>VXBT01011430.1:96729-130425 GCA_013400235.1 Oriolus oriolus | reverse complement strand
CTCGTTATCTTTCTGTTTTAACAAGTGCCTAAAAATACGCTTCACGAGGTCACGGGCTGCGTGAGTCACCACCAGCACGGGGACGGGGTGGCCCGGGTGGGCAGGGGGCTCTGCGTGGGGACGGGGTGGCCATGGCGGGGACACAGAGGGAGGACAGGCCCACCCTGGTTCCATCAGGGCACTCATCTTACCTGGAGGGTCAGGGGACATCCCTGGTCCTGGCTACTGCATCCTCGTGATGGGGACATGGCCCCAGGTCACCTTGTTGCCACAGGACATTATGTCCCCATGGCATGGCCACCACTCCAGGCCACTGCATCACCCTGGGCCGCCCTGTCCCCATGGCACGGCCACCAACCTTGGCCACCATGTCCCCACGCTGTGGCTCTACAGGCTGGCTGAAGAGCCAGGACAGCTTCAACCCTGCCCTGGGACAGCAGCACTGTATGAGGGGTTACAACACCCCAAGGGACACTGGCTGGAGCCCCTGAGGTGCTCCCTGTCCCCAAGCCCTGCATGGGGAGGGGGTGCAGCAGCTCAAAACAGCTCCATCCACCTGGGCACAGGGAATGGATCAGCAAAGCTCCAAAGGGCCGCGTTTGGGAGTGCAGGAGCTGGGAAAGGGACAAAGCTGGGAGGTGGCCACAGCAGTGGCTGCAGCGGTTGTGGTGGTGGCCACAGTGGCTGTGGCGGCAGTGGTGGCTGCAGTGGTGACAACAGTGGCCATCACAGCTGCGGTGGATGGAGTGATGGTGGCTGCAGTGGCTGTGGTGGCTGCAGTGACTGCAGCTGTTGCGGTGGTGGCTGCAGTGGCGGTGGTGGCTGCAGTGGCGGTGGTGACAGCAGCAGCAGTGGTGGCTGCAGTGGCGGTGGTGGCTGCAGTGGCGGTGGTGGCTGCAGTGGCGGTGGTGACAGCAGCAGCAGTGGTGGCTGCAGTGGCAGTGGTGGCAGCAGTGGCGGTGGTGGCTGCAGTGGCGGNATGCTGGGGACACTGGCGGCGAGGAGGGGGACAATCAATGCTCCAGGGGCGCAGGTTGGGCCGGGGGGTGGCTGTGCCCCCCTGCCCTCCTTTTGCTGTGGAATTTGTGGAGGAGGATTTGGGGAAGGGCGAGGGTGGCCAGCCCAGGGCAGAGGGGTCATGGGGCCGGCGCTGCGCCGTGCCTCAGTTTCCCCTCCCAGCATTGTGGCAGACACTGCCCATAGGACTACGCTTGGCCAGGGGGACAGGGACATTGTGCCCCCCGCACCTGCCACCTGTCCTGCAGCCATGGCTCAGCCCAGGCGGGCCCAGCCCAGGCGGGCTCAGCTGGAATTCAGGCAGAGCTGGACACAACCAACGAGCCCAATGTCGGCCCACGATGATGAGCCTGGACAGGGAGTGGCCGTTTGCAGGCTGCCCCGAGGAGTTTGGATGCTGTCCCCCAAATTCCCAGGATGGGCTCTGGAAGGGGCCATGGGAGGGGGACACTCAGCCGTGGGCAGGGAGGGCTGATGTGGCTCCAGCATGGATCAACATGAGAGTGAGGGAAGGACGCATGGACCAACCCTGAGGTGATGACCCTGGAGCTGGCCATTTGGCTGCTGCACTAGCCACAGAGCTGGCTGGTGGGTTGGCCAACTGTCTGGTGGCCTTGAAGGACAACTGGATGGCTGGTTGGTGAGCTGGGTGGTTGGTGGCCAACTGGCTTGGTGGCAGTGAGCTGGCTGGTTGGACACCTCACCGCTGGAGGGGGAGATGGCTGGGGCATGGGTGGGCTGGCTGGTGGGTTGGTTGGCTAGCTGGCCAGCTGGCTGGTTGATTGCCTGGCTGGCTCATTGGCTAGATGGCTGGCTGGCCAGTAGACCACCAGTCTGGTTGCCTGTCCAGCTGTCTGTCTGTCTGTCTGTCTGGCCAGCTGACCAGTTGGCTGGTGGCCAGCCAGCTGGGTCAGTCCTGGCCCCGGGACAGCAACATCCCCGCCTGTCCCAGCCCAGCACCAGGCACTGTCCCTTGCCCAGCGGGGGGAGCTCGGCCGCAGGCAGGGGGAGGGCAAGGTGTGGGTGGCACATCCCCCGTCCCTGTCCCCGTCACGCTGCCTCTCATTACGGACACGGCGGGGCCCGTCACCCTCCCACCGCGCGGCAATTAAGGGCTGCCAGCACCGGCAGTTAATTAGCGCCAGCGGTGAGTGCTGGGAGGTGACGGCCGCATGGCTGGCGGAGGGGACGGGCGCGGGGACGTGTCCCCCCAGGGGGACATGGGGTGGGAATAGCGGGGATTTGGGCTGCTGGGACCAGCTGTGCTGTCCCGGGGGTGCCCCACGGCCGGGGGGGACGGGCGGTGACACGGAGGGGGTGCGCAGTGACAGTGGGTGCCAGCCACGGGGTGCGCAGGGGGTGGCACTGGGGAGTATCCCGCACCGTGACGGTGTGTGGCACCCCAGGCTGTGCAGTGACGGTGACAGTGGGTGACACCCCGTGGGCCACGCAGTGACATAGCATTGTGTGACAGCCCCAGCACCGGGCACTGACGGTGACTCTGTGTGACAATCCACGGGAGCTGCAGTGACACTGCGTGGCACCCGGCGGCCCCACAGTGACAGTGACACCCTGTGCACTGCGCGGTGACAGTGACACCATGTGACACCCCGGGGAGCAGCAGTGAAGCTGTGCAACACCGCAGGGCTGCGCAGCAGCTCCGTGTGACACGAGTGGGGCTGTGCAGCCATGGTGACACTGTGCGACACCCCAGGGAGGTGTGCAGTGACACTGACACTGTGCCACACCCCGGGGACCATGCAGTGACAGTGACACCTGTGACAACAGACGCCATGCAGTGACACCGGTGACACCAGTGCCATGTAGTGACACCACACTCAGGCCCCCCGGCCTGTCCCCCCTTGTGGGTACTGAGGCGCCCACCCAGCTCACACGTGGGGACATTCCCCACTGGGGGACATCACCGTGTACCTGCAGCCTCGTGGGGGGACATCTGCCCCCACCCCACCCCCCACCAGCGGGTGTCCCATGGTGGGTGCTCCAAGGAAGGGGGGCTCCAGGAATGGGGTACCCCAGGGATGGGGTGCTCTGAAGAACGGGTTACCCCAGGGAGGGGGTGCACCGTGGAGGGGGGGACACTGCGGAGGGGGTGCTCCAGGGATGGGGTGCTCCAAGAAAGGGAGGTTTCAGGAATGGGGTGCACTGGGGAAGGGGATGCTCTGGGGAAGGAAGTGCTCCAGGTAGGGCTGCTCCAGTTCGTGAGGGGGTGCAGGAGCAGGGGGTGCAGCAGGAGGAGTGTCCGTCTGTCACGAGCCCCCGCCAGCCGCAGCAGAATCGATCCGGCCGCCAATTTGCACAGTCAAATATTTGGCTTCGCGGCGCGGGGCCGGCTCTGCTCGAGCCGCCCCGGTGGGCGCGGGCCCGCGGTGGCGGTGGCGGCTGCTCCGCGATCGATGGCGGGACGTGCGGCGAGCTGGGGCGGCCTCAGCCCGCAGGAGCGGGGCTGTGCCGGGGCTGGGGCCGTGCTGCAGCACCCACGATCCTCCATCAGCACCCACGGGCCCTGGGAGCCCATGTGGAGCCCGCTCAGGGGCAGCACCTGTGCCACGAGCGCAGGGTCTCAGCCAGGTCCCCTCCGTGGCCACTGATCGCCGATGCCACCCAGCCCAGGGAGCTGAGCCGTCTGTCACCGGCAGGGGACGGCTGGGGCTGAGCCATGCGGTCACTGCCACGGACACAGGTGGCCACGGGCTTGTCCCCGAGGGGGTTTGGCTGGAGCGTGGGATGGGCAGGAGTGGGACTGGGGGTGCTGAGGCAACCCTGGGGCAGCTCCCACGGATGGGCACCACACGGCTCCCATGGGCACAACTCCGTGGCCAAGCTCCAGAGCCCTTCCCCCGTGGGTGCCAACGCCGGGGCCCGCAGCCCACGCAGGGGGCTCAGCCCCAGCTCGGCCCAGGGCTCCCCACACCAGGCTCCCCCGGCCACGCCAGGGCCGTGGGCAGCCCTGCGCCTCACCGCGCCCCCGGAGCCGCTCGCTCCCTCGGGCCCGCTAAACTCGTTAGCGGCGGGCGAACGTCAGCCGGGCGGGAGCGAAGCGCCAAATGCGATTACGGCCCCATCTCGCTCCCTCCTTCCACCCCCGGCCCCATTTATCGCGGAGGCGGGCGGGAGAGAGGCGGAACTGGCGCTTATCTCGGCCGAGAAATCCCGCTCCGGCCCTGATTTATGGCTGGCTGCGAGGGACTCCAGCGGCACCGCGCAGTTACGGAGCACTCGGAGCAGGGAGGGGGCAGCGCTCGGGCACGGCTCCCCCAGCACGGCTGGAAGAGGTGGGGGAGCCAGGTGGGCGCTCCAGCTCAGGGATGCTCCCCGGGGCTGCACAGGGACCGCCAGGTCTCCCCACGTGGGTGAGAGATGGCACGTGCAGGTGCACAGTGGGGCTCAGGGGAGGACGGGGATGGAAGAGTGCCCGGCCCCAAAAAGGGGCACGTGCTAGCTGTGGACACTCTGGGAAGGTCCCAGTGCCTAAAGGATGGCACGGGGCATAGGCAGGACACTGCCTCACCGGACCAAGCCCAGGCAGGAGGGTGCGAGCATCCTGGAGGATCCCAGGGATCACTGTGAGCAGGGAGAAGGTGGCCAGGGGCTGGCAGCATCCACCTTTCTCAAAGGGTGGGGACAAGTGCTGGCAGTGAGGACAGGGGTACCCAAGAGGGAACATGCTGGCCACAGAGAACCACAGCAGGTCCAGGATCACATCCCGGGAAGCCAAACCCACCCCGCGGGGTGCCCAGAACCAACACTGAGCCACAGCCTCCCAGGGAAGAGCACAGCGGGGCTGATGCAGCTCCTGGAGCAGCTCAGGGATGTTTACCAGGAAAAGCAGGAGCGCCCGGCAGCTCTTCCTGCGTGTGCTGAACTTTACAGAGCGCAGCCGTGCCCCGGCATAGAACAACCTGGGAGCGGGCTGGGAAGAGCCGCGGGAGCAGCCGCGGGATGCGGAGCAGCTGCTGTTCAGTGTTTTATTAAAACAAAAGTGAAGACCCAGCACCCGCCTCGCCCAGGCTCGGCTCTTCCCACCGGGAAACCGCCACTGAAGGAAGCTCAAACAGCAGGAAATGAGTTTGAACGAGGTAGAGCCCAGGTCTCAGCCTGCTCCAGGGTGGATCACACCCTTGCATCCAAAGCCAAGGGTGACCCATGAGTGATGGTCACAGAAACAGAGGGCAGGAGGGAGGAGCAGCCAGCTGAACACCTGATCCATGGGAACGAGGTGCTGTCCTCCCCCTCACTGATTTAACAGATTTCCATTAAATCAACATCAAAGAGGGGAAATCCCAAGTGTAAATTTGGATTAGGAGGGCTGAGCCACGAGGAATCACCCAGAGGACACTGGAGGGGGTGACAGGGCCTGAGAAGCCACCCAGCCCCAGCGAGGAGGTTGTCCTGGCAGACATTAAAGTGAGATTGTGCCCAATTAAAGTGCCTCAACTCACTGAAGTTCCACCATAGAGACCCACATGGGGACAAGGGCCTCATCCCACAGGCACGGCTGGTGGGTGAGAACCTGAGCAGGGAGAATGTGCCTCAAAAAATCTCTGCCTGTGTTCACCTTGGGAAGTGTGCAAGGAGACGCCTCACGCCGCTGTCTGCATTCAGCTGGCAAAGCTCATTAACAGATGTGGCCTTTCACTGCCCTTTTCAAACCGGGAAATTCAGACCCCTTCCCTGACTAAGAGAAAAGGTGAATTAAGAGATGAAATGCCGGAGGAGGAGGAACACCAGCCCTCCGAGGCCGGCGACGGCCGTGCCCACCGCCAGCCGTGCCCAGAGGAAATCCAGGGAATCCTCGAGGCGGGCGTGCAGCCGCAGGACCTGCCGGCGTGTGCTCTCCCGCTCCCCGGAGTTGTCGATGACGTGCGTCGCCCACTTGCGCTTCTCGTCCAGGGGCAGCTGGGAGCTGATCCGAGCTTCGGCCTCGGCCGCGCCCAACCCGCTCCTCTTCATCAGCCGCGCCAGCTGCGTCGGGGGGTCACTGCCGGGCAGAGCACGGGGCTGAGCTGGGGGGTGGGAGGGAACGGGGGATCTGCCCTCCTCGGGCACCAGGGGGAACCACTGGGATAAAACGGGAGTGAGAGAGGTGCCCCCTGTCATTTCTGACACAGTCAGCCTGCACTTGGAGCAGCAGAGCCACCGCTGCCTGGGCTGCTCTCAGCATTCCCACAGCCTGTAACGGTACCCCAAATCCTGCCCTGATGGAGCAGGGGCTGTGGAAAGCCCAAAGGCAGTGATTTCCCTTCTATGATGGAGACAGGTTCCAGGGAAAGCTCAGGAAGGCCCTCATGCACTATAAAGGGAGTGTCACTTCTCTCAGTGGGCTTCGCACCAGGGATGTGGCTGAACCTTCACCAGAGTGGAGGCACATGGTGGTCCCCTCTGAGGGAGGTGGCATTGTCCCTGTCCTCATGGTCCCCAGAGCACTTACCAATAAACCAGCACTGTGTATTTCATAAACCTGGTCAATCCACGGGTCTCGAAGAGCAGAGGGATGTCGAGGATCACGTAGCGGTAGCCTGCGGAAATGGCAACATTCCCCAAAAAAGGGAACAGTGCTAACTCTCATTCCCAAATCCCTCATGCTGCACACACACTGTGGGCAGGAAAAGCAAAGCAAGCAGGAGCTCTACAGCTCCACGATTGCAGCTGAGCAGAGCAGAGCCCGCTGGCCCTCCTCCCTCTCACGGGGAGGAAATGGTTTCATTCCAAGTTTCCAGAGGAAAAAAAAAAAACAACCCTAACCTGGCTGCTCTCAGACCAAAGGTGAAACTGCAGAAATATAATGAGGAGCTGAAACAAGGAGCTGAAATGAGAGCAGCAGTGCCTGGCTGGCAAGAGCGGCAGCCGCGCGCCGTGCTGGCCTCTCCCGGGAAGCAGTGCCCACAGCAGGATCTGCTTTCCACTCCTTCTCTTGTCCAAGACTTCACCAGGCTGCAGCCATCTGAGCCAACATTTCTCAGCTCAGCTCTCCTCCCTTCACGAAAAGCTTTGGCTAAACAGCTCCATTTTATCAAGGGCAGCAAGGAAATCCTTGCAGACCTCCCGCAGCTGTGACACTGAAATGTGGCAGAACCTCCAGGCACAGCCCAAGGGCTGAACCCTCTCCAAGGGCTGAGTTTGGTATAAAACCTCTGTCATCCCAGGGAGCAGAGCTTGTCACGGTCAGTCACTGTCCCCCTGGTTCTCCCTGTTCCTCTGCCCGTGGCCAGTGTCTGGGGAGGCGGAAGATGGATGGTGGCCCTGCTGAGCCTGGGGGCAAGGGTGAGGGCAGGGGAAAGCTCCAAGTCAGGACTTCATTCCCCTGTGTGCCCCCAGCCAAGGGGACATCTCCAGGTTTGTTGGTGTCCCCTCTTCATAACCCCCCTAAAACCGAGCTGCCCACAGCAAGCAGTGCCTCGACAAAGGCATCATCATCCAAGGAGCCACCATTCCACCAGCATCTCTGCCCTGAGAGGCTTCTCGCTGCCCTCTGATTTGATCGATCAGAGCTTTCCTTACACAGCGATCCTCAGAGACAACATCCAGCTATCCCAAATCATTAAATCCTGACTAATGAGGACAAAGCAGCCTGCTGAAGCCACACAGCGCTCTCGCCGAGGGCCAGGACAGCATCCGCCTCCTGAGCCCGCCGCCCCGAGTTCAAGACTCCATCTCTGGCTCCTGGCATTCTTGCCTGTTGCTTCCTTTGTGCTTCCTCCTCCTCACCCCGCAGCAGAGCTCGGCCCCGCGGTGCCCCAGCCTGTTCAGCTCTCACAGGGCTCAGCTCTGATAAGCACCACGAATCCAGACTGACTCTATTAAGGCATCCGTCTGTCTACACGGAGGCCTCTGGAACAGCTGGTGATCTTATCTGGCGTTTCCCCAGCCCAGCCTGACAGCTGCATTTGTTCCATGTACCAGGGGGAACGCGGGACTTTGGAAGCCACAGCTGTCAGCCCATTCCTCGCCTTATCGACACTCAAAGGGCTCCACAGCTTGCAGTGAAGCCGGAGCAGGCTGGGGGCAGGGAGGGATATTTGGCTGTTTTGGGAGTGTGACATTATCCGGTGGGTAATCTCGGCAAAGCTGCTCCCAGGCCCTACAGATACACTTCAAACCGCAGAGGAAAGCGGTGAAGGGCAGCAGTGAAAGGCAGGAGTGAATCAGGAATGAATCCTCCAAACACTGACACCAAAGGCCACCGGAGGCAGAGCACAAAGGCTGTCACTCAATGTCCCTTCCCTTTCTCTGTCATCCCTGTCCCTCTCCCCACATTCAAACCAAAGGCAGAGGGAGCAGGGATGGCTCCTGCCCAAGCAGGAGTGCTGGCAGGCCAGACACAGCCTCTTACCGAGCACAAAGTACTTCAGGATCTGCTTCAGCATCTCCTTCAGGATCTCAGGGTGGGTGATGGAGTTCAGCAGCCGCCGTTTCTCTGGCTGGGAGAAGATAATGCTTCCGAGAGCCTCACGATTTATCTCGCCATTCTCCAGGAGGATCTCGGTGCCAAAGTGCTGCAGGATCTTCTGATGGGCCTTGGAGTGGGGCTGCACCACTGAGAACATCAAACAGCCGGGGGTGAGAGCCAGTTTTACAGCACAGTCAGTGTTTGCATCAGCAATCGCCCTCAGATGGGGTGTGCTCATTAACTAACGGAGCTGACGCTCCCCGTGGCTGCACATCTGCCTCCAGCACATCTGTCCTGGCACCACAGCTGCACGGCCCAGCAGCTCCTGCCAGAACAGCCCTGCCAGCCCAAGGTCCCTTTGAGGGCTGACACCTGCGAGAGCGAAGCCCTGCAGACATTAATTCAGCACCACAACCCTCCCAGCACGTGCTGCTGCTCGGGGTGACAAGTCAGCGGGGCGGGCAGGAGGACACGGTGATGGCCACACGCCAAGGCAGGGGCAGGAACTGGGCTGAGACAATTCCCACCAGGGATCGAGCAGGGAGATCCTAAAGGGACCAGGACCAGCTGAAAACTTCAGCACTCTGTGGACACTCACTGCTGCAACTTGGCTCTGGCTGCTGCTGAGGTGGTTTTTTTCACTGTCTTTCACGTCAGTCCTAAATTCTTCAGGAAAATGAACACAAAAACCTTCTAAAAGCTTAATCCCCAATCAGCCCTTGCAAGGGCTCTGACGTTACAGAGTGTATAACTTTAAAGCCACCAAAAAAAAAATCCCCAACAAAAGGGATGAAGCAATAAAACCATAATTAAGCTCCAGCTGAGGGTAACCACAGCGAAGGACAGACCGCAGATAATCATCTCTCCCAAATCCAGGAACATTGCCACAGGTTGTAACCTCAGACCAACCTCATAAAAGTCTTTAAGACCAATTTTTTTCCTCCCGTGGAATATCACGTGGAAGCAGTTTCAGGATGGGTGAAATCCATATAGTAAACAAACACATATAAAAAAGGAATTGGTGGAAAATAAAGTGATTGGCAGAAAACTTTCACAGAGTATCCGTGGTGTTTTCCTACTGTCTCCGAGGGCTTTTAGCACCTCCAGCAAATTTCCTGCACCTCCAGGGGAATTACAGTGCAATAAAATGTTAAAGCATCACAGCTTTGAGTGGCTACACAGTAAGTTCTTCACCAAACAGAAAACCTTAGGCACCTCCAAATGATACCCCTGCACCACGGCTCAGCCCCAGACCCCAAACCTGCTGCATGCAGGATCCACAGCCCTCCAAATCCCAGACTGGTTGGGGAAAAAGAGCATCCAGTCCCACCCCTGCCATGGGCAGGGACACCTTTCACCATCCCAGGCTGCTCTGAGCCCCATCCAACCTGGCCTTGGACATTTCCAGGGGTCCAGGGGCAGCCACAGCTTCTCTGGACAACCTCTGCTCTCCTTGTTATCCTGGTGGGGTGAAGGGATTAACATCTCACAGGTAATCAGGGAAAACAAGGTCTGCTCCAGTCCTACTGAGGCAACAGATCTGGAATCCTGGGTCTTTTCTCCAGCCCGAGCAGCACGTTTTGAGAGCAGCAAGAGGCAGGTGTGCAGTGCAGGAGCACGGACCAAATTCCCCTGGCCTGGCATCTCCGGAGCTTCTTTTTTTTTCTTTTTTTGAGCACAATGATTTTGTGGGCTGATCTCTCAGGGTCAGCGGACAAACTACACCCAGCACAGAGGGACATCCTCTTTCAGTGATCCTACCCAACGTAACTGAGTGACAGGATGGATGTCCTGGGGCTCAGGGGGCATTCTGGATTAGCCAAGGATTCCCACTTTACAGGGAACTGCGTTTATTTTTGCCCAGACTTGGCTTCCAAAGCTGGGAAGGGGAGGAAAACTCAGAGCACAATCTCCCCAGGGTGTTTATAAGGCCATGATTTTCTTCTTTCCTTTATTAAAAATATATCCTAGCTCCAATCCCTCCGCCTCGGGGCAGCCACTCCGCAGCCTGGCGGACTGGGAAGCGGGAGGGAAACCCTTCTCCGATGTACCCAGAGCACCCTCTGCCGTCAGCGCTTCCCGGCAGCGATCCCGGTTGCCAGGGGAACCTCGGGGAGCAGGATCAGCTCAGGAAAACTCACCCTGCCTGGCAATAACATCGGCATCGATCACGGCACAGCCCAGCTCCCGCAGCACGGCCACCACCGTGCTCTTCCCCGACGCGATCCCACCCGACAGTCCCACCAGGAACATCGTGCTCTGGAAGGCAAAGAGAAGAGCTGGAAAACGTGCCAGGACAGGGCCATTTTGTGCATGCTGAGCACATCAAATATTTAGCCCCAAACAGGCAACTTCATTCAAAGCTCATTTTCATACTTTCTCAGGGCGTCGCTGAGACATCAGCAGGATTTTGGCACCCTCTGAGCTGGGTATGCCTGTTCCACAGGCTGGAGGACACTGTCGGATTAAATGAGGCTTCTCTGGACCCCACTAACTCTGGATGTGCCACTTGAGCCAGCCCTAAGTTCCTCCAGCTGGTTTATCTGCAGCTCCAGCAACTCATTCCCCTTTAGCATCTCCACCCATCAAACCAGAGTCCCATCTACAGCACCCTGAGTCACGGAATCATGGAATTGCTTGGACTGGAGGAGATCTTAAGGCCCATCCAGCTCCACCTCCTGCTATGAGCAGAGACACCTTCTACTATCCCAGGCTGCTCCAAGCCCTGTCTGACCTGGCCTTGGGCACTGCCAGGGATCCAGGGGCAACCACAGCTGCTCTTGGGCAGCCTGTGCCAGGGCCTCCCCACCCTCCCAGGGAACAATTCCTTCCCAATATCCGATCTGGCAGCGGGAAGCCATTGCCCCTGGTCCTGTCACTCCAGGCCCTTCTCTGAAGTCCCTCTTGGAGCCCCTTTAGGCCCTGGAAGGGGGTCTGAGTTCTCCTTGGAGCCTTCTCTTCTCCAGGTGAACACCCCCAGCTCTCCCAGCCTGGCTCTCGGAGCATCTCCGTGGCCTCCTCTGGACCTGCTCAGGGAAATCAGGAAATTTCTGGCAGGTTTGTCGAGGGTGACCCGGGAGCAGCGACAAAGGGCAGAGCTCAGACAATGTCTCAGCCAGGACTGGGACACACGAGGCCTGAGGGGAGAGCCCTGCTGAAACCCTGCAGCCGGGTACCAGAGCTCAGCCACCTCTGACACCATCGGGACCCAGAGCCCACGAGGCACTCAGTGAATCCCACTCCCACACTGCTGGCAGCCCAAAGGACAGGGAAATCACAGCTCTGAGCAGCAAACACGGCCCTGAGCAGAGATCTGTGCTTGCCTTTGGCCTCGAGGCCGGGAGGGGGTTGGTAGCGCTGCTCTCACAGCTCCTGCACAGACATCTCAATCCAAACCCTGCAATCCTCTAAATCCTGCTTGTGTGCTCTCCAAACCAAACGGCTCAGCCACACAGCTCTGGAGAGCTGAGGGGACTACTGTGAGTAACCACATCCCAAAAATACAACAGCCTCAGCAGGCTGGGCACAGACCCCAGTGTCCCTCCCGCAGCCCCAGCCCAGAGCGTGCAGGGCTTTGTGCAGCCGAGTTGTGCAAACCCCCAAGGACAGCAGCTCTGACGTTGCTGCCACCTCATCCAGGGTGACAGCACGGGTGAGGGGCCGAACCTCCCACAGCCCAGCCTGCGGCTGTTGTATCTGAGAAGGAATTGGCTCCACCACCTTTGGCCAGGAGCCACAGGCTGATGGTAGCCACCCCTCAGCTTCCCCTCGCTCAGATCCTGCTCCCTCTTGGAACCCCAACCCCGACAATCTCAGTCACCATCACCCTGCCTAACCTGGCTCTGGTCTCTCCCCTCCCTCCAGACAGCACCAGCCCCCCAGAAACTCTGCACTTAAAGACACCAGGTACCTACTGCCCGCACTGTCCCCGCGAGTGGGGCCCGTCCCGCTGGCACCCGAGGACAGCAGGTGGGAACGCGGGGCTGCAGGAGGGTGAGGATGGCTGATAACACAGCTCGGCGTCCCTTTGGCTAGAAAACAGCAAAACCAGACACTTCAGTCATAATTCAGTCCTACAAACAGGACCCAAACCCACAGTCTGGGGGGAAGGAGGGTAAGGGCAAGTCCTGTGGCAGCTGGAGGCAGCTCAGCAGAGGGAAGGAGCAGAGCTGGAGCAGAGGCAGCAGCCCCTGCCAGCAGCTCCACCGAGCGCTGCCGCCAGCCTGTAGCAGCACCACGTGCTCCTTCCCTTTCCCAGACACCAGGAAAACAGATGGGGATGGCTGCAGCAGCAACAAGGAGGGATCCAAAAGGAATCAGAGAGGGCCAAAATCATAATAGTAACCAGCAGTGCTTTGGGGAGGCTGATGTACGTCCCAAGCAGGACCTGGAGCCCACGGGGAGCCTCTCTCGGTGTTAGAGGGGGCTTGGAACGACAGAGGGGCTGTTTATTTACGGCAGCAGGTTAAAATCTGCCCTCCCACCAGGATTTTATCCTCCCGCTGTGGCAGCCTGCGAGGGGCAGCGCTGCACCAGGAGGATCCATGCGCCTGTTTTGTAAAAACACACTAAAAACTCTCCTGCCCTTGTAAACACAGGCCTTTAACTGCAGTAACCTCAGCGTTCTGGCCTCCAGCCTCAGCTGGGACTTGCTCCCAAAACCCTGCTATTTCTGTCCCTCCATCGCATGCCTCCACCACAGGAATTACTGCAGGGGGAAAGCAGCCCTTGGAAGGGTTATCCTGGAAACCAGGGCCAGCCGGGGATCTGGACACTTGTGCTGTCCAAGGGCCTGCACAGATCTCAGGCATCAATATTTAACAAGCTCGGGTTTGAACTGCACACGAGGGGACAGGCCAGCCCGCTCCTGCAGATGTTACCGGCAGGAGCCAGAACCAGTTTTCCACAAAAGACACCGTTTTTGGGGGATGTATTCGGCCTGTGCCAACTAAACCAGACATGAGGAAAAACAGAACGCGAGCCACAGAGGCTGCTCAGGCTGGAAACTCGGTGAGCTGTTCTTGCAGTGAGGAATGCGGAGATGCACCCAGGGCACTGAGGAAATGTTTTTTAAAGAATTAAGTGCCCAAAATTCCCGTGTCCCAACTCCTGAGGGCTTTGAGCACAGCCAAGCTGCCAGCCTCAATCCGTCCATCCGGCAAGCACAGGGACTGGGGATGAAGCCAGAGCGTGTCCTCCAGTACCACCCTACACCCGGCCCTCCTCTTGAGCCCATCCTCGTCTCTGGCTGGGACTAAGAGACCTGGCGTTTGGCTCGAAGAAGCTGCAGTTAAAGGGAAGAATCACCAAATATATCGTTAATTGGGGGAGAAAGAGCCGCCGCCACAACCACCGTGCCCCACCCGCGGGGTGCCGGGGCCACCACGGGCCCCCTCCCGCCGCCCTCACCACTCACCCTCCGCCCGGCTTCACACGCGCCGCAGTGTCCCGCGCGCCTATTGGCTGGCGGGAAGCGGGGGAGTATCTTCCAGCCAATGGGCGCCGCTCTCATTAGACTCGACCCGCCCCCTCAAGCCGGAAGCGGGCGGAGAGGCGAGCACCGCGGCCTCGGGGGACGGGCCGCGGCCCTCCGTCAGTCGGGGCATCCACACGGCTGCCCCGGTGTGAGGGAACCCTCCCGCCACCGGCGCCCCGCCCCTGGACGCCCCCAGAGACCGACGGGAATTGTAGTCCCGGCACCGGCGCAGCCCGGCCCCACCATGCCCACGCAGACTACCACTCCCGGCATGCCCCGCGGCCATCCGCCCAATCGCGGCGCGCTTTGTTGCGGGGGTGCGGCACGCGCGGAGGCCCCGTTCAAGATGGCGGACGACAGTGAGACAGCAGTGAGGCGGCCACCGGCGAGGGCTCCGCGGCCGGCGGCGGAGGAGAACGACCACGAACATTGCAGCGACTGCGAGAACGAGGCGGAGCATGGCTCCAACCGGGGGTGAGTGGCGGCCGGGACCGCGTGCCGTGGCGGCGGCTGGGCCCATTGAGGCGAGGAGCGGCCGGGAAGTGCGAGGGGCCCCGCCCCCCGGGTGCGCTGATAGGTCGCTGGGCAGCGTCCCGGGCAGCGATTGGTGGAGGCGCCGGTCAGTCTGGCGGGGGGGGCGGTGCCGCTGGCGCCCATTCACGCCCGCTGCGGGAGCGTGTCCGAAGCTCAGCAGGGTCGGGCCCGGCCGTGGCGTGGATGGGTGACGGCTGCGGTGGCTGCGGGGCAGCCGGGACGGGGCCTCGAGTGCCTTTTTCGGGCAGAAATAAGCCTAGTTAGCAGCTCTTCGCGGCTTCGCGTTAGGGTGTGTCTCCCTACATTCCCTCTGCCCTCCCGCACGAGCCTCAGCCCATTCCTGGCATCTCCATCCCCGCGGTGACACCCAGGGTGATGGCACGGTTGGATGCGTGATCCTGCTTTCCGGAGCGTGTGGCATCCCCGTGCCCTGGAATAATCCCGGGCTTCTGCACACTCATCCCGTCGTTATCCTAAACACAGCCCAGGGTTTTGCAAAGCTCTGCCTACATTGTCTCGTGGCTGGAGGAGCGCAGCCTCCAGGGCTACGGAATGGTGGAATAACAACAACAAGGCAGGGAGCGAGCACAGGCAGCGAGGCAGCTCCTTATCTCAGCAGGGAAGAGCTGGAATGCTTAACGTAGCACCCTCATTACTCACTGCCTTAATTAATACGGTGCAGAGCTGCCTTACCGTGCCTGGGATTTTGCGGGAGAGGCTTCATCCTCATTCCTGCTAGGAACGGGAACGTCAGCGTGTGGCTTTCCAGAGGTTTCCGGTGGTTTTGCACTTTGTTTTTCCCCCGCCTGAGCCTCACTGGGCTCCTCCTGCTCACCTGGTGCTGCTTCCCCATCCCTGCAGAGCAGAGACCATGGGCTTGGAGAGCCCTTCTCCCTCCATCAGCAGCTTTCCATAGGCAATCCCGCCTGCCCAGGAACCGAAGCGAATAAAAGGTCACACAAGAAATATCACAGAGGCTTTTTTTATGACAGCACAGCTGCCCATTTATATTTTATTTGCCTCCCGGGTGTGGCACCGTGTCTCAGTTTAATCGGTTTAGCCGTGCTTGGGGAGATTTTTATTTTCTTTCCCTCTGACATGATTAGGTTTGTGGAAGCCAGAGCCGAGCAGAGGAGACGCGGTGCTCAATCACCGCTGTTCCCCAGCCCAGCGGTTCCTCCTGCCCTTTGCCAGGAAAAGGCGTGTTCTGGAGCCCTCCTCAGGTCCTGGCGTGGGCATCGCTCTGGCCACCTCGAGGAGCTGGAGTACCACAGGCAGCCTGGGGAATATCCAGTAGGAAATAGTGTGGCTATCTTGGGTGGTAACACCAGAAATGTGGCTGGTGGGCACAGCCATAAGGAGCGTGAGGCAGGGAGGCTTTGGAGCTCCCTGGCAAATCTTCTGTACCCCCAAAACCCACCAGGGAGAGACCAAGTGGTGGGAAAGAGGATGGTTTTCTTTCTGGATGCACAGTCATTAATTCTGTTGATTCCATACCATCCCATTACGCTGGGGTGTGGGAGTGTTTCCAGTCACCCCAGTGACACTGTCCCCAAAAACAGGGCAGGGGAAGGGCTTTGAGCTGCCAGGGTTTGTAGAGCCACACTCGGAGCCCTGCCCGTGCCAGTTTGTGCTGGGAGTCACTGGAGCTTGGCACTGAGGTTTAAAACATAAAAGTGTTCCTTAGTGAAAGCAATACTTCCTTTCCTTTTAAGGACAGGAAAGAGAAATTGAGTTTCCTCAGCCTCAGTCCTGTGTCAGCACTGGGAAGTGGCTGTGCTGCTCTCTGCTGTGGCTATCCTCATTGATTTTCCAAAGAAAATAATCCCACTTTGTTGTTTGTTATTTGTTATATTTCCCTTTGTGTGGAGAGAGCTTTTGCCGTGTCCCTGGTGGCCGTGGAGGGTTTATTCCCTGGTTCTGGAGAGGCAGGAACATTGCATGGGCTCAGCCTGGTGGGATTTGTCACCTCACAGGCAGCTGGAGCAGCGGTGACACCAAGGATTGGAGCGTCCCAGTCCCGTGAAACGGTTCCATTGTTGTCAAAACCTCCTGGGGAAGCTGTTCCGGGCAGGAAGAGTTGGGGAGCGCCCTGTGGCACAGCTGGGTTGTTGCCTGCTGGGGTGTGAGGGGCAGAGGGGCTTTTGCAGAGGGGCAGCTGTCGGTTTGGCAATGCCTGCCTGCAGTGAGCCACGAGATGTTCCTGGGACAAGCACTGAGCTCCCACCCGTGGGATTCAGGTGTAGGTGTAGCGAGCACGCTGGTGGCACTCTGGGCTCCAGGAGCTGAGCTCTGCCATCTGGAGATCCTCCCTCCCTCCCTGCCACGGCCCCTAACGAGATTACAGAGATTACAGCCTAAGCACCGTGCCTGATTAGCCCCCGGGCTGGCAGAAGGATTTTCCAGCACCTAAATACAGAGCAGGGATCTACTCCTGCTCATCTGGCACCTTTCAGCCTCCCAGCAGGCTGAGGGAGCCGCCCACAGCTGGAGCTGTTGCCCTTGTGGTTCATCCCTCAGGTTTGGGAATACGGTGGGAGCAGCCATGGATCCGGGGGATGGATAAGTGGGTGCTGAGCACCAGTTTGTTACTGGTTGTGTCTGGTGTTTTTCAGCCTCTAGAGGGGCTGAGCTGGTGGAGCACAGTCAGTCTGAGCAGGTCTCACCCTGAACAAGCCCAGCCAATGTCTTTAGGTGCTTCCACAGAAGTTTTCAAGATCCCTCGGGTTGTGGGGGTTGTTTGCTGGGCAGTGGTTGGTGCTGGAGCCTTTGCCTCCCACTCAAGGAGCTGCCTGGTAGTGGAAAGGAGGGATTGGAGCACTGAGAATGGCCATGATGTGGGGATGCCTTTCCCAGGAGTAGGGAAAAGTGTTTTCCTCAGCCAGAAAAGAGACCATGGTGACCCCACAGGGCACCGGGAGGTGTTCTTTTGCACAGTGCAGCCAAGGTGCCCTTGTTCAGCTACTTCATCTCTCAAAGCACCTCGGAGTGCAAAGGGATATGGGAGGAAAAAGGCCTTAAGTGCAGCTGGGAAGGCTGTGGGCTGCTGGATGTGAGCTGGGCTGGCAGCTCACCCTTCCTGGGGATGAAACTGGTCCAGCCCTCTTGGCTTTGTGGGTCAGGCCAGCTGCAGTAGTTGAGATTTTGGATGGTGGTGGCTTGTCCCAGGACACTGGTGGGGCATTGTCATTAATTTGGGGCGTGTCTGAGGGGTGCAGCTACCCTGGAGAAAGAAGATATTTGCTTTCCAAAATAGATTTGAAATAGAAAATACCTGTAATTGTTGCTTCTCTGGGTGTAGTGAGTGGGACCTTCGGGTTTTCCAGCATTTTCCTGCATGCTGGTGACTCCTCTGCCAGGTTGGTTTTCATCTCCTGGCTGGAGCAGGGCCGTTCCCCAGGCCATGCCACCTGAAATGCAAAACCTCATCCCACCTTCTGCCAGCCTGATTCCTTCCAGGTCACGCCAGCTTTGCTCATAAATCAGGGAGGAATTTTCTCAGCGCTTTCACCTGCGAGCCCGGCGTGGTTGGGCTGAGCTCATTAGCACCAAGCTGGGAGTTGGCAGCTCTGATTTATGAAGCAAAGCGATGCCGACAGAGTATGAGGGGAGCATTTTGTCTGTCACAACTGACACCTGCAGCATCCCAGTGTGCAGGAGAGCTGGGAACACATGTCCATCTCCTTTGGAAGGGGCAACTTCCAGCGTCAGCCCTTGGGCTGTGCTCAAGAATTCTCCTGGTGCTGTCAGTTTGTGGTGTTAAAATTGATAAGAAACGGTTTGGATGTGTTTATTGCAGCTCCAAGGTGGCTTTGCTCATCCCAGGACTTCAGCGTGGCCGGGATCTGCCCGTGCTCCTCCCCAGAGAGTTAAAAAAGCCATCACACATTTGTCACTAAAATCAATAGTGGTGTCAGCAGCGCTGTGCTGGGATTGCTACTGCTGTCATGTCCAAGCAGCATCTCCCGGGTGGAGGCAAAGCCCTTTCCTGGCAGTGGGAGGGAAGGTGAGGCTCCCCCCAGGGATGGTTCAGCAGCACCGTGGGGTGCTGGTTCTCGGAGCTGTGGCTGTGCTCCTTGCCCTCTCCCTGCTCTCCTTCGTGCTTGTCTGGAGAAGAGCAGGGGGGCTTCTCTTCACCCCCGTTTGTGGAGCAGCTCACCCTGAACCACTACTTGTTCCCACGCCAGGAATGCTTCCCATCTCCTGGTGTTCCACACAGGCTCTGCTGGTAGATGGGAGTCCTTTGCCCCAGCATGTGCTGGCTGCAGAGTCTCCGCTGCTGTTCGGGTTTTATCCAGAGGAAAAGCTCCCCCAGCCCAGCAGCTCCGTGTCCTGCAAACCATCCTTCTCTGCTGCCTGGGACAATGCAGCCCAGCACGCTGGCTTTCAGTGCTACATCCACAGGCACCTCCCAGCTTTGTCCCTCAAAAAACATTTCTGCATCCACTTTTCCCTAGTTTCGTAACCTTCTTGCTGCTGAGCCCAGGGATTGCATAGAATGGTTGGGTTGGAAGGGACCTTGAGGATCATCCAGTTCTAACCCTGTGCCATGGGCAGGGGCACTTTGCACTTGCATTTCTTCAAGCTCTGTTCTCCTCCCAGCTCCTCCTTGTTCTGGCCTTGCTGAAATAAATAGTTGGATGCTGCTCCAACATATTTTCCAGCACGTTTCTTCTTTTTTTCCTGCTCCACCCTCTTCACCACTATCTTGTGTTTGGTAAAGGCACTAAGCTGCTCCAGGAGTGAGCAGTGGTTTTTTGGGGAGATTCCAGGCTGGTGCCTCTGGGCAGGTCAGATCTGTGGGGTTGTCCCTGCTGTGAGAGTTGTTTTGGGGTGCAAGGAAGGGGACACCTCTGCTGTAGAGGACAAATGCCCTGGCTATATCCTGACCCTGCTTGGCAGCTCTGAGGGACGGGACAGAGCTGAGCCCTGTCCTGGCACCCGCTGTACCCCCACTTGCTTTGCAGGAGACCCTTCGTGTTGGCAGCTGGCAGAGCTCTCCTGGCCCTGTCCCTCCCTTTCCTCTTTCATCCCTCCTCTCAGACCTGCTCCAGCCTCTCCAGGATTGAATTTCCCCCTGAACCCTGACCCCCTTGGAGGCTGTGGCCGTGTTTGGAGGCTCCCTCCGAGCTTGGGGTATCCCAGCTCCCCCATGCCTGTCCTGTGTCAGGTCATCCCATCACGAGATCATCATCCTGAGATCCCACCTGCCATGCTGGGAGCGGGCACCTCTCCTGTGTTTTGCCATCAGGATGCTGCTGGAACAAAGGCCAGGCTCAGTGAGGGGTTTCACAGCAGGAGCTGTTTGGGGATGATCGTGATCTGGGTGTCCAGGGCTGCCCTGCATCCGTGGAAGGAGGAGCTGTGCCTTGGCGTAGGCACTTCCCACCCTGAACTCCCAGAGATTTGCTCCTCAGTCTCAATTTTCCGGCTCCAGCATAACAATATAATAATTTTCCAATAAACAGCCTCGTCTCCCTAGAGCCTCCCCCGTGCAGCTGAGGTGCCGCTTGGCGCAGTGTCCTTGGCCACCGACCTCTCTGTGCTGCCGGGACCTGCTGTGGGGCCTTGTCCCTGGGGCTGGACCAGTGTTTGCTGCTTCCACATCTATCCTAGGGCTTGGAGAGGAGGAAAAAGCCAAAGCTGGGCATCCCACCACTCCACAGGGTGGATCTGGGCACGGGTGGCACAGTGGGGTGATGTGACAGTGGGGATGTGGTCACCTGCAGCACAGGGCACAGTCCCCACCGCCGAGCGAGCCTGTGGGGTGGGAGGTGTTGGTGCTGGTTCCTTTTTGGGAGCTCACAGAGAGTTCTGTGCCGTGGGGTGGGCGCTTGGCTGCACCCTCCGTGCACGGAGTATTCCCCTTCCTGGAGACTTGGACTCAGCAGGGAGCCTGTATTTTCTTTAGAGTGCCTCAGAAACCAAACAAATGTTCTCCCAAAAGAAAACCCCAAGGCTCCAATGATGTTTCTTTTGTTCCCCAGGGGCCTGAGTCCAGCAAATGACAGTGGAGCCAAAAAGAAGAAAAAGAAACCCAAACGGAAGAAAGAGAAAGGAGGAGGAGACCAGCCTGACCAGGCTCAGGACCAGCCGGTGAAGGTGACCAATCCATTCCCGGAATCCCAGCCCCCCCTACAACAGCCAGCCCCATCCTGACACTCCAGTGTCACTTAGAGCAAGGGAAGAGTTCCCAGCCCTGGTTTCAGGCACTCGACTGCTCAAAAACCTTCAGATTTCGAGTGATTTCCCAGCCTGGCTCCGTGCGTGGGAATTCCTGTTGGTGCAGAAGATGCTCACGGAGCACTCCGGGGATAATGCAGTCCTTGGCTGGACATCCCAGCCAGTTCCAGGGTCCCACTGGCGGCTCCAGGTTGTTGTTCCCAGACACCAGCTGCCTGTTGCAGGCGGGAGCTGCCACCTGCCAGCTCCGGGTCCTGCCCGCAGCAGCACGGGGGTGACATCTGATGGTGTTGATTTTTTGCTTGATGATCACAAGAGCAGCCGCTGGGAAGAGCAGGGTCTATCTTATCCCTCTGGGCTTTGCCTGATCCTGTCCAGCAGCCAGTGATTCGGGAAGCAGCATGGGACACACAGAGTTTGGCCCTCTTGTCCCCTCTGGTCCTGTGGCAGAGGACACTCATCAGCAGAGGCTGTTTTCTGTCTGATGCCCAGTTCCCGTCCAAATATTTTGAATATTTTGTCCATCTGACTGTGCAGAGTTTTAAACTGGGGCTTGGTGTTTTTCAAACTAAATTCCTCGGGGATCAGAGAGGAGCTGGAGTTGGGAATTCAGTGCAGAGCCATCCACCCTGAGGAAGAGGAGAATGAAAGTGTCTTTCACCTTGACTCAACCTCTCTGCTTTGTCCCAGTCCGTGGTGTCCAGAGACTGCTCTGGAAGCTGCAGTTTGTGGATACAGATCCAACTTAGAGAGAGGAGGCTGAACAGTGAGAGAGAAAAGCCACTGGAGGAGTCCGAGTGCTGGGTGTGGGTTGATCCATCTGTCTCTGCAGGATGTCAGGGGGGAGGTTTGCTCCTGGGGCTCACAGCACCCACTGAACTGAAGCTTAAAGCATTTTCAGAAGGTCCTTCCATCCCCTTTGTCCTAGGAGTGCCTAGAAACCCGGTCTGGGTGCATGGCAGGTGGCTGGTGACAGGGTTCATCCATCCTGTCAAGGACTGAGCAGGGGAAGGGAGTTCCTGCCTGCTCTCCCTTTCCTGGCAGCACCCACCCTGGATCAGCTCCAGGTTCCCCTAATGAGGAGCCCACATACAGACCTGGTGGCTCAGCTTACTCATTTTGCTTTCTACCCTCCTTTTCTGCCCTCAGGTGAACTCTTTGCCTGCTGAGAGGATCCAGGAGATTCAAAAAGCCATCGAGCTCTTCTCTGTAGGTCAAGGCCCTGCCAAAACCATGGAGGAAGCCAGCAAGAGGAGCTACCAGTTCTGGGACACACAGCCAGTGCCCAAGCTAGGTATGTGCAGCCCCTCGACGTCCTGTGGGCCCTGGGAGAGGCCTTGTGGTCGCCAGGCTGCTCGAGGAAGCCCTCAGAGAAGCCTGGAGATGCTGATCCGTGGCCACCAAGCGAGTCCCTGCCTGGCCTGGGCTTCAAGGGCGCCCAAACCACTTCTCCACCATTCAGCAGCTCGGGCTGAGTGATGGGGAGGGTCTGGAGAGCTGTGCAAGTACTTTGGGGGATACAGAAGGACAAGGAACCACTTCAGACGTCTGACCTGATGCCTCCTGCATTTGTGCATCCCTTAATCCCAGCCCTTAGCCCTGGAGCTGGGTCTCCCCAGCCCTCTGTACCCAAGTTTCATGTAGGGTGTTGCCACATCCTCTGGACTCAGAGCTGTCCAGCTCTCCCCTTCCTGGAGGCTGAAGTCTCCCAGACAGGGATCCTTGCTGGGGAAGGTGACTTGGGGTGAGTGGGGGTGGGTGGTGATGGGAGCAGGTCCATGTGCTGAGCTGCCACATCCTTGGTTTGCTGGGCTCACAGCCCTCTCTGGCACGGGCAGGAGCTGCAGCTGAGCCCAGAGAGGGGAAGCACAAACATCAAAGCACCTCCACCCCAAGCTGCCGTGAGCATTAAGGATGGGAAGCCCCATCTCTTGGTCCCCTCTTCCCCCTGTGAGCATCCCAGCGGTGCTTCCCAGCTCTAGTCCTTGCTGCAGCCCTTCCTCTCGCTCCTGGCAGCCTGTGGCAGTGATCTGCTGCTGGCACTGTGGCAGGAGCTCAGAGCAGATGTGGCAGGAGAGCTGCCTGGCTGGAAGGCACTCATTCCCAGGCTGATTGGGGTGCCTGGGATGACCTCACTTCAGTCTCTCCTCATCTGCATCCCCCAGAGCTCAGGGGAACTGGGGAATGAGTCCAAGCCCACAGTTTCTAGATTTATCCAAAACTTGTCATGGCTTCAAATTTGCTGCTCTTCAATATTTCCCCTCCTGGGGTTGTGTCCCTTTTGCCGCAGATGCAGTGTTTGATTCCCATTCCATGTTGTCCACACCACTCTGAGGCCTTTTTGGGTCTCAAAAACTTTCCTGGGAGCAACAGTCTCAGTTTTAAGTTGGGAAAATCACAGTGAGGTGGCACATGGTCATGTGAGACAGCAGAGCCTGGTGTCGCATTTGCCCTTTTTTCCAAAGATGCTGGACATGGAAAACATCATTTCTGTTTGGGAAAACCCTGGGGGAAGGGTGGAAGGTGTCTCCTGGGGAGTGGGAGGCACAAAGCAGCTCGTTCCTGCCAGCACCAGGGTGGTGGCTGTGCCCTGGCTGTGCCTGGCTGCCGGCCACTCCCCATGTCCCAGCGCTCCTCGTGGCGCTGGCAGGCTCTGGCACGCGGCGTTGCGGACACGGGGCTATTTAGGGCTGGATAACAGAAGTGCTGTGGGATTTCTGGGCCCAGATCTCAGAGCAGTTCAGCACCTGCTCAGAACAGAGAGGGCGACCAGGGGTGAGCGTTTCTGGAAGCTGCCTGGGGTGGGTGTGATGGGGGAAGTTTTTGCTTTGCGCTTTCATCACCTCCCCATTGCTTGGAAACCTTTTCAATGCCTTTTTAAGGGAATTCCTAATTAGCACAACTCAGTTTTCTTGGCAGCACTGAAGTGATGCTGCTGGACCGACATCCCCGAGAAAGCCGGAGCTTGAGCCGACATCTCCTGCCTGAATCAGGGCCTTTAGGAGTCAGTGGTTGTACAACAGAAGTTGTGTTGTTCACTGCAGCTCTTCTTTAGCCACAGTGGACAGGAAACCCTGACACTTGCCAAGTGGCAGTGGCCAGAGCTGGCAGGAGATCACCATCCCATGGAGGGGCTGACGGGAAAGTGCTGGCCCAGGCTGGGATTGTGGGGATGGGGAAGGATGAGGATCACGTGTGGAGCTGGAGGGTGTAGCTGTGGCTGTGCTTGGTCACCTGAGGGGCTCCACCGCTGCCCTGGAAGGAGTTTTGGTTCCCTGCCCATTGTCTTACCCCAAGCTGGGTGGGTGAAGTGATGATCCCTTGGAAGCACTCCAGGGGTGGGAGACGTGAGGCACGATGGACACCAGACTGAGGTGCTGTGGAGGCTCGGCCTCACACAGGAGAGAACTTCTTCATGGCTCCCTGCTCTGTCCTGCAGGAGAAGTGGTGAACACGCACGGTCCGGTGGAGCCGGACAAGGACAATATCCGCCAGGAGCCGTACACCCTGCCCCAGGGCTTCACCTGGGACGCCCTGGACCTGGGGGATAGAGGTGTGGTGAGTACAGGCAGCTTGGCACGCACGTTTTGGGAGTGTCTCGGTTGGCAGTTCAGTGCTTGGACCGTTGGAGATGGTTTTGGGGTTGAAAACGTGTCCTTCACCACAGCAGGCAATTCTCTGCCTCTGTCACACCATCTCCTCGGGCTTGGATGGGTCTGACTCCCCCCACTGCAGTTCCCTTTTACCCATCCCAGACTGGCCAGCTTGGCCCGGTTTCTGCAGGGGGATGTAAGGGTGCCTGAAGCCAGGAATTTTCCCTTAGGAAGACCCTTTAGAACATGACCCACCTCCCTGGGAGATGCCACAGGGCTGACCTGTGTCCTGCTGCTGCCCCTGCTCTGTGTGGCACTGGTCCTGATGTGCCAGGAGCAGGGACACGGCTGCACATGGTGCCCCAGTGCTGTGGCCACACACAAAGTGTTCAGGGTCCTGCCTGGGGGCAGGTGATGGCTGAGTAACCTCCTTAACCTGCGTGCTCTGTGCTGCTGCAGCTGAAGGAGCTCTACACGCTGCTCAACGAGAACTACGTGGAGGACGATGACAACATGTTCCGGTTCGATTACTCGCCCGAGTTCCTGCTGTGGTGAGTGGCAGCAGCAGTGCTGAGCAGGGGGTGTGGGATGCTGTCAAGCCTGATCCCGGTGACAGGGCTGCAGCTGCCTTTGCTTATCCCATCTCCCTTCTTCCTGAAACGTCCCTTCCCCATCTGGCACTGTGTACAGTGTCCCAGGGACACGGTGAGAGGGGCTGTCACCCAAGCCCTGCCTGCCTCGGGCTCCTTCAAGATATGGGGGCTTAAAAGTGGACTTTCTTCCTCTTTGGTTTGATCCCTCAAGTGTTTGTGAAAGTCCCAGTAGCTGAGGAATTCCTCAGTGCCCTGGAGCTGTGGGACAAAGGCAGCTGCCAGCAATTACCCTTGGAGTCCTGCTGCAGCAGAGCTGCTGTTTCCTCAGGGTGTTCCTGAATCAAGGAACAGGGATTTCCTGCTGTGTCCCTGGTGAGGACTGGCCATGGGGTGCAGGAATTGCCCTGGATCCCAACAGTCCTTGTCACATCACTGTCACCCTCGCATCCTCTTGCTGTGAGCAGGATGCTGGGTGTCCCAGGGCAGGGTGGGGAGCGGGAGCAGGTTCACCAGGGACCTGGGATGGGAGGTGACTGCTGATGTGTGTCCCCTCCCCAGGGCGCTGCGTCCTCCAGGCTGGCTGCCCCAGTGGCACTGTGGGGTCCGAGTGGTGTCCAGCAAGAAGCTGGTGGGATTTATCAGCGCGATTCCAGCCACCATCCACATCTACGACACGTGAGTGCTGCTCCGCTGCATTCCCATCCTGCCCTTGCTGGCACCTGGGGCTTTCTGGGAGTGCTGAGGGGGTCTGGCTACATTGTCCCCCCCCAGCCCACAGCCAGACCTGCACCCTTCAGCTTTGGAGATGTTTTGCTGCTTGGAGGGGAAGATGGGGGATATTTAAGGGTTGGCAGGGAGGTTCTGGGCAGGGGCATCTTGTAGGTAACCACTGTGAAGGATGTTTTCCTCAACAAGTTAAGTTAACTTAGAGCTCTGGCTTACAGAAATCATCCAGGGCTAGAGGGAGGTGTAGTATCATAGAATATCCTGAGCTGGAAGGGATCTCCAAGGATCATCCAGTCCAGCTCCTAGCCCTGCACAGGGCAGCCCAACAATCCCACCCTGTGCCTGGGAGTGTTGTCCAAACTCTCCTGGAGCTCTGGCAGCTTTGGGGCTGGGACCATTCCCTGGGGAGCCTCTTCCCAGGAGGTTCCCTGGGCAGTGCCCAGCCACCCTCTGGGGGAAGAACCTTTCCCTAACGTGCAGCCTGACCCTCCCCTGACACAGATTCAGACCATTCTCCCTGGGAATCCCAGGTTAAGGGAGGGTTCTCTAAACCCAGCCCTGGTCCCTTTCCTGAAACGTTGATTCCTCATTCCCTTGAAGGGCCTTGGAGGTGATTGCCCAGGGTGTTGGTCTGATCCTCCCAGGTCAGGACAGTCAAGCCTCATGCTCTGCATTGTTTCTTCCCCAAGAGAGAAGAAGATGGTGGAGATAAACTTCCTGTGTGTCCACAAAAAGCTGCGCTCCAAACGGGTGGCTCCGGTTCTGATCCGTGAGATCACGCGGAGGGTGCATCTGGAGGGGATCTTCCAGGCTGTTTACACTGCAGGAGTGGTGCTGCCAAAGCCTGTGGGGACTTGCAGGTGAGTGTCTGTGGCTCTCCCAGGGTTTCTGCCTGCAGACCTTCCCTTCCCGAGGTCCCCTCTGTGGCCAGTAGCGTGTGTGGGATTCCTCAGGACAGGAGAGAGTGATCCCAGCGCAGGCTTCTCCTCCCACACTGTCCTTCCAGGATTAAGTGCAGTGGCTTTGCTAAAGCTGCTCATGTAACCCAGGACAGGAGGCTTTGGCAGCACAAGCACTTCAGAACCGTGTTTCTCTCTGTGGGGAGCTGCTGGCCTGATGTTCTCGCTTGCCCTCGCGGCAGCCACGGGAACCTCGTGCCCCGCGGCAGCCCTGCCGCCCCAGAGCGAGTCTCCCACTGCCAGTGTGTTTCTGCAGGTATTGGCACCGCTCCCTGAATCCTCGGAAACTCATCGAGGTCAAATTTTCCCACCTGAGCAGGAACATGACTATGCAACGTACCACGAAGCTTTACCGGCTGCCCGAGGTGGGTGCCAGCCGGGAGCAGAGCTCAGGAGTTGCTCCTCGCTGGGCAAGGGGAGAGGCACAAACATCCCAGTCGAGGTCAGGTCCTCTGCCTGGGGAGCCAGGGTTTGTTCCATGTAGTAAATGACTCTGTCAAGCAGTAGTGCTTTATTTAATCTTTATGTATTTTCGCCTGGGTACCTGCATTTTAAGGGCAAATTCTTGCAGTTAGAGGACCCTGTGAGCTTTTGTTTGCTGGTGAGTCACAGCCTGTCATCCTGGTAAAACGAGCAGGCAGATGTGACAGCCTTCATCTGTCCAAACACAGCCTCGGTGTGACCTTGGATCAGGTTAGTCCCTCATTCTTCAGTCACACTGATCAGTTCTGGCACTGCAGTTGTCCTGCTGGGGAAGTTCCCCAGCTGGAGATGGAAGAGAAAAAAAAACAAACAATGCATTAAAATTGCCACCACCTTCCCCGACCTTGTTGGCTCCTTTCTGTCAGCCAGAGCTGCCCCTTTGGGGTGGAAAGCGCTGCTTTCATGCTGGGCAGCTCCTGCCTCCCACAGCCACACAGGCAGCAGTTGCTGGGCTGGAGCTACTGGTTTTTGCACAGAAACTCAGCCCCAGAGCAGATCTGGGCTTGCTGAGCCATCCCAACCCTAGATTAGTAATTGAGGCCAACTGGGAATAACTTCTTTTGGAGCCTGGGCCACGTCTCCCAGCCCGTGCCCGCTGTGAGTGGGAACAGGAGCCTGGAGGGAAGCAGAGTTTGTGTCGTTAGTGGGTAGGAGAGCACTTCAGTGGGAGCTGACCTGGTGCTTGGGGATTTGGGACATGCTGTGCTCTCTGCTGTCGGTGTCACGGCCGATCACGTCCATCCCCTGCTGGCACGCAGGGCTGGGGGGCTGAAAATGGGCTGATCTAAGCAGAGGGTGTCTCTGTGGTGCTCGCTGGAGAGCCCTTGGGTGATGAAAACCACTGTGCAAGCAGCGAAACAACTTGTCCCACTTTCTGTAGACTCCCAAGACTCCCGGCTTGCGGCCCATGGAGCACAAGGACATCTCTGCTGTGCACAAGCTCTTGACCGAGTACCTGAAGCAGTTCCACCTGACCCCTGTGATGAGCCGAGAGGAGGTGGAGCACTGGTTCTTACCTCAGGAGAACATCATCGACACCTTTGTGGTAGAGGTGAGGGGCAGGAGCAGGATGGGAGGGGCGTTTTCCTGGGCCTTTGCCTCTGCTGGAGCTGTGGGAGCCATCGGAGAGGGGCTCCATGCCCCACTGGAATGGGAATTTGCTGGAGGATGGTGCCTCCATCCTGGGATGCCCTGAGTCTCCCTGCACCCATCACTCCGACAGGCAGAGCCCCTCTAAGGCTCTGGCCGAGCTTTATCCCAGCCTGACATGTCGTGATGTCACTTCTGCCTTCCAGAGTGCCCCGGGAGAGGTGACAGACTTCCTGAGCTTCTACACGCTGCCCTCCACCATCATGAACCACCCGACTCACAAGAGCCTGAAAGCTGCTTATTCCTTCTACAACGTTCACACCAAGACGCCTCTCATCGACCTCATGAGTGACGCGCTCATCCTCGCCAAGTCGGTGAGGGATGGCAGGGACGGGCTGGCACCGTGGGACAGCTCGCCAGGAGCTCTCCAGGAAACTCACTGGGCAGCTCACTGCAGGCTGGGCACCCTTGGGTTTGTGGGAAGGGCTTGTTCCCAGGGCTGTAGAAATCTAAATCCTAAAGGATCTGCCACCCAAGAGAGGGATGCAGAGGTACTCTGAGCCTTCCAGCTCGTGGTGGGCTGAGCTCAGGGTGTTACCCGTGTCCTACAGCAGACAGTCCTGTAGTAGCTGGGTTGAGGCTGGGGACACCAAGGCTGAGCTCTTCCCTTTTTCTCTGATTCAAAGCCGGGCAGGAGAGGGGGACAGGCTGCTCACAGGTGGGAGGAGCTCCCCAGCACAAAATCAGGAGCTGATGGCTTCATGTCTTCCCTGTGCAGAAAGGATTTGACGTCTTCAATGCACTGGATCTCATGGAAAACAAAACCTTCCTGGAGAAGCTGAAGTTTGGGATCGGGGACGGGAACCTGCAGTATTACCTGTACAATTGGAAGTGTCCCAGCATGGCACCAGAGAAGGTCAGTGCTGTGAGGAGGGGTCTCCCACAGCCCCGGGGACATGAGTTTGGTGTCACCCACACCTCGGCATTCCCAGCCCAGCCGGCGTCCTTGCAGTGCCACACACGGTGATGGGTGAATCCCTGTGCCATCCCCTGTCCCTGCACAGAGCGTGGCCCTGGGGAAAATCCCTCCACGCTCGTCTTCCAAAGCTAATTTTATTCCTGGACTAGTGCAGGTTGAGTCCTTCCCCTCACACCAACCTCTTCCCTCTGAGGAAGGAGGCCAAGCACAGAGGAGACAGCAGAGGGCTGCAGGGTGAGGGATATGACACCGGGGGTTGTGACAGTGGCCTGTGATCCCCCACAGGACCCGGCTGTCACCGCACAGCCCTGGGTGCCTGTGTGTCCTGATGGGGTGGGAGGAGCAGCCACCCCTCTGGAGAGAGCAGACAGGCTGGAGCAGGACCTGTGACAAGGGAGCTCTGCCACCACATGCAGGGGGCTGAGCCAAGGCATCCCAGGATGTCATTTGTCCCCAGGGCCAGCAGCCTGTTCCCCACCCAGCTGCTCCCAGAGCTGTGCTGCAGCCCCCTCTGCCTGCCCGGGGCCGTTCTCAGGCAGCACCTGGTTGCTGCTGTCCCTCCACCCCAGTGACGTGATTCAGCATCTGTCCAGTCCACAGCCACCTTGCAGAGGATGGTGCTTGAGAGCCAGAATCTGCCCAGCTACATCACAGCTAATTAATACCTTAACAGCTAATTAATGCCTTGATGGCAGCCACAGGGCCTTGGTTCCCTGGTGTGAAGCCAGGTCTGTCTCTGGGCACGAGCCCATGTGCCCTAAACCAGCCTCACTCACTGCTGAGCCTGCTGGGAAGCCCCAGAGGTTCCCAGGAGTCAGCAATCCCAGCTTTCGCTGGGAGAGCTGGTGGGTGGGAGAGCCTGGTGCTGGGGATGTTTCCTGTGCTGGGGCTGCCTCTGGGTCCACTGGGCCAGAGCACGTGACCGGCCACCAGCACATCCTGGAGAGTCCCCAGCAGTGCCAGCTGCTTGCGGAGGGACATGTCCAGGGACCAGTCTTGGGAAGCAGCTTCTCCCAAGTCACAGAATCACGGAATGGTTTGGGTTGGAAGGGACCTTAAAAGAGTATCTTGTTCCACCCCTGTCACAGGCAGGGACACCTCCCACTGTCCCAGGTGGCTCCAAGCCCTGTCCAGCCTGGCCTTGGACACTTCCAGGGATGGGGCAGCTACAGCTGCTCTGGGCCCCCTGTGCCAGGCCCTCCACACCCTCACAGGGAGGAATTCCTTCCCAGTATCCCATCTGGCAGTGGGAAGCCATTCCCCCTTGTCCTGTCAGTCCAGGCCCTTGTCCAAAGTCCCTCTTGGAGCCCTTATGGGCACTGGAAGGGGCTCAGAGGCCTCCCTGCAGCCTTCTCCAGGCTGAACAACCCCAGCTCATAGGAGAGGTGTTCCATCCCTCTGCTTGTTGTGAGCTCAGAAGCATCCTTGGCTCATGAGTCAAGGCTGTCTCATAACCTGACGGGGCTTGTCACACCCCAAACATTGGTCACCTCCCCAGATCAGAGCTGGGCAGGGCCCGTGTGCCCATTTAGCCACAAACCCAGGGCTTTGCTGCTCTCAACTATCCCAAAACCGGTGGGGAAACCCACAGAGACAGCACTGAACCCTCCCAGCCGCGCCCACGTGGAGCTGGGAACGGAGCAGAGGACACATCCTGAGCCCATTTCCATTGCTCCCAGGTCGGATTGGTGCTGCAGTAAGGGAGCCCTTGCCAGGAGAGCGTGGAGGAGCCGGGCCTGCGGAGGTGCTGCCCTCATCCTTTCTGCCAAAGCTGGACCCGTGCCGGGAGAGGGGGACCGGAGCCGCCGCCCCCGCTGCCATCAGCCGTCTCCTTGTTTGATTCAATTGCATCCTCGTAAAGACATGATCAAGGGAATGTAACTGCTGAAACTAGATCATGATTGGCATATAATGGATTTAACGGGTGAATAATAAAAGTCTATATTATATATATTTTAAATCTCTCCTGTCCCCAACTGCCATGAGTTGCATTCGGCTGCTGAAGGTCACCACTGGGCCGCCGGACCGGGACTTTTCTCCGTGGGGACGGCTGAGGCGGATGCTGCGGTGCCGGCGTGCTGGAGCACCGGGCTGTGGTGGCCGGTGGCCAAACCCTCCCGCCTGCCCCGAGGGTGCTTCGGGCTCTCCCCTGCTCGGCTCTCTGCCCCCGGTTTGCTCCTGACTCCGTTAACCAGGGCCCCTCCCCGCGCGCTCGGGAGCACGTTGAGATTCCTTTCCAAGGGCTATTTGTGCAAGCGCTGCCTTGTCCCATCTCCTGCCCAGCCACAGAGACTCCAACCCTTCCTGCTCGACGGGGCGAGCGCTGAACCGAGGGGCGGCAGCGCCCGAAGATCCACGGGGGATTCGGGTCCGGAGCGTGTCCGGCACACCCCGCTCTGCTCAGGCTCCTGGGGCTCCTTCCCCTCGGCCTCCCCCGTGGGGCTGCAGGCACCAGGGGCTGCTCCATCGCCACTGCCACACGTCCGGCCTCTCCGCTCAGCTGTTTTTGTCTGGAAGCATGGAAATACGGATACGCGCCATCGGCATCGCCCCGGAGCTGCAGCCTCCCCGCCCAGCCCGGCGCCTCCACCGCCAGCTCCCGCTGCCACCTCGTGCCGTGGGATCCGCCGAGGTAAAGGAAATGTTTTCACGGAAAACCTTCATCCCATCGAGATCTTTTGGGAAAGGAGTGCCCGGACAGCCTCCTGCCATGCCATGAACCTTGTCCACCCAGAGCTCCAAGATTCTCCTGCCCGCCCAGCCAAAGGTTTCCAAAGCTGCACACCAAGGCCAAGACCCCGTCTATGCACTCCCACGCCTCCCTGTCCCTGCGTGTCCCTGTCACACCCCGTGGCATCACGGACCCTGAGAGCCTGTGCCCACCCCAGCCTGGACCTGTGGGGCCTTGGTGGGGACCAGGAGCCCATCACATCCCCCTGGCAGTGCCATCACATCCCCCCTGCTCGGGGTCCTGTGTCACCTATGCAAGTACCTCTGTGTCCCCTCCTGTGTCCCTGCTGTCCTGGGCTAGGGGAGGCTGGGTGCGGGTGGGGGACACCCCGTGGGACCCTCCCCCTGTCCCCATGGCAGGTTTGAGGGCTGCTCCGATGAATCCCCCCAGCTTCCATGGGTGGAGCACCCATGGGTGCTTGGCAGCTCCCAGGGTGCCGCTGTTTTGGGGGTGGGCTCAGCCTTGATCCACCCACAATGGGCCCCGGGGGGTGACAGGGACACTGGGACAGGCTCTGTTAAAATAAAACCTTTATTCGACTGGCTTGATCCCGGGGTGTGAATCTGTGACTGTCGCTGGTGCCAGAGCAGGGGTTGGGAATGTGTCCCCAGCCGGGCACAGTGGAGTGTGTGGTGGCAGGGGCCCCTCAGGGACTCCGTGGTGATGGCACCGTCCTTGCACCCCAAGAGAGGGGCTGGGATCAAGCATGGCCAGGACTGGTGACATTTGGGGGATGCTGTCACCCGTGTCACCCCTGTGGGGCTGTGCTGTGCTGTCGTTGGGCCATTCAACCTGTCCTGGTTGTCACAGCATCCCTGTCCCCTCAAGGAGGGGAGGAGCAGGGCTCCAGCAGAGCGGGTGGCGCTGGGGAGCAGGGAGGGGAGCCCCCACCCCTTTGGGTCCTCCCAGCCCTGCTGCCACCACAGACAGGTGCGCGGTGTCCCCGGACTGTCCCCACGCAGGGTGCCCATCCATGGAGGAGCACGGAGACACGATGTCCCTCCCACGGGCACCTCGGGGACACGAGGATGTCCCTCCTGTGGGCACCTCACAGGCTCTTGCATCGAACGTGCACGAAGAGCGTGGCGGGGGACAGGGACGCGCCGTCCCTGGAGAGCAGGTGGATGTGGCGGTACCCTGGGGACAGACGGGGGCTCAGCGGGTGGCAGGGGGCTGTCCCCGGAGGGCAGCGGGGTGGCACCCGCACCCACCTTGGCGCATGCTGGGCAGGGGCAGTGTGAACTGCCCCACGAAGTCGTTGCAGGAGGTGCTGTCGTAGTCCTCCACCACGAACCGCACCAGGGCCAGCTCGGGCGCCCGCACCTGGAACCGCAGCGTCTCCTCCCAGCGCGGGTTGAAACCTGCGGCACCGGCGGGGGGTGGGTGCGGGACCAGGGACCGCCACCCTGCAGGGACCCCCCCCCGTGCGGCCACCGGGGCCACCACCACCCTGCAGGGACCAGGGACCCCCCAGTGCTGCGACCAGGGACACTGATGTCACCAGGGCCACCCACTGCCCCTCAGGGACCAGCAGGGCCCCCCCGTGCAGCACCCCTGCGCTGGGGGATGTGGGGGCTGGGGCAGCCTGGGGGAGTGGGGTGATACTGGGGCCACAGTGGGTTGTACTGGGGAAAAGGGGGTCACACTGGGGCTGTGGTGGAGTTTAGTGGGGGAACATGGGTCATACTGGAGCCATGGTGGNGACGGGATATACTGGAGGAATGCAGGTTATACTGGAGCTGGGCTGGACTATACTGGGAGAATGGGGGTAACACTGGGGCCATGGTGGGGTGTACTGGGGGAATGGGGGTCATACTGGGGCTGTGGGTACTGGGGAGGGTGGGCGTCACCCTGGGCTTGGGCTGGGTGTACTGGAGGCTGTAAGGGAGCAGCACCGGGAAGAACTGGGACAGGATGGGCCCTGC
>VXBT01011430.1:46170-59558 GCA_013400235.1 Oriolus oriolus | reverse complement strand
CATGTCTTTTGCATCCCCCCATCTGCTCCCCATGACCTCTGCGGGCACCTGTGGCTCCCGTGTCCCCCTGTCCCCAATGTCTGCTGCCTTCCCTGGGTTCCCTTCATGTTCCCCTGGTCCCCCCCAAGGCCTCTGAGCACCCTCCTGTGTCCCCTGTGTCCTCATGTCCTTCGTGTGTCCCTGTGTTCTCCACGTGCCCCTGTGTTCCCTGTGCCTCCCAAGTCCTCAGTGTCCTCTGTGTCCCCATGTCAGCCGTGTCCCCGTGTCCCCGGTGTCCCCACACACATCTGGCACATGTGCTGAATCTTCCTTCCCAAGGAAACGGGGAGCAGGGGCCATGGCCCCCCAAGGCCATCGAGCCCTTCCCTCCTGCACAAGGGGATCAAGGACAGACGGACACCCAGGACCCGCTGACATGACCCCATCCTGTCACCCAACACCAAGGTTCACAGGTGAGCCCTGCGGTGACACCTTTATTGTAGGACCTACAAAAAAGCGGAGTCAGCTCTACCTGCGCAGAGGGTCCTGACTCAGCCCAAAGTGCGGGAGGGCTGCACAGGGGGTCGGGGTGAACCGGGGGGGCCTGGTGGGCACCCCATGGGCAGCACCAGTGGGTTTGGGATTGGGGGAGTCACCCCGAAATCCCATCCCAGCCGTGCCAGACGATCCTTTGGGCAGATGGGGACAACTTCATCCCCAGAGCAGGAACACATGGCTGCCTGTGTGTGACTACTAATGATTAATTAACTAATTAGATTAATTAATTAATTTTATAAGGCACAAGGAGATGGTGTTCATGGTGGGTAAGGCTCTGCTGGACATTTCGGATGGGCCACGTTCCCAAATCCAAAAGCAAAGGTGTGGGACAGGGCCGGGGCGGTGGCCAGTGAATGAAGTGCTGTCGGTAACGAGAAAATCCCAAAGGATGGATTGATCCGCCCGTCGATCCCTGGACCAGCAGCCGGCCTTTCCTGCTGTTGATGTCCCACGGATGTGATGCTCCACCCAGAGGGAATGCGGCTCCCGACGGATTCGCCCTCCAGCCAAGTGCTCGATCCTGGCGCATCCCGCAGGGACGTGGGTGCTGCCAGCCCTCCAGAGATCCCCCAGACCCCAAATCTTTGTCCCCTCCTGGCCTTTTTCTGCTCTTTTTTCTGCTGCCCCCGGGACTAGCGTCAGGCCAACACTGACATCAAGTGGCTGCCGGATCCCCGGCACTCCCGGGCCGTCTGCTGCCTCTCGGTGTGCCGGGAGCAGCCAGCACCGCCCGCCCGGCCTCATCCTGCCCCGGGCAGGGACCGGGCGGCTCAGGAGCCGCGGCCGCCGGTGCCGGGTGTCTATCCCCGCTCCCCGGGGTGCATCCAGCCGTGCTCCATCTGCCCGTCCCCAGCCAGGCCACCCTGTGTCCTATCCTGTCCCCGGCAGTCGATATCCCAGCGGGGTCGAGCCGAGCGCTGGCGGCACCGCCGAGCCCGGAGCATCCACACATCGCTCACTCCCGGGAGCCGGGGGGACCCCTGCCCGCCGCCCCCCGTCCCCAGCGCTGCCCCGCCGCTGGCAAGGCCGCGGTGACAAAGGCACAGCGAGGTCGTGGTGACCCTGCCACTGCCCTGGGGACATTTGTCCCCTACTCCCTCCCTGTGGACTTCGTGCCGAGCCTGGGAGCGGCACTGGGACGAGTCTGGCGGCGCCGGCACGGCCCCAAATCTCCCCGAGACCCGGCTCCGGACAGCAGGTAACCCCGGGTGACACCCCTCTGCTCCGGCTGCCGTGTCACCGGGCTCCCCGGGCATTTTGGGTCCCTGAGCGGTGCCACTGCCTGGTCCCCGGGTCTGGAGTCAGCTCCGGGAGGAAATCACGGTGTTCTTCCCGTTTCAATCCGGGCAGACTGGGCAAACAGCAGCACTCCTGCTTTGTGGGGATAAAAGCTGGGAAATACATTTTTCCTCCAAACCGCCTGGTTTGGAGGCCCGCGGGAGTTTTGCAACTCCCCATTCACCTTCAGCCCCGCTTCCCTGGAGCCGGAGCCGAGCTCTCCCGGGAAGCCGAAGCCCAGGGCTTGTGCTGTGGAGAGCCATGGCTCCGCTGGGATATTGGCTGCAGGTGGAGCAGGGATGGGGGGCAGGTGTGGGTGCTCAGCCGCTCTGCAGGAGCCCACCCATGGGTGGGAAGAAGGCGGGGGTTGGCCGGGGCTGGGTTGACTGTGGATTTAACCCCTGAGAGGCTCCGGATTCTGGATAGAGGCTGGGAGGGCAGAGCAGGGCTGGGCTCTCTGCCCTGTAATGAGGTGTGTCAGGTCTCTGCAGCCTTCCCCCCCCAACCCTGGGGTTCCTCTGCCCGAGCCCTCCGTGTTGCAGACCTGTGGCCTGGCGGTGCCAGACGGGATGCTGGGGGTGCTGGGACATGGTCTGGGGACAGCTCGCTGGGGGTGGGGGTTGTTTATCCCCCAAGTCCGGAAGCGCTCTGCTGGGAAGGAAAGGGAGGGGAGAGTCAGGGCTGTTCCCAGCACCAGAGTGGGAGGGATGCTCCCAGCTGTACCCTGAGACATCCCCATTTGTGTGGCCCCAGTTGTCCTCAACCTCCAGCATCACCCCTTCCCTCCCTCCCCAGCTCCCTGGTGGCTCTGCAGTGACTGGGAAAGGTCAGGGACCTGCAGGCGGCCTGGGACAGGAGGGACCGGACAGCGACAGGTCAGTGCTGTGGCTCTCGGGTTGGGGTTTGGGTGCTGCTGCCTGACACTCTTGGGTGTCACTGTCCTGCCCTCCCAACCTTTCTGGGGACAGAGTGCGGAGGGGATGTGTAAGGAAACAGCTCCTTTGCCCTACAAGTGCGGTTTTCCTGGGGATTTCCTGGCTGATGTAAGACAGTGCCTGGGAAAAACATCGGCTTGGAGCCGAAGGCGCTCCTGGGAAGGGGCTGTCCCCATCCAAAAAGGGGCCTTGCTTTAAAAGCTGGCTTTGGGCCCATCAAGAGGGACCCCTCGGGGGGATGGGGAGTGTGGGTGCCGGTGGAGTGATGCTGGTGCTCTCCCATGGCAGGGAGAAGGTGCAGAGCCCCCGGGAGCAACTGGAGCAGAGACACGGCCGTCGCCTGCTGCAGTGCCCCTGTCCCAGCTTGGGGCTGCCAGAGCCTGGGGGACACATCCAGCGCCTGTCCTGGCTGTGCCAGCACCCTGTGAGGAGCCAGCAGCACCACCATGTCCCAGGCAGGAGGTACAGCAGAGCCCTCGGCCTGGCCCTGGGGAGGCGCAGGGGACCCCAGCACTGGTGTGACCCCCGTCCACCCCCCTCTATCAGCACCAATCTCCCTCCCACCACCCTGGCCCTGTTTCTCTTGGAGCTTTGATCCTAAAAGCACCTTTCACCCCAAACCTGACTTGCAGGGTGCTGGGCTGCTCCAGGAGCTCCTGTCCCCATGTTCTCCCCAGGTCCCATCCACACCGTGTGGGGAGGGTGCTTGTTCCCAGATAGAGCAGGGGGGACACAGAAATTGGCACTGGAGGGGAAGACAGGGCCCTGGCCCCCAGAGCGTGGGGGAATCCCTGCATGGCCCACCTTAATCTGTCCCCCAGGAGCTGAGGAGGCCTTTGAACACTGTGACGTGGTCATCAACAGCCAGGACAAGGTTTCGGATGTGTACACGCAGCTGGAGAAGCTGGGGGAGTAAGTGAGGGTCCCACGTCCCCACCTCCCGGGGGTGGCCCATGGCTGTCCGTGTGCAGCCCTGGGGGGATGCAGGCGGGTGCTGGTGGCTCCTCCATCCCTCATCCTCACTCTGTCCCAGGGGGAAATTCGGGACGGTGTACAGGCTGCAGGAAAAGGCTACTGGCAAAATCCGGGCTGGGAAATATTTCCGGACGCGCACGGCGAAGGAGAAGCAGGCGGCTCGGGCCGAGGTGGAGCTGATGAATCTCCTGCATCACCCACGCCTCGTGCAGTGCCTCGATGCCTTCCAGGGCCCCGCCGAGCTGGTGATGGTGATGGAGTAGTGAGTGAGGGGGCAGTTTGGTTCGGGGGTGCTGAGGCAGTGCTGGGCTCTGCCAGGGGGAGCGCTGAAGGTGGGGAGGGGTCCCTGTGCTCTGGGCTGGATGGGGAACCTGAGGACTCTGGAGTGGTGAGATCCTCCCAGAGCGCTGAGTCTGGATTCTCTGGTGGGGCTTCCCCTCCTCTGGGCTGGTAGAGCCCAAAGGGGTCCCCAGCACCTCGCTGTCCCCACAGTGGCAGGTGGAGAGGGGTCCCTGTGCCATGGGGTGCTGGTGGGGGTGTAGGATGGATGGGGAGCCCGCAGCCTCTGGAGATAAGGGTGGGGAGATGCTCCCAGGATGCTGAGTCTGGGCTCTCTGGTGGGGCTGGTAAGACCCCAAAGGGTCCCCAGCACCTTGCTGTTCCCAGCGTGGCAGGTGGGGAGCTCTTTGAGCGCATCGTGGACGACGACTTCGAGCACACGGAGCCCAGCAGTGCCCAGTACGTGCGGCAGATCCTGGAGGGGCTGCGCTTCATGCATGGCCAGGCCATCGTCCACCTCGACCTCAAACCTGAGAACATTGTCTGCGTCAGCCCCAGCAGCCACTGGATCAAGATCATCGACTTTGGCTTGGCACGGAAGCTGGGTGAGTGAGGAGGGGCTCCTGGAGGTCCAGGGCAGGGACTGCCACTGGCACACGGACGGGATCTGGCCCGGCACAGCAGCGAGGAGCTTGGTGTCCTCCTGCCTGGGACACCAAGCCAGGACCCTTCCTGATAACCGCACGGTGCTCTGGGGAGTGCTGGGTGTCCGCAGCCCTGCTGCTGAGGTGGAGACCCCCGAGCCCCGTGTGCCTGTGGGTGCCTGGCACACGGAGATGCTCTAGGAGGGCACCAGGGCCTGCAGTGGGCCTTGGAGGGCAGCAGCTCCACCTGGGCACAGGGGCTCATCCACCTAGGGTGTGTTTGTTGGGCTACACTGTGTGCTGGAAGAGAAATTAGGCCTTGTTGGCTGCAGGTTCTCAGACCCGGAGGTGATCCTGGGATTACAGCCAGGTCACCGGGGATGGACTGAGAGAGGATTGTGGGTTTCTGGACAGTGTCAGCCCTATGAGATGTGATAATTGCAGTTTGTGACCTTGTAAGGTGTTGTTTACCTTTTACCATAATAGGCAATGTCTAGGAAATATTCCAGGTGATTGGGGAACACTGAGGTGAACTCATTTTTGTTTATATGAGGTGATTTCCTGTTTTTCCATTGGTATTTAAGGGAATTTCAGATACGCAATAAAGCTTTTTTTTCTTCTTGCACCTTTACCATGATGTTGCGGAGTCCCTGCCCATGCGTGAATACTGCATGTGTTGGTGTGTCCTCTGTCCCAGACACCTGCCCCAAGGCAATCCCAGCTGGACACCTGTCCCAGGGAGATCCCAACTGGCCTCCTGCATCCTCTCTGCAGCTCCCAGCACCCCCGTGAAGGTGTTGCACGGCACCCCCGAGTTCATGGCTCCAGAAGTGGTCGCCTTTGAGCCCGTGAGCTTCTCCACTGACATGTGGAGCGTTGGTGTCATCTGCTACATCCTGTGAGTGCCCTCCTGGGCAGGGCGGGCTGGGCTGGAGGGGCTGAGCCGTCACTGATGTCCTGGGGTCACCTCTCCAGGCTGAGCGGGGAGTCCCCCTTCCAGGGGGACACCGACATGGAGACACTGAGCAATGTCACAGCTGCCCAGTGGGACTTTGAGGAGGAGACCTTCTCGGAGATCTCCCAGCAAGCCAAGGACTTCATCAGCCAGCTGCTGCAGAAGGACCCCCGGTAGGGCCTGGGGGTGCCTGTGGGGTGCCGAGCTGGAGCTGGGCTGGGTTTTGGGGTGCTGAGGGGGTGGGCAGGGGGAAGCTTGGCCTGTTTGGTGGAGGGGACACTCCAGACAAGGGTCTGAGGGTGGAGCAGCCCCCCTGTGACCCCCTCTCTGTGTGCTGCAGCCAGCGGCTCCCCAGTGCAGGGGCTCTGCTGCACCCCTGGCTGCAGCAACCCCAGCCCAGCAGCCCCAGGGCGCTGTCCAAGGAGAGGATCAGGCAGTTCCTGGCGCGTCGCAAGTGGCAGGTACCTGGTGGGGACACGGGGGTGGGAATGTCTCTGGCTGAAGGGCTCAGTGCTCGTTCTCTTCCCGCAGAAAACAGGGAAAGCCCTGCTGGCTCTCAAGAGGCTGACCCTGCTGTCCCAGAGCCTGGAGGGGAAGGCGTCAGAGGCTCAGGATGAGGAAGGTGATGGCCCCCGAGGCACCATTCCCAATGCCCCCCTCAACCCATTCTCTCTGCTTTGCCACCTCCACCTCGCACTCCTGGGCAGCTTCTCCCTCTTTCTGCTGCGGCCTGGGTGCCACCAAACACGCAGACCTGTCCCCACAGTGGGGCTGCTGCTCCTGGGCCTGAGGTTCTCTCCATCCTCATCCCTGTGGGGTGGTCTCTGATGCGGCCTCAGGCGGGCTCATCCCACTCTGTGTGACCCCGAGCTGAGCCCCGGGGCTGCCTCCTGCACCTCCAGCACAGGAGGGAGGTGGGACCCAGCCCGCTCCTCACCCTGCCCTCTGCCCCTCTCCTGCAGGCCTGGGCTGCAGCCCAGGGAAGGAACAACCCTCCGAGGCTCTGCCCCAGCGAGGTCCCAACCCCTCGGCGCTGCTGACAGACCGGGATGAGGAGGAGGAGGAGGAGGATGGTGGGAGCATTGCAGCCTCAGGGCAGTGACAGCCTGGCCCTGTCACCCCCATCCTGGACCACATAGAGATGGGGATGGTGCCCCCTCCAGCAGCCCCCACAGTGCCCTGGCCAGCCTGGGGCGGCCCCACCCCGCCCATGGGTGAGCTCTGGGGTCCCGCGGTGTCCCTGCGAGGGAGCTGGGCACCTGCCACCAATAAAGCACTGACGATCTCTGCTCTCCCTGGGCTCGTCCTTTTTCCCCCAGACTTGCTGGGAGAGGTGGGAAAGAGCTGCTCCAGCTGTGCCCAAGCTTTGGGAGCTGGGATCAGGTTCCCCCCACCTGGGCCAGCAGCCTTGTCCTCTCCAGGAGTGGTGCTGGGCCTGGGCACAGCAGCCATGGGTATTCCTTGCTCAGAAGAGTATTCCCTCCTCATCGGGGGGGTTGGCATTGTGTCCTGAGCTCACAGGAGCCAGGATGAGCCCTGAGGCCTCTGGTCTCTCCATTTCTGGGCCAACTCTGGTACCAGTAGGGCTGGAAACTGCTGTGGAACCTCCAGCCTCTGCCTGAAGAGGCAGCTGGGGCAGAACTCGGGAGTTTGGGAGCCCTGGGTGGGAACAAGCCCAGGCCCCAGGATGTGCTGGGGGACACCCAGCTGGGGCAGAGGGTTGGGGGTCCTGCGGGGCACTGGGGTGACCAGGGACCATCAGTGTGCCCTTGGTTAAAGGCGGTGAAAGGGATCCTGGGCTGCAGGATGAGGGAGGGTCACTCCCAAATTCAGTGAGGCCGTCCCTGGAGGACGGTGCTGTGTTCTGGGGCCCCACTACAAGAGCGACACAGACACAGAGGGGGACAGCTGGATGAAGGATGAGGGAAAAACTGGAGCCCCTCAGCCACGAGGAATGGCTGGGAGAGCGGGGATTGTTGAGGAAAGAGAAGGCTCAGGGGTATCTCATCGCTACACATCGATACCTGAAGGGAGGAGGAAGCCAGGCTCTTCTCAGCAGTGCCCAAAGTCCGTGGGCACCACCTGAAACCTCAGGAAAACACTTTTTTACTGCTGTTGGAGCACTGGCACAGGTTGCCCAGGGAGGCTGTGGGCTCTCCATCCTTGCAGGTATTAAAATCCTGTCCAGGCACAGTCCCGGGCACCCTGCTGGAGCAGAAGCACGGACCAGGTGCCCTCCAGAGGCTCCTTCCAGCATTACCCACCGTGTGCTTCCATGGAAACCCTCCTCCTGTAGAAGCTGCGCTGGGGGCTGCTCTCCCCCAGCACCTGTGGATGCCAGAGGCCTCCTGGCGGTGCCGTGGTTGGAGCAGCCCAGCCCTGTGCCCAGGGTCCGGCTGTGCCAAATAACGCCCGGCTTCAACCCTTCCTCTTCCTGGAGTTATTAAACAGAACCGAATCCACCCACTCCGAGGGGGGGACACGTGTCTGAGAGCTCGGCCTGGGGCCACTCACGGGACACCACTGAAGGGGACACCAACGCTGGGAGCTGCTGCTGGAGCGGTGAGGACAAATCTGTTTCGAACAGTTTGTTGAACCCTCCGGAAGTTGGTGGCCACCACAGCAGGAGGATCCACGGCAGGATTCGGCATCCTGCGGCCTCCAGAGATGGCAGAGCAGCTGCAGCACCCGAACCCCTTGGCTGGCGGCACTGTGGCTCTTCTCTGCTCTTCTCTTGGGTTCAGGGGGAGGGAGGTGTCACCCCTCTGTCCCCTCGTTGTGGGACAGACTCTCCAGGACTTTATCAGTGCCCAGGCCTGACCTGAATTTTGGTGGCAAAAGCCTGTTCCTATTAATAATGTCCATGGCTGATGGGTCCAGCTGCCCACAGGAAGCAGGACAGCGCCGGGGGGTGGTGGTGGTCACACGCCCTGCCCGGGGCTCGGTGGTCTCACCTCTTGTTGGGAATAGAAGATGAAATTTAAGAAGGAACTTTATTTGGAAACTTGTGTGTGGACCTGCTGCTGGAGAAGGGGGAGCCCTTTTGGAAATCCCCAACATTCCCTGGAGCAGAGGAGGCTCAGGGGGAACCTTGTGGCTCTGCACAACTCCCTGACAGGAGGGGGCAGCCGGAGGGGGTCGGGCTCTGCTCCCAGGGAACAGGGACAGGAGGAGAGGGAACGGCCTCAGGATATGCCAGAGGAGGTTTAGGTGGGAGATTAGGGAGAATTTCTGCATGGAAAGGGTGGTCAGGCACTGGCACAGCTGCCCAGAGCGGGGGTGGAGTCCCCATCCCTGGAAGGGTTTAAAAGCCTGTGGATGTGGCACTTGGGGACAGGGGTCAGTGGTGGCCTGGGCAGGGCTGGGGAATGGCTGGGCTCCATCTCAGAGGGCTTTTCCAACCTGAAGGATTCCGTGATTCCTCGCAGGGTTCAACCCTGGCTCTCCAGCAGCTGTGTGAGATATCTTGACAGAACTCACCTGCTTCCTCTTCCTCCCATGTTTGCAGCAGGAGCTGTGGATTCCCTGCTCCAAGTTGGAGAAGAAACTCCATAGAAACGAATAAACAAACAAAAATATTCCATATTCTTCCCCCAGAGCTTCCCATCCCAGAGTAACAGAGGGAGGCTGAGGAGCCCCTTTCCCACACATCGCATCCCGGTTTTTGCCCGCTGCCTGTTCTGTGTTTTCCTCGTTACACAGATTCCAAACCCATCCCCCGGGAACGGCGCTGAACGTGCTCAAGCTGCAGATGATAAGCAAACACCAAGTTGCGTATAATCAATCCCTTGATGAGCTATTTACCATGTGACATTACCAAAATATTTCTGGTTGGGAACTCTGTTTATCTTCCTCTGTTTCCCAAACTCCTCGTGGCCCTGAAAATCCAAGTCCCAAGACTCCAGGCATGAACCTTTTCTCTTATCCTATACCTATACTGTAAAAAACTCATTTACCTACAGAAGAAACTTATTTACTGACAGAAGACACGTGCTCCTTCTCCTTCCACTGCTTCCCGTGGCTTAACACATTAAACTCTGCAGTTCAGGAAGGAATGGAGAGTGGAATTAAACCTGGAACTCATCACAGCCACCAAGAAATTCAGCAGTGCTGAAAACAGAATTCTAATCTCAGGATCTCAGAGGCAAAGGAGTTAAGATCTTCTCCTTCCATCAAGACAGACTCTTGGGTTGACCTTCACTTCAGGCACACAACCCCAGAGCACGTCCCCAGATCCTCAGGAATCCTCCATGGGGGCAGAAAGGATGAGTGATGTCCCCTGGGGAATCTCGAGAAGTGGTTCCCACCTTATCTCAGGTGCCTTATCTCAGGTGTTTCAGGGGCCCCCAGGTCCAGCTCTTCGAGGAACGTGAGGTGGGGTCAGCTGTCCAAACACCCTCAAGTTTCTGGAGCTTCATCCTTCAGTGCCAGGGGGTCAGATAACTTTGGGCTGCACAATCTAAATCTGGGAATGCTTGTTTGGATGAGGGAATATTGCCTCTAACATCAAGAAATAGGTTTTATTTTGTGGACCTTCAAATTCAGGGGGAAAAATTCCATTCCTGCTTGAGTGTTTTCCAGGGAATCGAAATTAATTAAGAAAACAAACTGAAGTGTCAGAAATCACCCTTAATGTAAAACTGAAGCCCTGGGCACATACTGAAGGTGATCATTTGAATGTGTTATTTCTAGAATGGCTTTTTAAGGACTTTTATCACAGGAAGTGACTGGCCCTGGGACAATTGGAGCTGTCAGGTAAACACCCTCATGTACCAAACACCAGGAAAGCGGTGAGAGGAGAGGAGAGGCTATGAGGATAGGGTAGTGACAAGGATGTGGAGCAAGGGACCACATCATGGTCCGTGTGGACAAGTCTGAGGTGAGGGTGGCTCAGTGGAGGGAGAAGCTGTACGTGCTGAAGGAACATCAGGAACGCCTGAGCTGGGATGCACTCGCCTCCCAGCAAAGCTCCCCAGGTGAAGAGGACACCCAGTGGGGTGTCCTCACTTCCCAAAGGTCCCAGCCAGGTTCTGAGGGGTCAGGAGGCTCCTTGAGGTCACACGAGCTCAAGAACCATCACCCCAAGGTGCAGCACTTGGGAGAAGACCAGATAGGAGCAATGAAATCCCTGCTGCCAACCACGGGCGGTCCGGGGGGTCTCCCATCTCCAGAGCCATCCCAGTGCCTGGGGCTGGGGTGAGGGGTGGGCAGGGTGCTCGCCCAGCTTCTCCTCCTGGTGTCACTGGTGCCAGGACTGCCACGTCCAGGCTGCACCCAACACCTCCAGCAGCCCCAAATCCAGCCTGGGCTCCCCGTTTCCAGCTCGGTTCCATGCCCGTGGGAACCAGGAGAATCCAAACCCCTCCTGGAGCGCCTCCCCCTGCAAAGGGCGCTGCGAGCCCCGGCGCTCCCAGCACCCGGCCCGTGCACACCCGGCCTTCCCAGCCCTGCTCCCCCCTCGCAGCCCTCCCCGCGGCCAGGAGATGGTACTGTTGGCCTGGCCCTGCTTCTGCTGGGGCTCAGCCCCAGCCGCGCCCAGGTCCTCGCAGCCTTTTCCAGCCGAGGTCACGGAGGTGTTGCCTGGATGCTCGGACAGCTCGCGGGTTTCACCCCAAACCGGCTGCCCGGAGAAGCTGTGGCTGCCCCATCCCTGGAAGTGTCCAAGGACAGGGCTTGGAGCACCCTGGTCCGGTGGAAGGTGTCCCTGCCCATGGCATGGGTGTGACGGGATGCTGGTTAAGGCCCGTTCCAAACCAAACCAAACCACTCCATGATTCCATGATCCTGGCATCAGCAAGGTGCTCGTGGGTGTCCCAGACCTCGGAGGCCCCACAGTCCCCTGCCCCATAGCAGAGCCTGTCCCCAGCGTGGGGATGGAATCCCTGGTCCTACGCATGGTCCAGGGGACAATATTCCCCCCCGAACACTCCTCTGGGACCGCATCAGGGTGGCTGACCCTGTGCCCACAGAGGACTGCAATGCCTTCCCTGAAAATCCTGGACTGGGAAATGAAATGTGAAATATTTAATGAGAAGCTGAACTTTTTAAAGGAAGAGATTTTGGCTGCAAAATTGAGCCTTGCAATATCAGAACAACCCCAAATGTGGGTGACCCCAATTTTGGTGCTGCTGAGCTGTCTGTGAGTCCTCTCCCAGGCCTCAGATCCCCAGGGACGATGGGATGGACACAACGTCGCTCCAAGGGAACTGAGGGAGTCAGTGCCTGCTGTCCTCGCGTGTCCCCCGCCCGGAATTTGGGGTTTGCAGAGGGCGGGGGAGGTCAGCAGAACAGGCCTGGCGCGTTCCCCTGGTCCCTGCGGTGCCTGGGTGACACCTGGCAGGTCCTGCTGGGCCGGAGGTGCCGCGGGAGCCGGACGGATGCGGCAGCGCCAGCGTCAGGCCTGGGGCTGGGCAGGGGGTTCAGACCATGGTGGGTCCTGGGGCTGCCGGGATCCCCTCTGGATCCGTCCCATTCCCTCAGCACATCCCTCCTCGAATCTTCGCTTTTAGCAAATTTCACCAAAACTCAGTGAATCTCACCAAGTCTCACCCAGTCTTGGTGAATCTCACTGAATCTCAGTAAATAACACTAAATTTCACCGAATCTCACCAAATTTTGGTGAATCTCACTGGATCTCACCAAATCTTACCAAATTTTGGTGAATCTCACTGGATCTCACCAAATCTTACCAAATTTTGGTGAATCTCACTGGATCTCACCAAATCTCAGTGTCTCTCACTGAACCTCACTGAATCTCAGCAGAGCTGATCTGTGTGATGCCCTCCTGTCCGGGCAGGGCTCCGGATCCACGGTCACAGTGGGATCCCGGGATGTGCCGCGCTCTGTGCGGGCAGGAGCCGCGCGTCCGTGGGGTGGATCCGGTGCCACATCCCGATCCCTGCGCCGGGGGTGCTCTGCCGGGGGCGTGGGCGCTGTGGCCCCTCTGGGACAGCCGGGGGACCCTGCGGGTGCCAGCCCAGCTCTGTCTCCTGCCCCTGTGAGCCCCGGCCATGGCACCCTTGGCCGAGGTGGTTCTGCCCATCCGGATTTATCCCGGCCTGTGGCACGGCAGGAGCATCCCAGACTGCTGGGATTTGGCCCCCTCTGTGTGTCCCCACCCAGGGAGTCCCCAGGCCCTGCCACAGGTCCCTGCCCAGGGTGTGATGAGTTTGCTCGGGCTCGGCGCTCCCTCCCGTGCTGGCTGAGGTGGGAGAAGGAGCCCAGCACCTCCTGAGTGCCCTCCCTGCTCCCACTGCCTGTAAAACAGTGAAGGATGGAACAGAATGACATTTAAAAGGAAATAAATAAATAAATAAAATGAATAAGGTAAAAAAATTAAGGAAAATCAGTCAAAATAAAATAATCAACAGGAAGAGATCAAAGAGTAAATAAAATAATAAATAAATGAAATGTAATAAAAATATAAAATTAAATAAAAATAAATTATATAAAATAGTATTAAATTATTGTAAGATAAAAGGAAAATCAGACAAAAAGCCTAAATTAAAAAAGTTAATTAGTGGAAATTTTAAAATAAAATAAACAATAGAATGAAATAAAATAGCTAAATAAAACATACTAAAATAATAAATGCATAGCAAATAAAAATTACAGGAAAAATTAATTAAATAAATTGAGTGAAAGTAAATTTAAAAATAAGAATAAAATAAAATGAAATAAATAAGGCAAGATAAAATTAAGGGAAAACAGGAATAAAAATAAAATAAAGGAAAATAATAAAATAAAAAACTTAAGAATAATATTTTAAAAAATAAATTAAAATAA
>VXBT01011430.1:34818-44976 GCA_013400235.1 Oriolus oriolus | reverse complement strand
TCCGAGAAAAAAAAAAAAGCTGCTTTAATCCCCTGAGCCCCTGGCGGGAGATGGAGCCGTTTTGCCGATCCCGTGCCGGGAGCAGCCGCGGGCGCAGCTTCCACGCTGCCGCCACACCGGGATCTGCTCGGTTGGATCTGCCGGGATCTGCTCGGTGGGGTCCCCCATCCCAGCCCTGAGCACGAGTTACTCGGGAGCTTTTTTATCTCGTGGAGTTTATGGGATTATTTGGGGATGAGCATCGCCTGGAGCCACCACAGCTGCGGGGGGATGATGGTGAGGGGCTCTGCATGGCAAGACCCCCGTGGGACCCCCGAAGTCCCAAGGAGGGGTTTGCCGTGGGACACCCGTGGTGGCAGGTGGCTGGGTGGGGTGGTGGTGCCTGTGATGGCTCCGGGTGTCACAGCAGCCGTGGCAGGAAGAGACCTCGGGGTGTTTCCGCTGCGAGGCCCCAGGAAGAGGCACTTTCTGCCGGGCTGGGTCCAGCAGGTTGGAAATCCTAAACCAAAAAATGGTCAGAAAAGGGGAAAGCACCGCTCTAGGCCCTCAGCACCGCCTTCTCTGCCTTCATCCCAAGGGAAAGCCCTTCTCCAGGAGAAGGGGGCACCCAGGGGCCTGGATATGCCCAGACGGGAAGCGGGTGTCTTGTGAAACCGGCTGTCCCAATCCCACTTCCTCCTTTCACAGCGTCCCTTCCCCATTCTCATGGCTGTGGGGGCAGCAGAACCCCGGGGGGATGGGGACAGGGGGTCCCTCTGCCCTCACCCACCACAAACACCTTCCCTGAGTCTGGCGTCAACTTCTCCAGCTCCTGAGCTGGTGAGCTCCGTGATGGAGCGGGTGGTGATGAGCTGGGAATCTCCTGGTGGGAGAGGATCCAGACCTCACTCGTTGCCGTGGTTACAGTGATGCCACGAGAGCTCAGCGCAAATCAGTTTTGGGCTGGACATCCCAACCTGGGAGAGCTGGTGCCGCAAAGCCTTGGCAGAAAAGCCCAGGGAGGAGCCTAGGGGATCCAAATTGCTGCCAGGAAGAGGATGGATACACCCATTCCGTGCCAAGATGAGGGAATTTAGTTTCCCAAAACTTTATTCTCCAAAATTGGCTCCTTCCCAGCTGGGGCACTGTGGCAGATGCTGCTCTGGCAGTGATGGGAGGGTTGTCCCCAGCCAAGTGGTTTGGGATATGAGGAGGTGGATTTTTGGGATGGAGCAGAGGAGGAGCAACTTTGCTGCTGGGATAGGGATGCTCGGATACTCCTGCCCGGAGCAATCGGGATTTTCCCCCCTTTGCATGTCAAGAGGCATTAACTGGGCATATATAAGTGGAATTGTGAGTTGAGGTGTGGTGGAGTCAAAATCAAACAGCGGCTGACTGGGATGGGGCTGCTCCAGCCGGGAGCTTCTCCTGGTGGGGGCTTTGCTGCCTCTTCTCCCAGGACCTGGGGGAGTGCAAGGCCAGCGTCACTGTTGCAGATGTTTGCAGATGTTTGCAGATGTGCTGCTGGCCCCAGCAGCGGGACAGCTCACCAGCGAGCCCTGGCCACAGTGTCGGCCTCAGCTCAACCAGGAAACAAAACTGGTCCTCAGCTTCCTGCTGGATCCATCCTCAGCCCGGTTCCCTCATCCAAGGCTGGCTGGGGGCTGCAATGGGGTATCCCCATGGGGGATGTGTGCCCTGGGTGGGGAGGGAAGCGGCCTGTGAGCCAAGAGCTGCTGGATCAGGGCCTGAGAGTGTCCTGGTGCTGGAGCCTCCCTGTGCTGCTGGAGCCAGCCCCGGGTGAACCAGGAGGACAACCCAGTGCAGGGTGGGCAGGCGGGCACCTGGCAGGGATGAGGGCACGGTGATGGGATCAGGCTCCTCTCCCTGGCTGGAGCTACAGCAGCTTCTGCTTGTTCTTAAAATAGAGCTGGAGCTGCAGGCGGCAGCGGCCACCCAGCCCAGCCCGCTCCCGCCACCCCCCTGGCCATCCTGGGGACGCGTCTGCTCCTCCGCCGGCCACCCCTGCCTGACACTGGCTGGATCCAGGGAGTCCCTGATGGGATGAACTGGTCCTGGGAGTGTCCCCCAGCCCAGTTTGCTGCACGAGGGAGGTCGGGGAGCCCTGGGTGGGCCTGGTCCTGCTCTGTGCCTTGTACTGAGCCCTTGGAAGAGGCAGGAGGTCAAGTCCAGTGGCAGTCAGGGGCACTGGAGGGGACACAATGGGACAGCTGGCACTGCAGGACTGGGCATGTCCCAAACCCCCTCAGGGGTGCCCCGTGGCCATGAGGGATGTCAGGAGTGGCACGGCCCATCAGCCACCCGGGAACCTGGAGGTATTGGTCCTTCCTGCAGCTGGAGAGAGCCCTTAAGCTGCCGTCTGGGGCAGTTCCCTGCCCCGTCCCCTTCCCTGGGGCAGTGCCTGCTGCTGGACTGGGATGTTGTCCCGTCCCACGTGCTGCCAAGGCTTTCCATCCCCTCTCTGTGGATGCACATCCCCCGTGCCCCAGAAACGGCTGTCAGGGTTCAGCCCGGTTCACACTCAGCCTGTCGGGGTTTGCAGCACAAACACTTCCCCGGAGGATGCTGGAACATTCTGTGCCGGGTTTGGTGCAGAGCTTGGCTCAGCCCGGCTCCGCTCGGCGCTGCCTGCTCATGTGTTGAACAAAAAGAGGTGTCTGGCACCCAAAATAGCTCCATCCCCGCCAGCCATGACAGGAAAAGGTTGTTTTGTACCCGAAAATGATGTTGGTGCTGCTTCACTTGCCCTGGCCTTGGTTTCAGCGTAGGCAAAGCCTGGCTCACCCCACAGCTGGTGCTGGGTCCCAGCCTGCCTCATCCTAGGGCTGGGCATGGCTGGGATGGCACCACAGGCTCGGGGGCACTTTGAGTCACAGCAGGGTTGTTGGGGGACATTCAGTGGCACCCACTCAGTGACGTGGTGGACTATGAGGCTGCTGGGAAGCCCCGGGCAGGGGTGGGATGAGGGTGCTGGGTGTCGGGAGGTGGGATGTGGCTGCTGGGGGCAAGTCCCTGTGGCTCCTCCATCCTTGTCCCTCTCTGACACCTCTGGGGTGTTTGGCTGCTGCCCTGCACCACATCACCTGCCCAGCCCCACATCATCTGCCCAGCCCCACATCATCTGCCCAGCCCCACATCACCTGCCCAGCCCCACATCATCTGCCCNGCCCCACATCACCCGCCCTGCCCCACCTCCCACACCGCCCGTCCCCCCGCCCCGGCAGGAAATGAGAGCCGGTTCCTTTGTGCTGCCGGCTGAGGCTCCTCAGCGGAGCCGCTTCCTCCCCGGCACCACAAGCCCACCCGGGACGCAGCCACCACCCAGTTTGTACCCGACCCGTGCCACATCCTGCCCGCAAGGGAGGGACGGCGGGGCTCTGGGCAGAGCCGCCTCCGCAGGGACAGCGCAGCGTCCCCTGTCCCACCCTCGCGCTGGGTCCTGTCCCACCCTCGCTCTGGGTCCTGCTTTGTCCAGGTCCCACGTGATGGCTTCAAGCTGCTCCACGTGGCCGGTGCCACCGTCCCCTCTCTGCCGAGGGCACCCAGCAGTGCCCCACTGCGGTGCCACGGTGCTGGTGGAGCCCTGGGTGGGGTGTTTGGGTGCGTGGTCCCTCTTGGCAGGGCGCCGTCCCTTGGTCTGACCCTCACCCGTCCCAAGGATGGCAGCTCGGGCGCCAGCAGTGGGGACACCCAGGTGCTGCTGTCACCGTGCCCATCCCAGAACCCACCCAGCAGTGCCAGTGGCTTCACAGTGAGGCCATTTCTGGCCCTGCAGCCTGGCTGTACCCCCTGCCCAGCTCTTCGTGCCAGCCGGCCCCAGCCAAACCCAGCTCCTCCACACCCACAGCTCCTGGTTTCGGCTTCTCACGAGAGCAGCTTGACAGGTCCTCCCTGGAGGGGGTGGAGAGGTTTCTGTTCCTGCCCACCACAGTGGCACCTCTGCCCTTGGACCTGCTCTTCTGTGGGCAGCCAAAGCCCTGGGAGATGCCTCCCTCCAAGGATGTGGTTGTCCCAGCAAAGCATGCACCCCACATCCCCATCCTCCTCGTCAGGGAACCCCAGCCCTGGGATTTAGGGTGACTTGGGGCTGTGCATTGCTCCACGAGCCATTGTGCCAGCCTGCAGGTGCTCTCCAGGTGAGCTGGAGCACCAAAAATTGGGTCTTTTAGCAGAATAAATCACCCGTGAGCCGAGCTGAGCTGCAGCCTGGCCCAGGCCGTGGTGGGTGTCCCATGAAGGTCACCCCGCGGTGTCCCTCAGCAGAGCAGCCCGGAGGTGGGAGCTGCACCCCGCTCGTGGCGGGAGCGGTTTCGGCAGCGCCCGGTGCCGAGAGCGGAAACCGCGTCACGTCCTGGGGCGGCCGTGGGGGCTGGGGTTGTGCAACGGCGGCACGGAGGGACGTGGGGACACGCCAGGCCCTGACATCATCGTCTCTCAATAAACACTGGTTTCCCCAGACGGGCTTGTCCTGCGTCTGTGGTGGGGGGGACTCGGGGGTGACCCCCCCCGACACGGCCCCGGGCTCCTGCGTCCCTCAGCCGTGTCACCAGGCGGTGTCCCCATCCCTGCTGGGACTGGGCCGGCTGAGGCCGGGCACACGGTGCACTCATGACATGGATGGACGTGTCCAGTTCTTCCTCCTGTCCCCCACCAACACCCCCTGCCCTCCCCTCGGGGGCCCTCAGGCGGGGACATTGCTGATGGGGCCACGGGATGCTCACATCCTGGGAACAGTGGTGTTCCCAACCTCCTGCTGTTGTCCCCATCATCCACCAGTGTCCCCATCCTGAGAATGCTGTTCTCATCATTCCCACTGTCCCCACTGTCCCACTGGTGTCCCCAACTTCTCACTGGAATCTTCATGTCCCACCAGTGTCCCCATCCTTCCACCAACATCCCCATCCTCCCGTGGGTATCCCCATGTCCCACTGGTGTCCCCATGTCCCACTGCTGAGCAAGGGTGCCCAGGGCTGGGTGAGCAGGGGGTGCTACAGCCCCAGGGGTGTTTTTGGGGTATTCCCAACACTGACACCCTTCACCCACAGAATTCCATGAACCTGCCCCCAGACAAGATGAAGCTGCTCAACCAGTACGACAACGAGAAGAAGTGGGAGCTGATCTGTGACCAGGTGAGGTCCAAGCTCACAGTGTCCCCAGTGCTGTCCCTGTCCCCAAGTGCCACTCGTGGCATCAATCTGGCTGCACCGAGCACTGACATCCATCTCGTTACTAACACAACACCTTATTAACCTCATTAAGCATTGATATGGTCGGGGTGGGGACAGGGACACCGTGGCTGCTGTGGGGACAGTGGCGTGTCCCTGTGCCACAGCAGGTGGCCCAGTTTCAGCCTCTCTCTGGGGCTCGCAGGAGCGTTTCCAGGTGAAAAACCCTCCGTCCGCCTACATCCAGAAGCTGAAGAGCTACTTGGACACGGGCGGTGTCAGCAGGAAGGTGAGGGGTCCCCGTTGCACCCTGGTCCCCTGGTCCCCATCCCGGGCTGGGCACAGGGACGGTGCCAATGGCTGTCCCTGTCCCACAGTTCAAGAGGCGAGTGCAGGAGTCCACGCAGGTGCTCCGGGAGCTGGAGATTTCCCTGAGGACCAACTACATCGGGTAAGGGTGGGGGTGGCATTGTCACCCAGCCGCTGCCACTGTCTCTGGGGTGGGGATGGACATGCTGCTGGCTCTGGCTGGAGGGTGGCAGCAGGATGTGGAGGCTGTGGCCTCCTCCTGCCCTCCTGGGGGGGCTCTGATTGGAGGCTGCGGGTGCTGAGGCAGCTGGGGGTGCTGTGGGGTCTGAACCCCACTTTGGCTCTCTGGTACCCCCTGGGTGCCAGGAGGGACCCTGCCCCTACCCTGGGTGTCCTGACCCCTTGTGGGGTGGTGGGTGCCCATGGTGCCCAGGGCCAGGCTGTCCTGTGGTGGCAGTGGTGACAGGAGAGCCGTCGGGCTGTGTCCCCCATGTATCAGGCTCACCATGGCACTCACCTGGCCTCAGAGAAATGCCAGCTCATGGTGCCACCTCATGTCCCCAGCGTGTTCCACCCTTGCTGGGGACCTCTGACCAGGGGGTGGCTCCGCTGAGGGTCTGGGGGCAGGAGGAGAGAGGATGTGGGGGTTGGCAGAGCCCACTAACCCTCTGCACCTTCCAGCTGGGTCCAGGAGTTCCTCAACGAGGAGAACAAGGGGCTGGACGTGCTGCTGGAGTACCTTGCCTTTGCCCAGTGCTCTGTCGCGTACGTCCCCACCGGGTGCCCTGTCCCCAAGGCTGGGATCAGCCTCCCCTCGGGCTCAGCGGGGCTGGGGGGTCCCTGGGGGTGCCCTCCCTTGTCATCAGGGCGATGCTCCGTGGCTGGGGCTGAGCAGAACATCCCCGACATCCCTGAGGGGCATCTGCCCGTATTGGGGTGCCACATCTCACCCGGCCCCGTGTCCCCATGGGCCACCAGGTATGACATGGAGAGCGCGGAGAACAGCAGCCCTGGCTCTGACAAGGGCAAGGAGCGGTCGCTGGAGGACCTGAACAAAAGCACCTCCTCGTCCCCCACCCAGGGCTTCTCCAAAACGCGGCCCCTCACTGTAAGGTAACGTGTGGTCCCCTCCCCAGCTGTCCCCCCGTCCCTGTGCCGTGTCCCACGCTCTCGCCTCGCTGCAACCCCGGCCGCGCCGCGCTTGGAGAGGGGCTTGGCAGGGAGACGCAGGCCCGGTCCTAAAAATGGGTGCCCATTGCTGGTTTGAGGGTGGGGACAAAGTCACATCCCCCTGTGTGCCCCCAGGGGCTGGGCTGGATCCGTGTCCCCACCCTGGCACTGCGACCCTCCTGGGGAGCTCTGGTTAAACCCCAGGAACACACAAAAATTGGGGGTGTTGGAGATTTTGGGGTAGCAAATCGCAGCCCCCTGGTTACACCCGGGGCAGAGGGACGGGCCTGTGTCCCCCGGAGCCGGTCCTGGTGGCTGGTGGCTCTCGCTTGGTGCCGCTTGCCTGCAGCCCCGTCTAACCCCGCTCTTCTCTTGCACGCTGCCGGGGACGCGCTGACGGTAGGTGACGGGGCACTGGCGGGACGGGGACACCCCACGGGACCCCGCTGCTGGTCAGCGGTATTGGGGACAGGGCCTGCGGGGCATCCCCGGTGGGCGGGGGGGTCCCAGGGACACCCCACCGCGGTCGCCCCGGGAGCTGTAACGTGGTACCCCGGGGACCGCGGGGGTCCCTCGCCGCCTGCCAGCAGCTCCGGAGGAGCCGGGGTGTCCCTCCCAGCCCCAGGGACAGGTCAGGAGGGACGTGGCGCCCGCAGGGGGTCCCATCCCTTGTCCCCGAGCCCGGGTGTCCCCGGGGCGGCGCGGGAGCCCCGTTTCTCCCTCCTGTCCTGCAGGCTCTAACGCGCCTCCAGCTGCTGCCTCTCGAACCAGCACATCCACACCCTCCTCCGCCACGTCCACCCCAGCGTCCCCTGCGGTGCCCCGGGCAGCGATGGGGACAGTGCCCCCAGGTCACCCGGCAGCTCCTGCCCGCCCCGGTGAGCCTCCGAGACCACCCGTGTGCACGAGAGGGCCCCAAAACCCGTCCCACCCCACATCACCCCCCTGGCCCGAGGGCTTCTAGATGGGCACGGACACGGCGGTTCCTCCCGTGGGGTGCAGCCGCCCGGGTGCCCCGGTGTCCCCCCGCCCCCGCTGCCACCCCCATGCGCTGTCCCCTCCCCGCTTTGCGCTGCCCCCGCGGCCGCCCCGGGCGCCGCTCAGCCGCGCTCTCCCCGCCCAGGCTGAACCCCTCGCACAGCAGGAAGACGCTGCGCAACTCGCGGCTCGTCAGCCAGAAGGACGATGTCCACGTGTGCATCATGTGCCTCCGCGCCATCATGAACTACCAGGTGCGAGTGGGCGGCACCCGCGGGGATCCGCTCGGGGCTCCCCCGGGATCCCCCGCGCCTGCGGTGGCAGCTTCGGGGTGGGACCGGGTCTGCACGCCCTGGCTCTGAGGCGTCCTCACCCAACCTCCCGTCGGGTGGGGACGTGGCATGGGGGTGTCCCGAGGTCCTGGAGTGTCTCCAGGGGGACACACGGTCCCATTAATGCTCCTTTCCCATCCCCAAGTCTGGCTTCAGCCTGGTGATGAACCACCCAGCCTGTGTCAACGAGATCACCCTGAGCCTCAACAACAAGAGCGCCAGGTAGGAGCTGCCCTGTCCCCTCTTGTCCCTTGTCCCCCCATCCCCTTGCCCACCCCACGGCCCCAATGCCCTCACACTGTGTCACTGCAGGACCAAGGCTCTGGTGCTGGAGCTGTTGGCTGCCGTCTGCCTGGTCCGAGGTGGCCACGACATCATCCTGGCTGCCTTCGACAACTTCAAGGAGGTGAGTCCCCAGCAGGGACACCCAGTCCCAAGCAGGGACACCCAGTCCCCACATGAACATCTGTGCTCCGGCTGGGTTTGTGCCTCAGTTTCTCTGTGTGTGGCAGAGCCCTGTGCCACCCTCAAAATGCCCATCTCTGGCTCACTCAGGGATGTTCCAGTCACTGGGCTTGATGTCCCCAGGCCAGCCTGTGTCCCCAGGGCCGCGTCCCGGCTGGGCTGGGTGCCTGGCAGCAGCGGTCAGGGTTGGGATGGTGTCACCAATGGGTACCTCCTGTCCTGCCACCCTCCTGGGTGTCCCCTGGCCATGTCCTCCCTGGCCTTCAGCCTCCTGCTCCCCCTAGGTCTGCGGGGAGAAGAACCGCTTCGAGAAGCTGATGGAGTATTTCCGAAATGAGGACTCCAACATTGACTTCATGGTGAGTGGCTGCTGGGACCTGTGCTCTGCTTTCCCCAGGGTATCACGTCACCAAGGCTGCTGCACTGTCCCCAGGCCATTATGCCCCAAGAGCCCCAAAGCCACCACACTGTCCCTGTGGCACCAGGCCCCAAGGGCTCCTGAGCCACCAAACTCTCCCCAGGCCACCATGTCCTCAAGGGCTGCTGAGCCACCATGCTGTCCTGGGGGTGGCACGTCCCGAGGGCTGCCAGGCTGTTCTGCTGTCCCCAAGGGCTCGTAAGCCACCGAACTGTCCCCAGGCCATCATGTCCCCAAGGCCACCGTGCTGTCCCCAGGCCACCATGTCCCCAGGACTGTGTAAACCACCATGCACTCCCCAGGGGCCCCATGTCCCCGAGGGCCACCGACCCCCCATGCAGCCCCCGGGGCAGTGTCCCCAAGGGCCACCGTGCCCTTGTGCGGTGCCCGTGGCCACGCTGAGCCGTGTCCCCGCAGGTGGCCTGCATGCAGTTCATCAACATCGTGGTGCACTCGGTGGAGAACATGAACTTCCGCGTGTTCCTGCAGTATGAGTTCACCCACCTGGGGCTGGACCAGTACCTGGAGGTGGGTGATCCCGAGGGGGGGTGCCGGGGGTGCCACCAGCGCTGTCGGTGACACCGGCTGTCCCTCGGCAGACTCTGCGCCTCACCGAGAGCGACAAGCTGCAGGTGCAGATCCAAGCCTACCTGGACAACGTCTTCGACGTGGGGGCCATGCTGGAGGACTCGGAGACCAAGACGGCGGTGCTGGAGCACATGGAGGAGCTGCAGGAGCACGTCAGCCAGGTGGGCCGTGGGCGCGTGGGCAGAGCCGCTGACGCAAGCCCCGAGGGAGGGATGAGGACGGGGCTGAGCGGCGGCGCCTCGTCCCCCACAGTTGACGGAGAAGCTGCAGGATGCGGAGAACGACTCCATGGCCAAGATAGCGGAGCTGGAGAAGCAGCTGAGCCAGGCTCGGCGGGAGCTGGAGGCGCTGCGGGTGAGCCGGGGGTGCCGTGGTGCTGGGGGAAGGCTGGGGCTGAGGGACCGGGGGCTGAGGGGTGCGGTGGGACACCGGTGACCTGCCGGGGGTTGTCACCTCTCCAGGAGCAGCTGAGCCCCCCGCGGCCGCCCAGCCCGCCGTCCCCGCAGCCGCAGGAGTGCTACCGGCTGGCACTGGAGCGGCGGCTGGCGGAGCTCGAGGAGAAGGGGCTGGTGCAGATCCTGCGTGGGCCCGACGGAGATGTCGCCATCGAAATTGTCCCCGTTGTCATAGAAACCCCCGCAGCCCCCGTGGTTTCTGGAGAGGCCACTGCCACCGCCGACACCACCGCCACCTGCACAGGTACCGTGGGTGCGAGGGGATGTCCCCGTCCCGG
>VXBT01011430.1:0-34517 GCA_013400235.1 Oriolus oriolus | reverse complement strand
CCCACCCTGTGACGTGCCCCCCCTCCCCGTGACCCTGCAGTGAAGGTGAAGAAGCCGATCCAGACCAAGTTCCGCATGCCCGTCTTCAACTGGGTGGCCCTGAAGCCGAGCCAGATCGACGGCACCGTCTTCACCGAGCTCAACGACGAGAAGGTGCTTCAGGTGAGCACTCGGGGGACGAGGGGCCGGGCGCAGGGTGCCTGGGTGGGTCAGTGCCCCAGGCCATGCTGAGGGTGCCTCGTGCCCACCCTGCCCCCACCCGCGGTGTCACAGGGCTGCAGGAGGAGCCGGAGGTCGGGAAAACTCCTTAGCACCATGGAGAGGGACAGCACGGGATCAGGCGTGCTTCTCCTCTCACCCTGTCCTTGTCCCTTTGCTCCATCCTCATCCTCACATCCTGTCCTTTTCTTCTTCCTCTGCTCCCCTCCTTACCCCTCCCTGTCCCCTTGCCTGTCCCTGTCCCTGTCCTTGTCCCCTTGTTCCATCCTCATCTCCCTGCTTCCTCTCGATCCTCACTCCTCTCACCCCATCCCGGCCCTCTGGCCCCGTCCTCACCCCAGATGTCCCGTGCCACCTCCCCACCGTGCCCACAGCCCTGTGTCCCCGCAGGAGCTGGACATGAGTGACTTCGAGGAGCAGTTCAAGACCAAGGCGCAGGGCCCCGCCCTGGACATCAGCGCCCTCAAGACCAAGGCCACGCAGAAGGCCCCCAGCAAGGTGACCCTCATGGAGTCCAACCGGGCCAAGAACTTGGCCATCACCCTGCGCAAGGGCGGCCGCAGCGTGCAGGACATCTGCACGGCCATCGAGAGGTGAGTGCTCCCCCCTGGGGTGGGGCAAGCTCAGGATGAGGTCGGGCACAGCCCAGCTGGACCAAGGGGTTTGGGTGGGGGAGGGTGTGATAGGATGCAGGGATCAGTGTGGGGATGCAGGGACAAGACACAGAGAGCTGGAGGGATGGAGGGATCAGATGTGGGGATGGAGAGATGCAGGAATGAGATATGAGACACAGGGCTGGAGGCGCCAGACACAGACAGACAGAGGGACGCAGAGACCAGGTGTGGGGATGGAGGGATGCAGGACCAGATGTGAGATGAAGGGATGTGGGGACCAAAGACAGAGAGATGGAGGGACCCATACGGAGAGAGAGAGATGCAGGGTCCAGATACAGAAGGATGGAGTGATGCAGGAACCAGCTGTGGGGGTGGAGGGATGGGGGGACAGAGACGGAGAGATGTGGGGACCAGACACAGCGAGGTGGAGGGAAGCAGCTGTGGGGATGGAGGGATGGTGGAACCAACCGGGGGTGACAGGGGGCTTCGGGACCTGCGGCAGGGTCTGACAGTGCCAGGGGTGCCCCTCCCTGCAGCTACGACCAGCAAACCCTGAGCCTCGACTTCCTGGAGCTGCTGCTGCGCTTCCTGCCCACCGAGTACGAGCGGACCCTGATCGGGAAGTTCGAGCGGGACCAGCAGCCGCCAGAGGAGCTCTCGGACGAGGACCAGTTCATGATCCGCTTCAGCAAGATCCCGCGCCTGGCCGAGCGCATGAACGTCATGATCTTCCTGGGCAGCTTCGGCGACACGGCCCAGCTGCTCATGCCGGTGCGTGCCGGGGAAGGCGGGCGGGGCTGCGCGGGGGCGGCTCCTGCGGCGACACTCACACCCTTCCCTCCCTCCCACAGCAACTCAACGCCATCATCGCCGCCTCCATGTCCCTCAAGTCCTCCAGCAAACTGCGCCACATCCTCGAGGTGAGGGCTTTGGGGTGGGGTGGCCCCGACGGGTGCACACCCAGTGCTGGCGGGGTGTCTGTAGGCACTGTGCCCTCCTGGCCCTGTGTCCCCAAGCCGTGGTGTCCCTGCAGATCGTCCTGGCCTTCGGGAACTACATGAACAGCAGCAAGCGTGGAGCTGCCTACGGCTTCCGGCTGCAGAGCCTTGACGCGGTAGGGCCGGCTTGGGGTGCCCGGTATGGGGGTGATCGGGGGCACGGCCACTGTCAGGGAGCAGCCCTGGGGACAGAGGGACACAAGGAGCAGCTGCAGAGATGGAAGGACACAGGAACCCGCTGTGGGGATAGAGGGATACAAGGACCAGCAGTGGGGATGGAGGAACATGAGGCTGAGTTGTGGGGATGGAGGGATGAAGAGACTGACTATAGGGTGGAGAGGCGAGGGGAGGAGGCAAAGGGATGGAGATACACAGGAATGGGGTTGGAAGGATGGAGACCTGATGTGGAGAGGTTAAAGGATTCAAGGACCTTGATGGAGGAAGGACTGGATGAAGGAACATGGGAACCAGCTGCGTGGATAGAGGGAGGAAGGTCACACGTGGGAATGCAGAGATGAAGAACCAGCTGCGGGGACAGAGCGATGCAGACCCAGCCATGGGAATGGAGAAAGATGGGAATCAGCCATGGGAATGGAGGGCTGCAGATCCAGCTGTGGGAATGGAGGGATGGAGGGATGCAGAGCCAGCCACCAGAGGCAGCCCCGAGCAGGGTGAGGGGGTGGGGGTTGCGGGTCGGGGCTGACTCTGCCCTGCCCCAGCTCCTGGAGATGAAGTCGACAGATCGCAAGCAGACGCTGCTGCATTACCTGGTGCGGGTGATCATGGAGAAGTACCCGGAGCTCACTGGCTTCCACACCGAGCTGCACTTCCTCGACAAGGCAGGCACAGGTAGTGCCCACGGGCCCTGGGCTGGGGGTCGAGGCAGCCCCTGGCACTCCGAGCCTGCCCCGACCCCGCACTGCTCCCTCCCGCAGTGTCCCTGGACAGCGTCCTGCAGGACGTGCGGAGCCTGCAGCAGGGCATGGAGCTGACCCGCAGGGAGTTCATGAGACAGGACGACAGCCCCGTGCTCAAGGACTTCCTCAAGGTCAACTCGGAGGTGATGGAGAAGCTGCAGGCTGACAGCAAAACCGCCAAGGTGGGTGCTGGAGTGGGGCAGGGTGGTGGGGGCGGTCCCCTGCGTGGGGACACCCTCGGGTGCCCTCTGCTCGCACCTCTGCCCCATGGGAGAGGCTCCTGCTTGGGATGTGGCTCTGGTGGGACAGCCAGGAGGGATACAGGGCGGGAAGGGGAGGTGGGAGAGGCTGGAAGGAGGCACCGCTGCCCAGCCTCAGCCCCCGGATCGGGTCTCTGCCCACAGGAAGCGTATGAGTCAGCTGTGGAGTATTTCGGGGAGAACCCCAAGACCAGTCCCCCCACCACCTTCTTCCCCATGTTCATGCGCTTCATCAGAGCCTACAAGGTAGGAGGGGGCACGGGGTTCTCTGTTTCTGAGCGCTGGGAGGAGATTTGGGGCATCTGACCCCACTTTGGAGCAATCAGCAGAAGTCAGAGGCAAGGCTGGGGCTGGTGGGGCCGGGAGACCCTGGGGCTGGGGAATGCCTTTGGGGTGGTCAGAGATGTTGGAACTGTGCTGGGGTGAGCTGAGGGCTGTGAGGGGAGGAAGGAGAGGGGCTGTAGTCCTGGGCTCCCCTGGCTCAGCACACCCTTCCTGCCCCTCTCCCAAGAAAGCAGAGCAGGACATCGAGCTGTGGAAGAAACAAGAGGCCGCGGCCAAAGAGGCGGAATCCGGCTCCCCTGGCAGCGAGCAGCAGCCCGAGGTGAAGGTGCCCCCATATCTGTGTCCTGGTGGGGTCCCAGCCCCAGCCCTGAGCGGGCTGAGTGGTGGGGAAGGACTAAACGGGTCCTAGGGAGGGAGAGCTGGGTGGGAGGTGAAGGTGAGGGTGCCCCATCTCCTCTGGGGTGTGATCGCGCCACTCAACTGCCTGTCCCCTCCCCAGCTGCCTGTCCAGAAGGCCAGGAGGCAGCAGATGGACATGATTGCTGAGCTGAAGAAGAAGCAGATGGTGAAGGAGCCACTCATCTATGAAGGCAAAGATGGGGCCATCGAGGATATAATTTCAGGTGAGAGATGATTTCAGATGAGCAGCCAGGTGTCCCCACATCGCTGACCCAGTGCTGAGGGCTGCAGGGGCTGTCACAGGAGCTGGAGGGTCACCAAGCCCCATCACAGGGACCAAACCTACCCGCAGCACCTTCCCCTCCCACATGGCAAAGCTGCCGAGTGCCCCCTGCCCTGTCTCATATCTCTTCCTCCTGTTCTGCTTCTTCCCCCTCTCTCCTCCTCCTGCTCCTCCTCGCTGTCTCTGGATCGCTCTGCTCAGCTCTCAAAACTGTCCCTTTCACGGCCCGGACGGGCAAACGCTCGTCCCGGCTCTTCTGCGACGTGAGCTTCAACGAGGAGAGCCCTCTGTAGGTAACGTGGGGCCGCGGGGCCGGCGCAGGGGGGCGGGGGCTGCCGGGCTTCCCTCCCTCCCCGCCGGGTTCCTCCAGGCGTGGGGCCGGATTTGTCCCACGCTGAACCCCAGCCCTGGGGCACCGGGATCAGCCCCCGGTGCGGTGCTGGGCTCCGAGAGCCGAGGGTCGCGGTCCCACGGGCTGAGTGTTCGTAGCTGCTGCTCCTCCCGTCCTTGCGCACGGCTCTTGGCTCCTTCTGAGTGTCCTCATTTCCAGAGGGGCGATCCCGGGCAGAGATGGCACAAGGGGGAAGGGTTTTAAACTAACAGAGGAGAGTTTTAGATTGAAGGTTCGGGAAAAATTCATTCCTGTGAGGGTGAACCCTGGCAAAGGTTGCCCAGAGCAGCTGTGGCTGCCTCTGGATCCCTGACAGTGCCCAAGGCCAGGTTCGACGGGGCTTGGAGCAGCCTGGGACAGTGGGAGGTGTCCCTGCCATGGCAGGGGTGGCACTGGGTGGGCTTTGAGATCCCTCCAACCCAAACCATTCCGCGTTTCTGCGATGGGTGATCCCAGCCCTCCCGGCTGGGCGGTGAAGCTCATGCAGCCCCTGCGCTTCCCCCGCTGCAGATCTGCGGAACAACCCGTACCGCCGGGGGGACAAGGCCCGCGGCAGCGCCAAGAAACGCGCGGCGGGGCAGAGCCTGCAGGCGACGCCGGACATCGCGCTGTGACCGGCGCCGTCCCTGCAGCTCCGAGACCGGGGCAGGACCATCCTCCCGACGCACATGGGACCGCAGGATGTCAGTCCCTCAGCCCAGGGCTCTGCGGGGTGGAGGGACAGTGCCCGCTCCGAGCTGCTCCAGCCGCTTAACGTGCCAGCTCCGCCCTGCCTGCCGGGGGTCTGGCACGGGCACCCCCGGCGCTTGCTTGCCCATGTCCCTGAGCTCCTCTCCCCAGGCTGGCGGGGCTGGGGGGCCCTCCTGGATACGGACAGGGAGGGGGAAGCACAGAAAGGGCCCCAACTTGTCCTGGAAGGAAAAGAGGGGCCGTGCCATCCCTACCCCGGCGCTACTCCCTGCGCACCGGCGTGTCCCGCTCCTCAGCTTGCTGGTGCCTTGGATTGCGGCTGCGGGAGGGGAGGGGGGGTCCGCGGGGCCACCGCGGTCCCCGCACATCTCCCTCGCCCCCCCGGCCCCGCAGAGCCCCTCTAGACCCGCGTTCTCCTGCGCTGCAGAGCCAGCGAGGAGCTGCTGCAAAGCTCCCACCCTGGGCACCTCCCGGCCCCAGGGGCTGGCAGCGGTGCTATTTTACAGGATTTTATGTCTTCCTTCAAATTTCTCTGTGCCGCGGCAGCAGGGATGGGAACACCCCCGCGCAGGGTGTCCCCAAGGCTGTGGCGAGCGGCGCTGGGCTGTTCCTCGCCGCAGGGGAGGCTCCGTAGCTGCGACAATCAGCAGCAGGGACGAGCCCCTGCGAGGTGGTGGCACCTCCGCCTACCTGCATCCCCAGCATCCACCTGCGCTGTCGGGGCTGGAGCCTCTGGGATAAACCGGGACTGTCAGCCCCGGGGGGGTCCCCGTTTTGTGGGGTGGGACACGCAGGAGATGCCGGCAGCCTCCAGCCCCGCAGCAACCGCGATTTCAAAGGCTGTGGGGTCCCTGCTGCCCCCATGCAGGAGACGCCCGAGAGGCGCACGAGCCTCTCGGTACCGCACTGGACCCGACCGTCGCTCCCTCCCCTGCCCCGCTGCCGCTGAGTGAGCCCCGACCCCGCAGTGCCGCAATGAAACCTCTCGGTGCAGTCACTTCATTAAACAGCCCCCGCTCGTCCCGATGCGAGGACGCGCCTCCCTCCCCCTGTCCCTTCTCGCTAGTCCCAGCTTTAGCCAGAGCAGCCGCTGCTTCCTGCTGTATTTAAGCTGCTTCAGCGCCGGCTCCGTGTCCGGGGAGGGATGGGAAATGAATGTGTAACTTATAAATGCCTTTAAGCCAGAAATGTAAACCATTAACTGCTCATTTGTATACATTATTTTTATATACTGAAGGCCTGTTTAATCTAAAGCAGAACTGGTAATAAAATGTCTCAGAGGATAAAGGACTTGTCTGGGAGAAGGGTTTGCATGGAGGGTGATGCTGTCATGGAGGGAGGGAGGGAGAAAAGGAAGGAAAGATGGAGTGAGGGAAGGATGGAGGGAGGAATGGAGAGAGGGAAGGAGGAAAGAAGGGAGGAAGTGGGGGAAGATGAAGGGAGGGATGGAAAGACGGAGGGAGTGGCTGTGGCTGCCCCTGGATCCCTGGAAGTGTCCAAGGCCAGGTGGGACGGGGCTTGGAGCAGCCTGGGATAGTAGGAAGTGAGAGGGTGGAATGAGATGATCTTTGGGGTCCCTTCCAACCCAAACCAGTCTGGAATTCTAGCAACAAACCTTTTTTTTCGGGACAATGGATCTGACGTCTGTTCACAGCACAGACATGTGGGTGCATGACAGCACAAAAACTGTGTTTCAGGATAACTGTCCTCACTCACCAGCCCGGCCACAACCCCCAGCCCGCTGGGCTCGTTTACAGGAAGGATTCAGCTCCGTGCAGACAAACAGCTCCTGCAGCAGAGGGGCTGCAGCTCTGGGAGGGGTGGGGGATCCCCAGAGCCCTGCCTGCCTCACACCTGCACCTCCCAAGGCAAGACTCAGCAGCTCCCAGTGCAGCAAATCCCCTACAGTGGGACAGAGGGAGGCCAAGGGACTGCTTGGAAGGAGATGCCAGGATACTCAGCAAAGCCTGGGCTCAGATCCATCAAAGTTAGTGCTGCCTCTTCAGCCCCAGAAAGCACAGAATTCTGGAATATCTTGGGCAGGAAGGGATCATCCAGTCCAACCCCTGCCCCTACAGACACCCCAGCAACCCCACCCTGGGCATCCCTGGCAGCGCTGCCCAAACACTCCTGGAGCTCTGGCAGCCTCGGGGCTGGGACCATTCCCTGGGGAGCCTGGGCAGGGCCCAGCACCCTCCCTGACATCTCTTGCATCCCCCAAACCCAAGGGTAATTAATACATAGCAGAGTTTAATCAGACCAGGCTCCTCTTCCTGGAAAATGTCTTATTCAGCATCACCATCTTGTTCTCTGGGACAACACATCAAACCACCAGCAACGACAACAAAAACTATCTCTTATTTTTAGCTTTATTTTTTTTCCCTGTGAAAATGCAGGTCAAAAACGTTAACTTCACAAAATCACAGTTTTATAAAGTGTCATTCATTCCATACAAGCTCCTCGTTCCAGCACCTTCCCCCACTGCCCATCCCAAAGAGAAGCTCAGCTCCATCTCACCTCACCAACAGTGATTTTTCCAGACTTCCGGAAGGAGCTGCACGACAAGAGCCATCTGTGTTTATCACTCCTACTTGTCCTCCCCACCCTGAGCTGGGGTTCTGTCCTAAACACTCGTTATGAAACCTGACAGTTCCAGCCAAATTTGAACGAGGATAATGCAAATCTTCCCCGGCTTTCTGTTGTCAGTTTTGCCTTCATCTGGAAGCCGGGTTGTTTGCGCCTGTCACAGCAAAGTGACAAGCCAAGGGAAGAGGAAGCTGTCCTGGCAGCAGGAGAGAGCCAGGGAGAGCTCAGGCTGGCTGGCAGCACAGCCTGGAGACCATCCCAGAGGAAAACCCCAGCTCAGGGATGGGGAAGGCACCAGTGGTTCGTGGGGCTGCCGAGGTGTCTGTGCCCAGGCAGGGACTGTGACACCACATCCCACCCTGAGAGCAGCGACACGGCCGAGGGTCGTGTGCTGGGAACCTGCAGCCTCACTCGGGCACTTGTGGCGGCAGCAAAACGGGACTGAAGGCTTTGGACAAAAGAAAGGGGGTGGATCCTGGCTAATGCTGCTGTGAGGGTACCGGAGAACACAGACATCTCCATGGACCAGGGAACAAGGACATCTCCATGGGCCCAGGGAACACGGACATCTCCATGGACCAGGGAACAAGGACATCTCCATGGGCCCAGGGAACACGGACATCTCCATGGACCAGGGAACAAGGACATCTCCATGGACCAGGAGAACACGGACATCTCCATGGGCTCAGGGAACATGGACATCTCCATGGCCCAGGGAACAAGGACATCTCCATGGGCCCAGGGAACACGGACATCTCCATGGGCCAGGGAGCAAGGACATCTCCATGGGCCAGGGAACACAGACATCTCCATGGACTCAGGGAACATGGACATCTCCATGGACTCAGGGAACACGGACATCTCCATGGGCTCAGGGAACACGGACATCTCCATGGGCCAGGGAACACAGACATCTCCATGGGCCCTGCGAGCACACCCCAGGCCCAAGAGGGCTCCGTGCCCTCGTGCAGGTGGCCTGAGTTCAGGTTAATGCTGCAGATGCAGAGCCCAGGAGTCCTGCAAGACAGTGCTGCTGCTCCAGGGCTCAATCCCAATGCCAAGGCATGGAACTGGATACCAGGACATTGGAGCATCCCCCAGGCGACAGAGGCACAAAGTGCAGCCTTTGGGACGGAGCCCACAGTGCTTTGGGATTGACACATCACCCCAGACTCACAGAAACAACCAACAGTTTTCCTCCTGCCCCTCAGAGGAAGCTCAGGAAGGGAGCCAGGCATGCACTGAACGTGTGCTTGGGAGCTCCTGGGAGCCCTGGAAGAGGCTCTTGGATCCCTCCTGCCCCAGAGCTTAAACTCCTAGTAGTTTATGGCATCTGAAAAAAGAAATCGAGCCAACCTACCCCTTTCCCCACTCCCTCCTGGAAGACATGTGCATAATGTGTTAATTATTTACTAAAAAGACTCTGAATGTGGCATTGCAGATATAATTAGGTGCCTATTTTGGACAATGTATTAAGTGCTTTAGAACAAAAAGTGCTATAAAAACTATGCCCAGAGTGGTGACAGGTTTCATTTTTCTTCGTGAGTTCCACTTTTTTATTACATCACAACTTGAGTTTTCTGACCAGGGATGTCACTGTCTGGTGGAGCAAAACCAGCCCCTGTTCTGGGAGACCAAAGGGAAAGAGCATCCATTGTTTAAGGAGTGCTGCTCCTCAAAAAGGGAGATGAGCTTTTCCCAGCTCTTTTCTAAGTGAACTTCCCTTGGGAAGACTGCCAGCATTCCTGCCCCGTTGTGTCTCCCAGACCAGCATGGATCTGGCAGAGCCCACCTTGGCTTTTGGGAGCTGTTTCTCTGCCCAGGCTGGATGCAGAGCCCCTGCTCAGAGGCAGCCACGGAGCTCTGGGAGAGCCACAGCCACAGGGAGGGACTGTGATTCCCAGGTGTGCCGGGCCTTGGAGCAGCCCTGAACAAGCACACTCAGAGCTCACACCTCCCTCAGGATCTGTTCTGGGATGGAGAAGGGCGAATAACACCCGCCCACCTGAACTTGACCTGTGAGGTTTCAGTATGTTTCAAACATTCACAAATCAGTAAAAAAAAACAGTTCAAAGCTTAAGGCATTCTGGGCCCAGCTGCCCATCCCACTCAGTGAACCCAGTTGGAAGTGAGGGGAGGAGTGGGAAGCCTCATGAGGCCAGGCTGAGCTCACAGAACTGGGGCACTGGGCTGGACTGGGAGCTGGGAGGGAGATTTTTATAAACTCTGCAATAAAATTCAGCCTTGTCACAGCTGACAGAGCTGATGTCCCTTCCCCCTCCAAGGATGGGACAGTGCACCTGAAGTCCCACATCAGAGGTGGGAACAGGATGGAGGAACAACCCCTCCACCCTCCCACCAAGGAATTCCGTACCCTCCTCCTGCCGTGCCTGCCAGGGACACCAGAGAGAGCACCAGCTCCTCCAAGACCTGCAGGTGGGAGCTGCAAGCAAAGCTCTTTCTGGGAACAAAGTTCTTTTCTGATTCAAGAAGGAAGCAACTGCGGGGAAGGGTGGGAGGTGAAACCAAGAACCAGCCAGTGACTGCTGTCGATTCTCCCCATGCAAAAGGCTTGAGGTGGAGATGATGCTCCCCAGAGCCTACAGAAATGGTTTTTCCTCCAGCTGGAAGGAAGTCAGCCAGCTCCCCTCGGCACAACCAACCCCAGCTGCACCGAGGGTACACAACCTCCTCCTCTGGGCAAGCCCAGCAACGACCGACCCCACCTCGGAGCAAGGGCAAGAGTTCTCACCCAATCCCCCTGCTCTCCTGAAAAGCACAACCTCCTTCCTCTGAAAAGCAAGGAATTTCCACCTACCATTCTCAAGCTCTAACACACCCAAAACAAGCAATTCCCACTGTCCTGGGGAATGTCTAAGCTCAGGACATGTCTTGGAAGTGGATCAGAACAGCCGACAGAAGTGAGGCCCGAGGGCAGTGAGCTGTGATCCTGCTGCAGCACAAACAGCAGCCACTGCTGTGCTTGGTGCTCCATGGCAGGGGAGGTCAGAAGCGTTTGCAATTCCTTCTCTGCACAAGGTGCAAACCTCCAGAGCAGGCAGGGCTTCAGGGCCTGTTCTCCAGCTGGCCGTGCTTGACGCGCCAGGCCCAGCTGACGCTGCAGTCGGGGGCCAGGGTGCACTGCAGCTCGATGCCAGAGTCGGGCACCTCCATGTCGTAGTGCACGGGCTGCCCCTCCTTGGTCACCAGGCTGAAGGCAGGCACGGGGATCTGCGAGCACAACACACAGAGCTGAGTGGCACTGCGAGTGGCCTCCAGAACATCACACCCCTCCATCACACCCCGCTTCCCAACACAAGAGCAGCTCCCAGGGAGGGGCTCGTGCTTGGCAGCAACATCCTGAACTCCCGTCATAGGGAAATACCTCGGAACTGGACCGGGCAGTGCCCACCCTGCTGCCAGAGTGCCTCCCCGAGCTCTGGGCTGTGGCTGGGGGGTCCTGAGCTGCCCATGTTTGGGCACATGAGCTCCTCTCCATGTATTTTGCTTTGTGATCTCCACAAGAACAAAGTCCAGAGAGAACCATTACCACTGGAACATTTTCTGCCCTGGTGCAACATCTTTTAGAGACGATCCCATTTTACACTCAGATGAGTCACAGTCCCACAGACACTCTGGAGTTCCTTTCAGGAACAGCCAAAGCAGCCCACAGTGAGGTTCACAGGAGTGTGCCAACATCTCCAACAGAACAAGTTGGAAGCACCCCAGCCAAACACAGCTCCTTTCCCTGAGCTGATGCTACTGTTCATGATGAAAAAGCCATATAGTGATTCTTTAGGGAGAGGGGGAAGAGTTTATAATTGAGGAGAAGGATTTTTTAAGCTGCAGCACAGGTGCTTTCTAAGATATAGATCCCTGTGGTCACTCTGACAACTTGCATTGGCTTACAATTCAGGTTTGATGCTAGGTTTAGGCTGGATATTAGGGAAAATTTCTTCACTGCAAGAGTGGACAAGCATTAGAACAGGCTGCCCAGGGCAGTGGTGCAATCACCACCCCTGAAAAGGCTCAAAAAACGAGTAGATATGGCACTTAGAAATATGATTTAGTGGGCATGGTGGGATTGGTCAAAGTTGGACTTCATATCTTGGAGGTCTTTTCCAACCTTAATGATTCTGTGATTCAGAAAACATCCTCTGGTACCACACTCACAACAGCAGCACTGAGGTTCTGCTTCTAAAGCTGTCCTAAGCATCCCTGAATGACTCCTGGGTGTCCCTGGCATTCAGGGGTTATGACGCTGCAGTAGGGAAGAAACTGTTCCTCAAATGAGGAACTGCACTCCCACTCTGTGTCTCACCTGGCTGCTTATCCCCGTGGCAATGTCTCCCACCTTTGTCCTGTGGAAATCCCTGATGTGCAAATTTTCTCCACTTAGCAACTGGATCTGGATTTTCACTCCTGGAATGCACAAGAGATTCTTTAACTTCTGCTGAGCCACAAGGACCTCGCAGTCCACAGCAAAACTGACAAGGCACACACATGGGGAAAAACTCATTTTTGTCATTAAGGATTTAATTTATGTAAGTCTTTTGCTGAGCATGGAGCTTGCTGCAGACAGCAATGACTCACAGAGCAGAGCTGCATTTAGCTAGAAAGCAGCTGAAGTGATGGATCAATTTGCACAATATGCCCTCAAAATTCTGGGTAGCTGTTTGTGGTTATAAAACATTCCTTGCACAAGGAAGCTGCGCGAGGCAGGGCACACAGGCTGCGTGTGTTCAGGAACTTCCCTGGATTTTACTGTACAGACCCAGTGCCTTCCACCCATCTGTGACTGGGGCAGACTGGGCCCCCTCACAACCCATCTTTAGCGGGGTCTGTGCTGGCACAGCAACTGAAGGATAAAAGTAGCTCAACAACTCCATATCCAACCCCTCCAGATAGTGAGAAAATGATTCCTGGCCATTTATCCCAAGTGTGGAAGTGCAGACCCACCGTTGAAGTAGCTGGGAGTGTCCGTGTGCCGGCTGCGGCTCAGAAGGTTGTTCCAGCTGCAGCTCTGCCCGTCTGCCTGGCTGTTCCAGGAATGGATCCCAGAGCTCATGGTGTCCCTCAAGCTGTGAGAAGCCTTCATGGAGTTCTGCAGGAGTAAGCACAAGTTTGTCTGAGGCTCCGAAAGAAAATGAGCTGGTAGGAGATGAGCATTAAAACAAGGTCAGGAGGAAAACCAGTCAGGTTGTACTGACTGGCAGGAGAATTAAGCCTCAGTTAAAATATTTGTCACTTACTGACATTAAAAACACACAAGAAGAACAATTAACTGTACAAAACCAACTACACAGCCTGTGCTGCCACACTGTTGGGAAGGGTCTGTATCGTCCCAGTCAATCTGACAACACCAGCACAGTGGTCTGTACCAGCCAAAAGTCAAGTTAAATGTATGGGGTAGGTATTAGTGGGGAAAACCAAGCAGAGTCAGATTCCACACTGCACACTGAGTGTGCCAACAGCTGAGCTGTGCAGAACTCCCTCAGTCCTCCTCAAAAAGCACTGGAAGGCTGAGAAGAGAGACAAAAATAGGACACAAAGCTGCTCCCAATGAGAACTGACTCCTGCTGATGCCAGGCTGCACAAATTTGGGACTCAATGTCTTTGAAAACTGTGATTGAAAGGCTTTTGTCCTTCCCTGATCCAACAAGGCTTATTGAGTGTTCCTCACTGGTATTCCCTACCTTAAGAACACCAGAGAGAGCAAACCAATTTAACTGAAATTGGCATTTAAATATCTAGGACCATGTATTCATTAGTATCAATGGGTTAAAATAAGTCCATGGAGAATAGATCCATAGGCTGGGAACAAATATCTAAGATTTGGGTCTCTGTTTTCCTGTCCTATTCTCCTGGTCCTTCCCTAAACTTCCCACTGGTGGCCATGGCCAGGAAGAAGATCCTGCACAGCTGCTTGGTGCAGCTCCTACTTCCATCACTGCCTCCCCAGCTCCCTTCTCCTGCACAGACAGGGTTGAGGCTGCTGAGATTTTCCATATCCACACACTTGAAGCTTCTGGGGAGGATACAGCACAGGAGAGCCTCTGGAGGAAAGGATCCGTGCTGGACAGAGAACCAAAACACAGCTACAGCCCTCAACACCCCACTGGGCATGAGCAAAGCTTTCTTCCCAAGGTGCTCCCCGGCAAACTGGGTGTCAAAAAGCAGCAGCAAAGGTGAGAAACTCCAGATTTCCGCTGGTCACAGCTCCCAGTTTTCCAGAGGGGATCAGCCAGCCACCCCCATCCATCCCCACTCACCTTCTCACTGGCATCCGACACAAAGGGGCTGTCGATGCTGAGGCACGAAAGCATTTGCTCTTGTTCTTCCAGAGAGTAAGGCTGGGAAAGGCTGTTCAGAAACAGTTCTGCAGCAAAAGGAAGAGAAGGGAGACATTTCCAGTGTTTCCTTCCATGCCTCCCTGCTCTAATCACAGCTCTGCAATTAATACCCAAAGCTTCTTCAGCAATATTTAATGAACATTCATACTGGTGCCAGGAAAACCCAACACACAACTCTGCCAGGCAGAGGCCACAGCCAGCACTGTGACATGGGGAAACTGAGCCAAGAGGAGATGGACTGTGCAACAACGTGCAAAATAGCACCCAGAATTTCCCAGCTCCTGCCCATTATATCTCCTGTGAGGTATCACTCTAGATCTATCCACACTATCAGGGAAAGGTCAAACTCACATACTCAGCTCTCACCAGTATCTGGATGCTTGTACTCCCTTATCTGGATACAAGGACTTACAAATACTGCAAATATTCCTGATAATATCCAGACATCCCATATATAACCAGCTCTTACAACGCTGCTGATACCAAAGCCATTTGAGAAAGAAACTGCCCACTGGCAACCCCTAAAATTCCTCATTCCTCAGTTTCCTGACACAGTTACAGTTCAAACCACTTTCTTCCTAACTTGAAGATTTCAATTAATTTAAAAAGACTAGAAAATATGGGACAAAAAAAGTGAAATGTAGAGTTATACTGGGGCATTGGAATGGGACAAATCACTGATTTCCCCACTGAATTTACTGCTGGTTTTCAGACTCTGGATTGCTGTTGGTAGCCAGATTCCTTGGCTGGTGGCTGTAGGTTTTCCAATGCCCAGAACAAAAGAGTTGCAGGCTGATTTTAACTGTACTGCTTTGCTTGACATGTGCCATCCCTTTATTTTTATCCTGGCTTACCTCAATTAAAAAAAAAAAAAAGTTTGAACCTAAAATTCCAGATGAATTCAAAATTCTGACACTGTTCACACAGTGCAAATAAGCACAAGTCTGAAACAGGCTGTTTTATAAGAGGTTCCTGCACCTCTCTCAGAAGGTTCCTCCCTGTTCAGGAGGAAGGAAGTTCTGTTCACTACCTTTGTGGCATATTTAATTGGTTAAGAACTATTCGTTTTGGTCATTTAAAGGAAGGTTAAGCAATTTGTGTAATGAGAAAGGAGCTATGAGCAAAATGACATCCAGCTGAAAACCCGAAAATAACTGTCAACAGGCCAAGAGAAAGCAGCTGTATTTTTATCCTGCTCTCAAGCAAAAAAAAAAAAAGCTGAATTCCTCCCCCAGCCCAGTGCTCACCAATTTCCAGCTGCTGAAGTTCTTGCTCTGAAATGGTTGTGGCTCTTTCCACGTGGCTGCAGCTCTTCAGGGGCAGAGGAGTCGAGGAGAGAGGAGGGGGATCACAGGTCTCAGGTAACTCCTTGCCCTCATTCCAGTGGGTTCCCTCAACCTCCTCTGTTTGCTCCAGAGATGGAGGTGGCAGGACTGGGCTGGCACAGGAAACTTTGACTGACAGTTTTGGGTTAGAACCAGTCTCAGAAACTGGGCTCACTGTGGGGGACAGGGACGTCTGTGCACTGTTTTCTGTGTTCAAAGATAAATGTCTGGGCTCTCTGTATTCACCTTTCCAGGGGCTTCTCACACCTCCCACTACAAAAAGCAAAGGATACAAACATTATCAAATAAAGCAATAAAAGAGGTAAAAGTTCTCCTTTGCTATAAGAGCTTTTGAAATGTATTTGCTGTAAAATGCCCAGCTTCTTCAAAAGATAAAACCAGACCACCTCCACAAATTCTTGCTGTATTACAGAACCACTCAGCAGGATTAAGTTGGAATACATTAGTGATGGTGTCAGGGGCAAGACTGACCCACAAGTATGAGTTACAGCTAAGGATGCAATAAACCTCTGCTTGCAGTTGTGCTGCACACCAGGCTCTCCAGGTGCAGCTGACAGGAGCCCAGGCACAGCACCTGAACAAACCCACAGAGAGCTCAGCTCCTTCAGCAGAGAAGGAAGAAGAGCATGTGACAGCACACAGGAAATCATCATTTATTTGGGTGACAAACACTCGGCTGCAGGCAAAAGCCATCAACCCAAAATACGCATCAATGCTGTGAAAATGATATACTGGACAATAAAACAGACTGGTACTTCCCAAAGGAACAGAACCAGCACCGCTCCCAGTGGGAATACAAAGGTTTCGCTACATCAGTTACATCAGGAGATCTCTACCTTCCTCGAGGGCCACACTGGTCTTAGTTTTGAGCTCTGACGCAGATGCCCTGTGGAGAGGCTCCTTCTCCAGCCCCAGCTTAATAATCTCAGCAGTGAGAGGGTTGCAGGAAGGTGGAATTTCCCTCAGAGGAGGCGGCTCTTTAGCGATCTGTGTAACAAACAGGAAGTGAAAGAGGTTAGACCAGAGAGGCTTCATTTGATTTCAGGAAGGTTCTTCCCACCCTGAGAGCGTTTCCAACCGAAATGAAAGCATTAAGTGAGAGCTGAACAGTCATTTTATTACAGCTGAATGGCTCAAAAGTCACACCCAAGTCATGAGCAGGGTATGGACGAACAGCCCAAGCAGAGCAGGCACAGGGAATGCTCAGCCCCCAAAGCAAGGCTGGCACCCTGTCAGATGCCCAGCTGGCTCCCAGCCATCCATCCCGAGGCAAGTGCTCCCTAGCCAGGAATAACAAGCTCTGGCAGCTCACCTGCCTGGCACTGCAGAGAGGCTGGGTCACTCACCTTCAGGCAGAGGGGGTGGTTGTAGTACTGGGTCCAGGGGTGGCAGCCGTTGAGCATGTGCAGCATCATGCAGCAGCTGCTCCACACGTCCACCTTGGAGTCACAGCGCTTCCCCATCACCACCTCCGGGGCCATGTGGGTCTCTGTGCCAGGCACGTAGTTCCCTAAAACCATCCAGGAGAAAACTCACTGCATACAGGCAAGAGAACTGCTCCAGTGCCACTGATGAGAGGCCTAAGGCAGAATCCTCTTTCCACCTGAAGTGAGAGACCTGTCACCTTCATAGAATGAAATGGTTCAGGTGGGAAGGGACCTTAAACACCACCCAGTGCCACCTCTGCCATGGCAGGGACACCTCCCACTAGCCCAGGGTGCTCCAAGCCCCATCCACTACTGCCCAAGTGGCCTTGGGCACTTCCAGGGATCCAGGGGCAGCCACAGCTGTTCTGGGCACCCTGTGCCAGGGCCTCCCCACCCTCCCAGCGAAGAACTTCTTCCCAATATCCCATCTAACTTCCACTGACCTGCCAGTGGGAAGCCATTCTCCCTTGTCCTGTCCCTCCACCCCTTGTCCCAAGTCCCTCTCTAGCTCTCTCGGAGCCCCTTTAGGCACTGGAAGGGGCTCTGAGGTCTCCTCTGAGCCTTCTCTTCTCCAGGCTGAACAATCTCAGCTCACCCAGCTTTTCTCCATAGTGAAAGGGCTCCACTTTAACCCAAAAAACTGCAGTGTGTGCCCTCAGAAGGTGTTCCCTCTCAGACCCATCCCTTATACACAGAACAGGGATTAAACTTCTCTTTCAAGCAGATCTGGGAGGCAAAACATGAGCCTGATGTTACAAAACATACCCTTCCCTTTCAACAGCTGCATGAAGAAGCATCTGTTAAACTTAATTGTCAAAAAATGGAATTTTGCTTTAGTGGAGGTCAGGACTCTTCCCCACTATTTAGTGAGGTTACACAACAAGTCAGAATAGGATTTTAAAGTTTCAGTTTGGTTTCTTGCAGGGACAAAACACTGAATGCAGCATGCTGACATAATCTTACAAAAACCCTTCTAGCCTGGGAGATAACGACCATCACCTCTCAAATTTAGGGTCATTTTGGCTGTCAGTGGGATGCCTCACAGTAATACCGACAAACCAGACACCCTGAGCAATGCTCAGCCTGGAAAATGCAGTTGCTTGCAAATCAGCCACATGTAAATGGTTCAAGAGAAAGAATGAGTCAGAAGGGCAATTCTTCAGAAGAGCAGCAGCAAAGCCTCACCTGTGACCAAGCACTTTCCCAGCCCGTCCGGGTGCAGGTGAGCAGAGTGGCCAAAGTCACACAGGAGCGCCCTGCTCCCATCGTCCGACAGCAGCACGTTCTCCGCTGCCAACGAGAAGGGTTCCATTAGTACCTCTGGATTAGGAGGTGGGAAAAACAGTCAAAAGCACACAGAACTACAGTTTTTTAAGCCCAAAGGGTTTATTTCTCCTGTGGAGTGTCACTGGATTAAGTAAGTACAGAACTGTAATTATGTCTCCTTATAAACCACCAATTACCTGCCCTGGAGATTCTCGTAGCCCAGTGGTGGGGCGGCCTGGGCAAACAGCCTGGCAGACCCACGGGGTGACAGGAAGAGGTGACAAATGTGATATTCCAAGCAGTCTAGAACCAAGGGAAACTCTAATTTCAAACATAGATCTGAGAATCTAGTAAGCAGATCCCATAACTTTAGTAAGTAATCCCATAATTTAATCTCCAAGCAGTTTGCCTCTTCTAAGAGAAAGGGAAGAACAAGGTACTTCAAACACCTTCCTACCTTTGACATCTCCATGGAGAATGTTTTGAGCATGAAGATACTCCAGACCCTCTAACACCTGGCCCAGGTAGCTGAGGGCTCTGTCCTCTGGCAGGTACCCACTCTGTTTAATGAGCTGCCCTAGTGAGCCACCTAGAAAGGAAGCCAGGGAGTCCATGTTAGCTTATCTTTAAATTCTCCTCAGCATCATCAACATTCCTGGTTGTTTCCACTGAAAAAATTAGATTTTCCAGGTCTGACAGCACTTATCTTCCACACATGGCTCTGTTCCTTTTGTTTATTCCCAGAGTTTCTGCTGCCCACAAAACCAGGCCTTGTTCATGAGGCTTTTTGCCTAGTGTCAGTTTAACAGTGTTGCTTTGGAGCAAAAGCAACTACTCTGTGATCAGAACAGGCATTTCTAGGTGTTACTGACCACCAGCTCATTCTTCCCAGCCTGTTTTCCATGGTTCTGGCCAGAAAAAGAGCACCAGGCAATGGAATCATCCAGGTTTGCTTAGACAGTATCCCCTTTTCCAGGGCAATGTGCTCCACGTGGTGCCCTGCAAATCAATAGGAAGCACAAACCAGCCCCAGCTGTGTTCTACTGGGAAAAAGACACCTCCAACTGGAGTGAGGCAGGACTGGGAATTATTCCCCCCAGAGCAAACCCATTGCAAGGATTACACCCACCGACCCACCCCAACCCAGTCGGGAATTCACACCAGGAATATTCTGGATGCATCGAGGAACTAACAGATTCAAATTGGGGCAGGAGGAAGAGGAGCTCAAGGTGCACTGGTCAGTGCCAGTGGTGCTTCCAGGGTGCTGTCCCCTCCTCACCCTCCATCAGCTTCATGAAGATGGTCACCCAAGGGCCCTCCTTGACGGCGCCGTACAGGGGGACCACGCTGGGGCTCGTCACGGCCGCGCACGTCGTCAGCTCCTCGGCACGGAAGTGTTCCACCTGCACCTGCGGGAACAGGGAGGCACTGAGCAATTCCTGGGGTGGATCCTGACACAACTGTCCCTCTCTGGTGGCTGTGTGACAGCAGAGGCACAAGGATGGGTTAACTGGGCTTGGAGGTCTTTTCCAAACTTGAGTCTGTGACCTTCCTTAACAGAACTCAGTGAGTGCAGCAAGGAGCGGGAACACTCGGGATGATAAACCCTCAATGTCCAAGGAAAGTGAAGATTTATCACAAAATCTAATACTAATCTAATACTAAATCTAAAACTAATGCCAGCTTGCAATAACTCCAGATTACAGCTGAGGACTGGTACCCTTCAGGAGGAAGGTAATTTCTGTCTCAGTAAAAAGATAATTCTGACAACTGAACATTCTGCTTTTATGAAGGAGGGGGAAAAAAACCTGGGGATGGTGCAAAACTTGGCAAAAATTAAACTCCCCCAAAGCAGGAGGGAATACAAAGTATGTCCACAAGCAGTGCTCTGCGTGGTCACCTTTTTAGGTGGCGTTCATCCTGAAAATGGTTAAAGAAAAACTTTATTCGCTAAGTTGAGCCAAACTAAATAAAACAAGAATTTGCTGAAGTCCAGAAGGAAAACATGAGTCATGAAGATTCTGTGGGAAAAAGATGCATCATGTTTCTTCACTGTCAGCAATCCAGCTATAGCTGGTTTTCTTTCATCTCAAGAATTTGGACAGCAGGTGCTTCCAACACCGAGTCTGGTGAAAGAAGGTGAGGTAGTGCCCTCCTCTCACAGGCAGGCAGCAGGAATTGGAGACTCATGGAAAATTAAATAGATCATAGAGAAGTGTCCAATTTGCACGTTAGAACTCTCTGCTTTCAGAGTGTGATCTAAGAAGATGCATTTCTGGTATAAAGAAGCATCATTTATCCTTCAGTAATTAGGGGGGGGGGAATGACATTTTGAAAGACTTCAGCTTCTCCTACTTTCATGTTTCCCTTTTCAGCACAACCACCCTCCTTCCTGAAAACATACCCCACAAGGAACAGCTATTTCTCCCAAGACTGTGGATTTGCCACATGGATAATAAATTTAAATAGCTACACACTGACAGGAAACAGGCTGGTTGTGTCACCACTAAATTTCACACCTGAACTGTGAGGATGAAGAACAGGAATTAATTTTCTACATGTTTTGGAGATGTTTGTAGCTGACAATTGAAATGGTTAAAGAAATACACACACTGGCTTGTCTTGCCACTTACATCTTTCCACAGGGAGCACAGCAAGCTGGGCCCATTGTAAAAGGAGAAAAATGAACATTTTAAACTGAAAAATGCAAGTTACGGTTCTTTTTGCACGTAATATTTTTGTCCTCAAGACAAACACTTCCCACACACTTGTTGAAGTTTTCTAGTGAAGCAATGTGAGAAACATCAGTTCACAGGGGTGATGAAACTATTCAAGTGTAAGTTCAATTAAAATAGTTTACATTTTCCTCATCTCCTTGCATTATCCCTCTGTCTGCATCCCTGAGGCCCCCATGGCAGCCTACAAATCAATACCCTGATCCAGGTTATATTCCACACACTTCCTGCATCGTGTGACAACAGCACATCCTGAAGTACAATAGATTATAGTGCCAGCTTCTGGAAAAACACACATCCTTTGCTGCCTCTGGAACAGCATCACCTCAGAACAATGTGCCAGCACTGCAGCTGACACCGAGGAGATGAAAGCTCTGTTTTCAGAGCCTACTGACTGCCTTGGGTTTTTCCTACTTTATTCCTTCTTCAACAGGGAAATAAATACCTGCCATGTAACCATTTACACCAGACATGGCTTGAGATAAGAATAGTTAAATAACAGACAACCCACACGGCTGTTGCTTCCCTGCAGTCACTCACAATCATTCAGAAATTTCTACTCTTGCCTCAGCACCCAGGATCCCTTTCAGCACGCTTCAAAGACAAATGAACTTATTTCTGGCTGCTGAGCTTGACCCCTGTGCACATACAGGTCCTCCATCTGCTTCTCTCTCTGCCATCACCCTGAAGTTTTCCCTTGGACACAACAGCAGCACTTCACCGTGACTGTACAGCAAGGTCCTAGAGAGGACCTGGGAACAGATTTCTCTCCATGTGCTTTCTCGTGCCAGGAGCCCCCTTCTCTCCCACAGAATTACCTTCTTGGCAGCACACTGAAATCCTGTCTGCTTGTCCTCTATCTTGTACACTTCCCCAAAAGAGCCAATGCCCAGGGAACCATGGCACTTGGTCCAGTGAACCTCTTCTCGGTACTCGTAATCCACCGGCTTCAGCTTCTGGAAGTCCAAGCAGAAAACAAGATGAAGTAAGGAAAGAGACACTTAAATGTTGAGCTGCATGGACAGAGATCAACATTCTCAGAAGCAGTACAAGGACAGATACCACAGCACCTCTCTAGAAATCCCAGTACAAGATTACTTTTGTCACAGCCTTGAGACGAAACCATACAGGATCAACCTACTTGATTTCTGTGGGCTCTGTTGGATCTAAATGAGTGCACCCGGTGTTATAAAGAAAGGTCACCAGGATTTGGATGGCTTTGGAGCTCTGTGTTCCTCCCTTCTCATGCAGGACATAACTACAAAGCTAAATCCTACAACAAACCAAGAATCCCGTGATTAATGCAGACACTGTGTTAAAGCTTTTCTGCAGTCAGTAGATGGAGACTGCGCCTTAGGTGTCAGCGTGAACACATTCAGGCAGGCAAGGGACACCCTGAACTCCACAGACCACACTGATCAGGTTCCCTGATCCCAGGGATGTCCTCCAGGAGGACTTTAAGGTGTTGAGAAAACTGAATTTGGAAAAAGTGAACCATGTCTCTAGAATTTAAATGCATTTCTGTGCCCAGGCCCTGTCTCGCCAAGGGACACTGCAGGAGCTGCTGGTCCCAGCAGAGGCACAGACAGGCCTCCTGCACCTCCCCTTGTACCCAGCCCCGGTTTCTGTCACAGTCCAGCTCATCCAGAGCCAATAAATATTGCAGCCTGGCTGAATGGATTGGGCTCTTCCCCAGCAGAGGACGTGGTTGAAGACTGACTAAGCACAGAACCACCGCTCAGAGACAGACCTGCGTGTCTGGTGACTGAGCACAGCATGGAGCCAGCAGTCTGAGACAGACAGGGCTTTAAGTCCTGCAGAAAACAACTCTGCATCATTATCTGGCAGCTTCAGCCAGATCCAGAACCACTGAGAAATTGCAGTTATAGAAGCAAGCACATGGATGCAGATTATCCTTCTCCCAAATCCCAGGAGAAACTCTGCCTCCCACACCCCAGAGTGTGGCTCAGATCACCTCGTTCAGCAGCACGCCTTCATTTTCACTTGCTTCATGGAATTGTTCCTTCGGCTCCAGCCCACCTCCTCTCCACGTCTTGGCCAGGCTGGCTAAATTTTGTGGTTCACCAAAACTCACACTCCCCTTCAAGGCATCTACCAAATATTCTTCCACAGAAAGCTTGTCTGAACTGGTTTGCACGGACTGGTTGATGCATTTGGCGAAATTGTATTCTAGGTTTAGGCCAGATAAGCGACTGTCTTGATAGTTGAGGTCACCATGGAAGTACGTGTCCAGAGCATTCTGCTTCATGGCATGGAGAGGATTGTCCACATGTGAGAAATGGGGGGGAAGGATGTTGTAGGGAAAAGGATGAAGAGTCTCAGGCTGGGGAACAGTGTCCCTCTGTTTCCAAACATGATTAAGGCACTGAATAGGGCTGATCAGCTTGTGCAGTTCAGTTTTGTATTGGCTCCTTGGGGAATGGAGTTTGCCTGTGGACAGAACTCCGTCAGGCTTCTCAAAAGACAGTGGATCATAGCACAAGTCCTTGTTAAATTCAGGAACCCAAAAGCTGTTTCTGTAAAGAGTACTTTGGTGTGATTCATCCTCCTAGAAAACAAAACCAAAGAGCTGAGCAGGAGCCTCAGTACAGACACCCAAAATTCATCCAAGAGCTGTCAGGAGTTTGCAGAAACAGTACAAAAGGAAGGTTGAAGATTCTCACCTGGACAGGAATTGGGGTGCAGCTCTCCTGTTCTGGAGTTCTTGGACTTCTCCTGCCAGGAGTCACAGGTTGTCCTTTCAGCTTGGATCTTTTCTTGTGCCGTTTCTTCTTGGCCCTGCCCCTGTGCCTCCCTCTCCAGGTGGGTGCCATCCTCCCCTCCGTGGCATGGGCCACATTGTTGGGGATCTGATCGAGACTGTCCGAGCGGCTGCTGGAAACCAAAACACAGCAGGGCTCTGAGATGTGACAGGGGAAGCACAGCTCAGGTGACACCTCTGACCCACAGAAACAGAATTGGCAACTCTGCCTCCTGAGAGTCAAAGAACAGAGAACTAAAACACAACTTCTTGCCATCTATTAGGGGTAAGTTCAAGGTCCAGGCACAGCAGCACCTCTGGCATTGCATAAAAGAAATGATGGGGTGTGGGGGAAGCAAACCAGTAAAGTGTCCCAGGGTTTACAAATTCTGGAAGAACAATGAGACTGGAACATACAGTCACAGAACGGTTTGGGTTGGAAGTGACCTCAAAGCCCATCCAGTCCCACCCCCTGCCATGGCAGGGACACCTCCCACTATCCCAGGTGGCTCCAAGCCCCATCCAGCCTGGCCTTGGACACTTCCAGGGATCCAGGAGCAGCCACAGTTGCTCTGGGCAATCTGGGTCAGGGCCTTACCACCCTCAGAGGGAGAAATTCCTTCCCAATATCCCACCTAACCCTGCCCTATGGCAGTGGGAAGCCATTCCCCCTTGTCCTGTCACTCCAGCCCCTTTGTCCAAGCTCCCCTCCAGCTCTCTTGTATGTCTCTTTTTTGAACATAACAAAGTAGAGGGCAAAGCATTGCATGTCTCCAGGCTGCTCTGAGACAGTTTGTGGGTGATTTCTAGTGAACACAGAGATGATGTAAAAATGCAGCCTAGTTAAAAAAATTATTACAATTAATAAATGTGTTCATAATATCGACACCTGCTCTACTTTGAAGGAAAAGAGCTTTGCATGGAGAAAAGGGATGTCTAAGAGCACTTGAATAAAACAGTTTCAAAAAGCCAAAATGTGCTGGCTTGTAAAGCTCAATACTACAACATGATTTCTAGGAATGCACAGCTATACACAACACTCCAGCTGGGGTCTGCACAAAGAGATGAACTCTCAAGAGGGATATTTGCCTGCAGTTACTCAAGGTCAGAAAGAAATGGTCTCTAAGGTTCCTTTCAACCCAAACATTCTGTGATTCTGTGATTCAATACCAATCATAGCAGTTAGATTTTTAAAATTAAGCTCTAAGAGAAAACAGGATTTCTGATCTTCAAATGAAGCAATTTGACTGTTCCATTGACTCAGAACAGTTCTGAGACATTCCTCTGCCTTTCCTGATCAGTGATGCAGGGCACAGCCAGCACTGTTTTCTCCATCTTTTCCTGATGTTTTAGTGCTAAAAGATGCCATAAGTAGAGCTCTGGATGATGGCATCAGCACAGTGCCTTGAGCCTGAACACACAGCTGGTATGCATCCCAAAAAACCCCAAAACCCACATAAAATCCCTCAGAAATGGGGCACTTTGCACTTCTTCAGATGGCTCATGGGACATCATCATAAAGCCACTGGGCAGTGTCAAACCACACACTCCACAAGGTGAACAAAGCCACCAGGAAACAGGCAGCCCCTAATTCTGTACCCCAGTCACCCATTTCGGGGTGCTGGGGCTGCCTGACAGGGCTCAAGGGCTTAAGAAAGCTCCAGTATGTGCCCCCAAACAGGAAGATACTCTTCATGAAGAACAAGCAGCTCACTGCCAGGTGACTCCAGAAAAGCAATTCCCAGGCCTCCACTTGTCCATCACAAGTGTCACTGTCCCTTTTACCACCTCCAGCTTCTCTGCATTCACAGCTTCTGTTGCTGATGCTGTCATTAAGCAAAGGTTCTCTCATCCCCTTTTATCCTTCCAAGAAATTAAGCTGTTCCCTTTTCTGAGGACTCCTTCTAGCAGCAGCCCAGGTTTCACACAACTTTTCAGCAGATGGTGTAACAGTTTCAAAAGCATCAGCACAGTTCAGTTAAAAAAGATGAAAAATTTCTGCTTGGATCTTTCTACTTCAAGCCTGTGAAGCTTAAAAAAATCAGTCATTTCAAAACAAATTTGACCATCCAGAAACAGAGGCAGAAGGCTACAAGGGCAGTAAATCTGCAGGCATAGAATATAAGACAATGCAAGGTGTTTCAAGTGGTTTGTGCCTAAACTTGTATCTTTTCATAACAGGAAGATGTTTTGGGAAAGACACATTCTTACCAGGCCTCAGACTGAAGAGCTAATTCCAACAGGAGTGCTTTTGGAAAAATATTTTAAGTGCAGAGAGCCAGGGTGATTTGGAACAAGGACAAGTCAGCAGACACAGCAGTGAAGAGGGGTGCTTGTGTTAAGAGGTCTCTCACCTGTAACGTTTACTGTGGGCAATAAAGGATCTCTCTGATAAAGTGGGGCTGAACTCCTGACTGTTTTCACCTGTGTGAAAGAAAACAGGATCATCACTTGTCTTAAGCCAGGCAAAGTGTCTCCCAGTAACAACTGGACTTAAACAGCTCCGCCACTGCGCTAAATGAGTGATCCGGACAATCACTGCACAGTCATGTCACACCACCCACGCTACATTCTTCCTCCCCCACAATTAGGAGGCTTCCCAGCTATCTCCTGATCCCCCAGCTCTTGCCCAGATGACAGCTTTACTTTGGTTTCCTCCTCTTTATCCCCTCTTTTAAACACCTTTCAGAAGTCAGCCAAGAACAGGTGACCCACAGGACACAGATCTGGTCGAGGTGCACGGGCCTCATGCTGGTCTGTTATTTATGCTTTATTCAGTAGGTGCTGCCACATTATTAGGAGATCTCATGAGCTTCCTAAATAGAGTCTGGGATGTGTCATCAGCTCCACCCCACTTGGGATTACAAATAGATGTGGTCTCAGCTCTCCAGGAGCGCCGAGGGAGTGAAATCTCATCCCTCTTTACACATTCCTTTTTCTCAATGAAGCGCAGCCCGCCCTGCTACTCACATTCTGCTTGGGCAATAATAGAAATTGATGCACAGCCTCCTTCTGTTTCTTCTTTTGCTGTTCCTTTGGTGATTACATCATTCAAGATTTTCCACTGACTGTGAAAGATGACCTTCTTTGAATCTTCTACTTTGCAAACACTGCTCTGCTTTTCACTCACTGTCTCCTTCAGCCCCTCGGCAGCCGTGAGCTCCTTCTTGTGCTTGACGGCTGGATCAGGAGCTCCTTGGCATGCAATTCCCATCACTGCCATTTCCCAGGTTCACAGAGACACTGAGCAAGAACAGAAAAACAAAACACTTGTCAAAATACTTCACAGACAGAAGCAGCTTCAAGTTCATGAGAAACAGGAGGCTCCTGAAGGTACCAGATTAATAAATAATTTAAATCAAATCAAGGTCCTGCCCAAGTTCTGAGCTGGAGAAGAACCCGAGTGCCAGTCCTCTATTTCTGACTTGGACCACTGAAGATCTGAATATTCAACATTCTCATGACTGAAAATGTTTCAGAGAAACACTTGTTTCAGAGAAATTTAATTCTTGATATATTTCCTTAACTTAAACACAAACAGTGAAACCAAAGAGAAGAAGGAACTCCCACATCACTAAACAGGAAGAATATTCATCCCTAAAAAAAGGAAAAAAGGGAAGACACTAAAGTTCTTCTCCTAGAGTGCACCTGGGGGGAATTACACTGTGCTCTCACACCACATGAATGGCCATAAACGCAGCTAATTCCCTTCTTCCCTGCACTCAGTCATGCTCAAAGCCATTCCTCATTCTCCCTCAACGAAGCCAGGCTCGACAGCCAACCTGCACATCCACAGATCCTCCCTCACTCCCTTCCTTCCTCTACATCACCAACCACTTCTGCGGTCCTTGCTCAAGCCCATCAGAAGCGGAGCTCTTACAGAGTGCAGGATTCATGGAAGCTGCTGTTGGATGGAGGACAGTGATGGTGCTGGAACAGAGCCCTCTGCCTGGCAGCTGGGGAGGGGATCGGCACAGGCTGGGAGCTGACCAGGAACACAAACAGAGCTCCAAACAAGCCTCAGCACAGGCCAAACCTTGGCCAACTGGCAGCACGGGGGAAGGTGCAAGGGAGCCAGGGATGGAAAGGGAGAAGCATAAACCAGCATGGAAGCAAAGCACTGAGGGACAGGATGGGGATACCCAGGGGTGAAAATCAGCAACATGGAAAGTGAGGAGTTCTCTACAGCACGAGCCCCTGGGGAATACAGCTTTGGTTTAGCCCCTGACCCCCTCACTTTGGATTCTGCAGAAGTTAAACCAGTTGTTTCCTCATAAACCAGAATATGTTCTGTTGCCCCTTAAGTGCAGAGATCCCTTCCTTGTGCCAGCCCTCCCACAGCACAAGTGCAAAACCTTAAAATGGACATTTCCACCCTAAACAACCCAAGGAAGTTCAGAAACCTCGGGCAGCATATACAGGCGTTAAGTACCACAAACCCAGGATAGGACAAGGAGGGACATTTTAACAGAGGCCAGAAAAACTGAGATATCAGCACCACCACAGGAGCACACCTCAATCTGCACAAATATTTCTTCTTTTTTTTTTTTTTTTCCCCTTTCCCTTTCCTTTTTTCCCCCACCTTGAGCAGCTGCCTGGGGCAACAGGACATTTACTCCAAGAGGCTCCTGGCAACAGAGATGAATCGGGAAAATGACAAAATGAGTGGGTGCTCCATGCCTGAAGGACCACCAAGGAAAAGGGGAGGCATTTGGGAGCCAAGTGCATGAACCTTGGTGCTGTGAGTCACCTAACAACCTGGCAGGTATACAAGGAAAGTCAACAATGACCACATTCAGCGGCCAAACAGAGAACAGCTGCTGTGCAAAAGAAGTGCTGATGACAGTATCCCACTCATTACAGCCGTCCCGCTCCCTCTCCTCTACAGAAATTATGTCAATTCTCAGTGCTGTAAAATAATCCCTTGGAGCAGCAGGAGCAGAGCCTGCCAGATGACTAACCCAGCCACCAGTGACCAAACTGTCAAGTTCAGAGCTATTTTTATCCTCACTCTCTCCTGACTTGCATTAACTCTGTCTCTCCTTGCCCTCCTCTCACCTTCAAGGTCCTTCAGCGCAAACCAATCCCCATCGCCAAAAACTACAGAATTCTACAAGTCCCTCTTTGGCTGAGTCAAAGGAGAACAGAGAGAGGGGAGAAACAAAACTGCAAGTCCTTGTCGCCCTCTGAAATGGCAAAGAATAACAAGGAAGCATAACTGAGATTAAAGTCAACAAAGCTCTACCTCACTTGCAGACTCAAAGAGACCGAGGCAGCAATAGTGAGCAACGGCCTCGACCCGGAGCTCAGCCAGTTTAATGTGTGACTCAGGTCTGTGGGGCTGTGCAGGACCAGAACCTGCATGCCCAGCCTGGTTTAACTGTTGCTGCACAATGTTCAGTCCTTGGAAAAGTCAAACGCCAACTATTTTTACGGCGTGTACAGCAAAGCGCGGTGGGCAGAAGTTGTCATGAAAAATAAGCAATCAGAACTTTTAAATAGTATTTGAAGTGTAACTTCTGCCTGGAGAAAAGGAGGCTCAGGGGAGACTTTTATTGCCATCTACAGCTCCCTGACAGGAGGCTGAAGCCAGCTGAGGGTTGGGCTCTGTTCCTGGGGAGCAAGAGACAGGGCAAGAGGAAATGGCCTCAAGTTGTGTCAGGGGAGGTTCAAGTTGGATATTGGGGAAATTTCTTCACTGAAGGGCTGGTCAGGCACTGGAATGGGCTGCCCAGGGCCCACCCATCCCTGGAGGAGTTCAAGAACCAAGCAGACATGGCAATTCACGATATGGCTTAGTGGGCACGGTGGGATTTGGTTGAGGGTCGGACTGAATGACCTTGGAGGTCCTTTCCAACTTCAGTGATGGTGTGATTCAGAACTGAACCGGCCTGACTCACCTCTGTGCACGTGGAGGGGGCAAAGATAGGTGCAAACAGCTCCTGAGTCGCATTAATTTGGACGTAGGCACTTGGTCTCTGCCCAGACCCCACATACAGCCCATCTCAGGGAGCTCCAGATAAGAGGGAGCCTGGGCAGCAGCGAATGGGTACCTGAGGATGCACAGGAAGCCCACTAAGAGCAGGATTTACTCACATGAGACGCTCTGGAGCTGCGGTTCCCCTGCCTGTTTATGTGCTCCAGGATGAGCACAGCTTCCTGTACAGACACAAGGCACAGACAAGCAACATGAGGAGCTTCACGTCCCTGAGCTGGAGGGTGGCTGTGTCCTACCCAGAACTGCTTCTCCAGTTTTCAAAACCTCCTCTCCCTCAGCCAGGTCACTTAGATACAGCTGTAATTCTTGATTTCCGTATCCCTGACTTTCTTCCTTCTGTGGACATGTGATGGGCTCGTTATTTTCAAGGCAGAAAGGGGAAGTCAGGTAATGATGCAGGAGATAAGAGTGGATACTGCACTCCTGACCCACAACGGGCCTTTGATACCAGCCTAAGGCTTGTTTGCTCCTTATCTTCACTAAGGGTTTACTCACCTTGGGTTAACTAATGTTCGTTCCCACTGCTGTAAAACAGAAAGTGTGTTTTTACAGAATGAAAGCCAAACAGTCTCAGTTGTGCTGTGAAGGCACCGCTCCGATGGCAACTCCTCCCTCATATAATGTGTGGGAGAAAGTAAAATACTGGATAAGGTCACCTGAGACTCGTAGGGAGTCAGAATTAACGAGATACTCAAACATTATTAATGTAAGAGATAACCACATGCTTTCTGTTCTTTGAAAACCTCCTCCCCCCTTCTCTAAACAAGGCCCTCTTCAGCTCTTCCATCTCAACTGGAAGATGTTTGGAGCAGGGACCTTAAAAGAGCATTTCTGTGTTTCATGAAATTGCTGTGGGAGAAACTCAGAGCTGGACAAGAGCCATGCAAACACCCTTCCAGCACTGAACCACTCCACAGCATACCATCAAATGGGATCCTGCTTGGTGTGCCTGGCTCCAATTCCCCCGGACAATGGCTTTGGGAGAATTTCAGTGAATGCTTTGTGGACCAGCCCAGAGATCTGGTCAAAAAAGACTTGGGAAAGAGCTTTAAAATATACATAAGATTTCCTAAGTCGACTTCACAGAATGGAGATTTCTTCTCCTCATCTGAGTGTACCCATTCAGCAGCAGTTTCACACTGACATTTAGTTTGAAAGGAAAGAAGAAGAAAAAATTTATGTTGTTTCAGTGAGGTTTCCCACTTCCTTATGGAGAGGAGTTCTGTGCACAGAGCACTAACTCAGGTTGCCTTTGCAGCTGCTGCTGGTTTGATCAAACACAAGGAGCATTTTTAGCCATGTTGCTTTGCTGACCACCACAACAAAGCAACAGCTGGGAAGAGCCAGGAATTTCTGCATCACTAGAGCAGGGAATGTCAACTGAGAACACCACACACCTTCTGGGGACCTTCCAGTCCTAACAGCTGTCAGTGAGTATGGGAGAAAGTGCCAAGTCTGCAGCTAAAAGAACCTACACAGAGTATTAGCTGCAAAATCCTTGTGTAAAGCCATCAAACCTTGTCAAGAAACAGCTTCTTCCAAAAGAAAAAAAAAATTGATTATACTTGTCACATGGCTGGATCACATTAAAAATCTGGTTTGGCTGGGGCCCAAGGCATGTATGTATACATACATCCTTTATAAATAGACCTTTTTATACGTACATATATATATATATATATATATGGAAGGATTCAAGGCCAGGTTGGATGGGGTTTGGAGCACCCTGGGATATTGGAAGGTGTCCCTGTCCATGGCAGGGGGTGAAACTGAGTGGGCTTTAAGGTCCCTTCCAACCCAAACCACTCCATGATTGTTTGTACAACCCCTTCAGACCCCGGGCACCACTTCCCTCCATCCCTGCCTCTCTCTGCCTGGATGCCACCCATGGGCTCCCCTGCCTGCCCACGTTTCAGATGGAACTGAAATTAAGACGGTTCCGTTTTTGGCCGAGGCAGTTTAAGGCCCATTGCTGTAGCCCAGGCCTGGGGTGGAGATTTAAACTGCTCAGAGCTGTCAGCAGGACAAGTTTCAGTTTGTGTCAGAAGGGACTTAAAAAAATACAGTTGTAGCACTCAACAGCCCCCGACCTCAAAACACACTTAATGCTGCTTTAAGTGAACTTGTCTAAGAGGGGGAAAAAAGAGACTTCCCTTGTGTATCTAAGAGCTCCAAAGTGAAAATAAATAGAATGCCTGACTGATTAAAATCCGGGTGAGTCAGAGCAGCAGTTGCTATTCCAGGGAGCTCTCAGCCTTCACCTCCCCTTCGATAACCACTGTGACCCATCCAGCCATTCCAGGGGCTCCTGCACAACCCCCTCTGGTGCCTCTCGTGTATATCCACAGATTTACCTGAGGAGCACCAGAGAAAGCTAAAAACCATCTCCCCAAAGTACCACAAACTCCCTGTTTGAAGCACTGCACTATCAGCCCTATGTATGAGCACAGTACGTTACAAATGATAGTCAGTATGTAAACATGTTCTTTAAAGTGGTTTGATAGTAAATACTCCCAAATCCTGTTTCAGCCACTGGTGCTGCTTACTGTAAACATCAGGATAATGAGCCTCAACTGTTTTTTCTAGTTGCCCCACATTAAGATATTGCAATAGTTTGGTTACAAAATCTGCAGGGAAATATTTGACTGGGTTTAACTATCAGCAGATTTCTAAAAGCACCCAAACACACCTTCATCCTCATTTCCTCGAGAACAGCCCAAGAAGAGCTCACCCCTGAACAATTGTTCTCATGCTGCTGAACAAAGATGTGAACACCACCATTTGCCCAGAGTTTACAAACAGCACCACGAGCCCATTCACAAATGGCTAGTTTTTCCCAACCCCTTTGTAAACAAGGAGAACAGAAATAATCAGAACAAACTTCAGCCCGATAAGGATTTGCTCCCCAGCTGTTCTCGCACAGCTCTCAGGCCACTGCTTAACAACATCCTGGCTTTGACAACCCACTTGTGAAGTTATTGCCTAAACTACAACAAAATGATACAGGTAAAGCACCTAAAGGGACAACTTCCACCAGCCACCACAGACACACCTGAAAATCAATTCTGGCCAAGCAGGTGGAGCCAGGCTGTCACCAGTTGTCACTTTACACTGCTTTGCAGCTTTACATTTCAATCATATTTATAAAATCCATGTAAATCTACAGGGAAGCAGTAAGGCTGGGATGCCAGGCAAAACCAACCCAAAAGTTTAGGTAAATCTAGTACAGATAGAAGCAGTTCTATATGATCTTAATTTATGACTGGTCCTGCAAATTCAGTTGTAATGATTTCATACTATAAAGTCAAAATACGAACTGACTGGGATGATTTCTAACTGTCCAGCCTGAGCAGAATCTCACGAGACAAACTGCCACATGAACTGTGGAGCAGAACTGCCCTTAGGCAAGACAAGGTCCATGTTCTTGAAGGCCCTGATGTCACTAAACCGTGATCAGCAAAGCCCAGTCTCCTACAGACCCAATTCCCCCGTGTCTGTCCCTCCTCCTGGTCCCTCCCTGCATCCTGATCTCCCTCTGCCAGCATCTCTAGACCCCTTCCTAACTCAGGGCTCTTTTACTCCCAGCCAGCTGCTCATCTCAGAACCTGGAAATCTTTCTGTCCTCCAGGCCTCGACCCCTCTCTCTCCACCAACACATCTGACATTTGCCAGCAAAGTTCAGAAGTCACAGAAGGAAAGCTGAAGAGTCATGGCCACTTTGCCTCCATCCTTGTAGCAATTATAATAATAATTCAGCACCTCATCACTGCAACAACAGCTCAGCTCTACCCCCTCCCATTTAACACGGAAAGAAGACTCAGGACAGACTCATTAACTTCAAGTTCATTAACTCCAGTGATGTTGGATCAGGTCCCACAAACCCTTTAGGTTTTCAGTTATGTTTGTTTGTTATGCTCCTTCACAGCGCTCTACAAGATTCAGTCTCTTAATACAGTTAAAATTTAATAGTTAATAGCAAGTGACTCATTCCCAAGGAATCCGGTGGCCGTGCCAATAACAGATTTCAACTGAGGTAAAATGCAATAAAGCAGCTCACTAGACACACTCAATTCAACTATTCTTATCACTAATGTCACAGCACAGAAGCGCGAGTTATTACTCATAAAAGGGTTCAGAAAGCCGGTCGAAAAAGAAATTCAGACTTTGTTTATAGGTGCTGGTTTCAGACTGCTGTGTCGTACATGTGCGGAGCACTCAACACATGTTTCTAATGTAACCAGTTAAAGCTGACAGGAAGCATCTGAGATCAACCACAGCAGCAACTTATTAATCAGCAAAGAAACACTTTAACCTTCTGCCAGAAAAAAGAAAAAAATGAGGCATTTAGTTGTGTCAAAGAGACGTTCAGAGTGAAAAGGACCGGGTGGTTCAGGTGAATTAAGGTCTGGCTCGGTTGTGCTGTGAGGAACTGAGCTCATCCCTGCCTCCTTCTCCCCTCTCCAGGGCCAGGGATCGGCGAAGTCCGTGCACCAGGAGCCCGGGGAACCGGGGAGCTCAGGGAACTGAGGAGCCTGGGGCACCGGGAGATCAGAGAATCGGGTAGCCCAGGGCACCGGGAGCTCGAGGCACCGGGAGCCGCAGACTCGAGAAGGTGCCGGACAGCGCAGTGACATCCACCCTCCGAGCACACACACACAGTGCTGCGGCGGGAGCGCCTGCGGCGGGGCCCGGAGAGCCCATCAGCCGCTCGGAGCCCCCCGGCCGGGCCGGGGCTCCTCACACGCTGCTCCCGCCGGCAGCCGCGGAAGCTCCGCCAGGCCCTACCGGGCAGATGCGTCCCGCGACTCCCGGACCGAACGCCGCCCCCTGGACCCGGATCCCGCCTCCGCGGCAGTGGCCTGGCCCGCACCTACCGCTCCGGCACGGCACGGCTCGGCTCGGTCCAGCCCGGTCCGGTTCTGTTCTGCTCAGCTCGCCCGGCACAGCCCGGCGCGGCCCCTCAGGCCTCTCGGCAGCTCCCGCTCACTG
>VXBT01011429.1:626240-643799 GCA_013400235.1 Oriolus oriolus | reverse complement strand
TTTCACACAGAATTGTGTTTCTTTCCCCGCTCTCTTTAGTGACTCTACATCTTCTGTAACGTGCAAGACAGCGAACTGCTTTCGCGGCATTTTAATGTCATTTCGTGCCTTTGGAAAAAGCTGCTTTGAAGGGTACTTAGATGTTATTCACAGAGTAGAAATGATTTTATAACACGTTACATTCAATGAAAAGATGGGGGGGGGGAAAAATGGAGAAGTTTCCATCTGAAGTTAAAAAAGCAAGTGTCAGAAAATTCAGTGCAACCCTTGGAAGGGTTGACGTCACCAAGTTAAAGAGCGATTTTGAGTACTGTAAGCCATGTGGAAATAGGCCTCTCTATCGATTTTAAATCCTATTTTCAGTGTCTATAACTTTGCCTAAACAATGCTTTTAACAGATTTTTTTCTGTTTTTTTTATATATCTAAAGCACTGGCAGTAAAGTGTAGTGAAAAAAGGTGAAGATGTCACCATCACCTCCTTCTGTTACTTCAGTTTAGAGAAGTCACCAGGTAGTTCAGCTTAGTCTTGTGTTTATAGGCAATTCATATTAAAATTCCAGATTTTGCTCCGAAGCAGCCAAGAAATCCCAGTGTTTCGTTCCTCCAACACTGCTGGAGATAAAATAATTATAGCAGAAGGACGGTAGTATTTTAAATTATCACCATGTTTTGCACAGCAAATATGTTTCAGTGCTTTAAGGGGTAATTGCTTTGAAAAATTCCAGCTGAGACAGCTCAGCCATATTTAAGAATGTATTTAGGGAATAGTGCATTGTTCTGCTCATGTTATTTAAAAAAACCCCCAAATTATTTCACTGACAAGCTGGCTAAAATTTACCAGAGTCTTTGGTGAGGTCAGAGCTTCACCTTCGGCCAGGCAAATAAAAATACATCTAAATTTGGCAAACAGCATTTGCAAAATTGTGCTCATAGTTATTAAACAGTTATTAGTTGAGGATCTTGGGAGTCTGAGATTCCATAGATACTGCATATTCTCTTTGCTGACTTCATTTGCAGTTGCTTCTTTTGACTTTTGGTATCATTATGGTGCCAAGGAACAACGTAATTTCGAAAGATTCCTTGGCAATTTTTTTTTTAATTATCCCAAAGTTAATTTAAAATCAGCACTTAGCACTGTGAACACTCTGCATATATTAGAGGAGTAATATTTGATCGTGCATTTTGTTGTCAGAACATATGTTTTCATTTCTATATGTGACCTACCAGTAACATGGTCACACCCTTAATACACTAGTGGTTTCACACTTATTTTGGTGTTGTTAAGTACATAACCAAGGCATTTGTTAGGACAATGTAGAAAACATCTATTCTGCTTGTACAAGGGAGCCTTTGTTTGCTCTGTCTCTAGATTTGTTCCTGTCCTCTCCAAGTATCCTGAAGAAGGCTGAGAGAGCTGAATGGCAGTACTTTTCAGCTCTCCAAAGCTCATCTGGCTTTAACAGGAACAGTGGAGATAAGAACAACACACCTCTAGAAAGCAAAGAGAAAACAACAGAAATTCCAGAAAATCTTAAGTGGTATCTGTGAAGTTTTTGGTCTGTGTTCAGGGGCATGAGGGCTGTGCTCCCGTGGGATGGGTGGAGGCCATCATGTATTCATGAGGAAGAAATGTGGTGAGGGAAATGCTACAGCAGATACAGACTTGATTAACAGTGTGTGTTCTAATGTTAGAGAAACAAAATTTGAGGGAAGAGGAGGTGGAAATAAGTACAACTTCCTAATTTGTTTTCTGTCAGATGAAATGAAAGTGCAGCAGAATCATGCCCCTGAATTCCAGCCCTACATTCTGCCTGCTTTTCTCTAGAAACTTTCAGTTTTCTAATGTGAGGAGGAGATATGAACTCCACCCAAGTTACAGCTGGCTGTTTCTTAGCAGTAGCATGACTCAAGGTCTAACACATGCAGTTACAAATCGTTCTTTTTCTTTTCTTATCATGGGTGAGTAAATCACTGGGTAGATCTGCTGACATTATACACCCTCCGCTGAGGAAGATGAGGGAGAGCTTTATTAACCTCCCCTGTCCTTTTGGATTGCATGCCCTAGTAATGTATGTTTCTATAAAGCAGCTGATAATTTCGAATTAAAGTAGAACATCTATTTTTGAAAGGGAACAAATAGATATATTTCTAGTGTCAGGAAACAAGCAGTTCATTGGAAAAAAAAGTAATGTTTTACCATAAATGTGTTCCCTTAAATTTTATTGAGATCACTTTATACACTGATAATAATGACCTGACTTTGTAGAGACTGACCTTAATTTTCTCTACAGGGTAAACGAGACACTACACTAAGATCTTACCTTCCCAGAGTAATGCAGGATCAGCCCATAGCCCTTAGTGTTATGAATGGAGAGGGTGAAGATATGTAAAATATTACCAAGCCATTGTGCCCCTGGCCAACAGTAAAACAGAAGAAAATAAATCAGTGTATTAATTAGAACTTTTGTCATAGCAAAACACATAGAATGCTATTGGAAGGCTTGTTTGTTTTGTGGTTATTCAAACAAAATAACTTTCAGGTGGAAGAATGAAAGTTTTGATCATAGAGGACAAAGGCATAGATACAAGATACAAAATAGGATTAAAAATATGAGTTTAAGGCAAGTGATATCTAAAGGCTGGAGTATCCTCTTTTCAAGTAGTACCATGCAAATACTGAAAATCTTTGGTACAGTGACTGGATGATCCTCTGTGGTACACCAGATAAGTTCCTTCGTCAAGACTCTGTTTTTCCAGAAAGCTTAAAGAGATTGCAATTAGTGAGAAGTGAATCACATCACCACATCAGACTGTAATGTCAGGGCATTCCAGAAAAATGTTTGGCATCTTCCTATGTGATGAGGCCAAAAGTAAAAATACGCTTTTAAGAAAATATGCATATAAGAAAGTAGCAATGATAGGTTTTATATTCTTCCAGTAAATATTAATTCTATTTAAGGGTGGTGGTTTTTTAAATTCATTTGTCATTGTGCAGTACTGCAGAAGACCTGTAAACCCTAAAACTTCCCACGAGAAAGATGGAAAGCTCTCATTTGAGAGTTAATAGTGAAAAAATTAGCAAAGCATCTTTTTAAAAATCACAGCAAATCAAATTGAAGTACAACTTCATTGAGTACAAAAGCTAGTTAACAAGAATATCATATAAAGTTCTTTAAAATTATAGCAAATTAAGAAGCTAAAATTTAATGTGCTAAAGAGCACTATGATCCTTCTGCCCTTTTTTTCTTCCATCCTTTTGAAGGCATCTTTCAACAACTCAGAACTGAGAAGAGAATTATTTCTCCACAACTATTAAGAGGAAAGCATTGGTTCTTACAGTGGAAAAACAAAAGCAAAACAAACCAATATCTCAACCTGGATGAAAAGCTGAAGAAGATGCTGTAATATGAAAATGTTAGCAGTGAAGCTAGCAAATTCACACTTTTTACTGAAGGAAATTAGAAGTACTTCTGAAGTCTATGATCAAAACTTAGTTACTAGAATTCTATCCACCATCATAGTTTTCCATTGGATTTCCATTTTTTTTCCCTCTGTGTATGGTAGGGCCTTCAGTTAATCAATGGTTTCCATTTCTGCACGTAGAATATGTTCAGGCAACAATTCAGATAACCACTAGGATTTACATTGTTAAAATTTCTCTAAGGTCTTGATTAATAAGTCAGAGATGCCTGAGGGAGACTTTTTCGCTGAGCTCAATGAGTTTTAGATCAGAGTCTAAGTTTTCCAGCTCTCACATACAAATATCATTGTGTACATCCATTTTTCTTCTAACTGCTTGTACATAGCAGATATATATATCCCTTGCCATTCTTTGTAAACATCTGTTAAAATCAATCCCCTTCTTCACTGTGAGAACTGAGCATCTAACAAAAATTGCAGCTGAGGTAGGAAAAGCCCAACTAACACATCACATTTATTAGCTTTATTAATCTTATGATAAACGAAATTGACTGCACCGTTAAAGGAAACCTGTATATATCGTGACATGGAATACTGAAATCTTATCTGACTTGTTCAGAATGATACTTGTTATTAACAAGAAAATTGTAACCTTAGGGTCTTTGTTTGAAAATGTCAGCATTTTTTATTGACATAATTTCTTTAGCTTTACAAAATAGGCTTTTTGATATTGCTCAGAGCAATATGTGCAAAAGTTAGCTTAATGAGAAGTATCATTTCAAACTGAGCATTTGATTTTATTATTGCATGTGTTAGATTTCACATGTATGACAAATTAAGCATCATATGAATAAGATTTGATCCTTCTTACTGAAGTGAATATAAGAGGTTCTTGAAGACACAAAAAGAAAGAAATATCTGATTTTATTAGTAGAAAGAAATTAGTTATATATTTTACTAATTTCAAGCTATTCAACCCTTTACTTACTCACTTCTTTCCTCTGGGACTTATTTCCCTATGCGCTTTTCTTTGCTGATTGTTAAAATATTGTAAGCATGGTTTATACAGGTAGAATGTTCATTTGAAGTTTCTTCCATCCAAAGGTGTCAGCTCGTGTGAAAGCAAGCATGGAAAATGGTCCTCTGGTCATACCACATTTTAAAATGAAGTTTAAGTGTTGTCCTTTACTTGCTGCATGTTGACTGTTTCATCATATTTACATGAATATTAACACTTCCCCCATTGTCTGGAGGCCCAGGGAAAGCCTTTGGAACACTTAATATTGTATTTTGACAACGAAATAGTAGTTGCAAACAACTTCATAACTTTATTTTGAGATTTTTTTGTTGTTGTTCAGGGTTCAAAATAAACTTGTTCCACCCCCCACTCACTTCCCAGCCATCCATTATTTTATTAATTATGTAAAGCTTTAAGGAGATAATTGTCAGCATTTTTTTGCTTGTCAGAAAGTATCTCCAAAATATGAGTATGTATTTATTCTTCTTTCTCTCTCAGCAGGTAGTTTTCAAGTACAAATGCCAGGTTACATCTTTTTGCACATGCATTTGATTTTCTGTAGCTGCATGTCAGCATTAGGCTGCAAAGTTTTCTGCTGTATGTCTGTCACTTGGAGCATATGTGTAGTGTGTAGCATTTGTCCAGATGTAATATGCATACAGGGTGAGTGATAGCATGAGGAAAGCAGCACTATAAACTACCTGTATTGTTTTTTCTGATGTGAAGAAGTGCAAAGTAGAGTTTTTGCATAATCACTTGTTTCCCATCAGTGTAAATGCTGTCTGCAAGGAACAGGTGGAAACCTTCAGAAATAGTCATCAGAACTTTGTTTTACCAGAGAAGTTCCTGATAGCTCCTGCAAAACACGTTTTAGGTGTGTGGCACTTGGTTCTCAGAAGAGGGAGAAGTAGATAGCAGAACTTGCTTTAAGATACTGTACTAAATATGGAAGCAACTGTGGGAGACTATTTATAAGAGTTTCATCTTCTAGCCCCACCTCAAAGGGAAGTGTGTACAAAATTAGCTCATGCATATGAAATTCACAGCTGGAATTTGGCTACACAGTCACTCCTTTCTGGTAGGTCCCAGTGAGCCTGACCAAGTGATGTCACGGGAGTGCAACCTGAGTCTACAGAAAAAGTACATGTAATGCAAAAATTTGAGGCCAAGAGTTTTGTCATACCATGACAGCTTTGACCTGTCTTGGCCAACTCAGAACATCATGTTAGATTTGTGTGAGATACAGGACAATCTTTAACCAAAGAAATACTCTTCAGTTTCCACCCTACCACAATCTTATATGATGAATCATGAGAGAAAAGCTACGTTCTAGAGCTTAACCCACTGCAGCAGTGGTCTCAGCTCATGCTCAGTGCTTTACACAGCTGCTGATAAATAAGATAGCCAGGGAACCTGTTTGTTTCCATATTGTTCATCAAAATTTGCCTCCATAAAATTGTAGATTATCTGAAGGGTAGTATTTACGCTGTTCAGATAACGTACAGCTGGGCTCTGAATATTACTATTAAGAATCTGGAGACCTTGAACTTTCTATCTTCTCTTCTTCTTCAGCTTTCCATGGCCTGTAGTTGGTGCTGGTCTGCAACCAAATGTCTGAGTCAAGCAAGAGTCAAGGTGAGACTCTCCTTCCACTGTGCAAAGAGATTACAGGAACCTAGCTGTGGCCAATTGTGTCACTTTTACTCAAGAAGCATCTTGCTTGATTCACAAGGGCATGAGACAATGAAAGGTTTACTGAGACAGAACTAGTAATCTGCGTTTTCCAGATGAAGTTGGCAATATAGTTTTTCCATAGAATACAAGTTGAATATGAGCTCCATTTGAGTTTAGTAGAATCAATAATGTTTATAAGAGGAAGTTGACAATAGCACTGTGCTTCCTTTGGTAGCTTTTTTTTTTTAATTTTAGGAAAAGGAAGTGAATTCTCACTTCCTCTTTCATTGAATAACTCATGTTTCTACACTGCACCATTGCAATATACAGTTGTATTATTTTTAGACTATGGTTATAACTAATATATTAAATACTGTTACATTTTCCTCATATGATAGCTTGAGTGCCCATCTGTCAACAAAAAATAGTACTCTAGCATAGTGATACAGCCATCTGCTGACCACAGCAGAGCTTTCCATGAGAATAAGGAAAAACAAGCTTTGACCCAGCAACAGAATTTAAAATCATTCAACAGCTTAGGTATTCCAGCCAGAATCACATGCTTTACTAGTGTTTCATGTTCCTGAGGATGAGGGTTCCTACGTACTAGCTATGTCCGTGGTGGCAATTTGAAGAGTTTGTTGCAGGACACATTAAGGCAGGATGTGACTTTGGGGTAAATTTTTTGAAGAAAGTATTTCAAATAATATAGCTTGGTTTTGAAAAAACTGTTCATTCTGCTCTAAAAATACAATAAGCACGAAAGATATTTGGCTGATAATGTTTCTCTGAAAGTAAGGAGATTACTTTCTCAAAAAGACTTAAGAAATAACTACAAGCTCTTAAAAGTTTTGTCTGGGACTTCCTGGACAATGGGGTAGTTTATGGCTGTACTTCAGCAAAGCAGTTGAGGAAGTGCTGGTCACATACTCGTGTTCAGTCCCCCATGATTGGTGTTTATGCACTGTGCTTCTTATTCATGTTGTGGTTTCTGTTTCTGCTCCCTTTTTGCCACAGTAACACTAGTCTTCATCTCTCGTATTACGTCTGAACATAATTCAAATTGTGTACTCTTCACCTTTCACTCTTCAATAGTATTTTTGCTCATTTTCAAATGAAAATCCTTTGCAGCAGCATTTAGATTATCCCCAGCTGACAGAAACTTTTCTAAGTACAGGTAGCTGTAGTAGAGTAGCAAGTATGTGTATGACACTATTCCTGGATTTAAAAAACCTTTTGCAGAGACTTTTCAGATGTGAAGACTAAAATGTGAAGGCTGTCCTAAATTTTAATAAATGGGCAAAGAAGAGATGAGGGCTTTTGAGTCTATAATGAAAGAGAGGTGATTTGGAATGTGGAGAGTCCATGGAGGAACTTGAAAAAGAAGATCAGTAGTTTGTGTCTGATAAAAGTAGGAAGCCAGCTAAGGAATGCAGAGACAAAATGATACAATAAAAGTACTGGGCCTAGAAAATAATCTTCAGAGCAAGAAAGAATAAATGAGAAGGGAAAGACCACATCAGGAAACCATGGATAAGGATATGAAATTAAAGCCTTGCTTTGAAGTATGGAAAGAGAGCACCTATTTTAGAGGTGCTGCAAGAAAATAATCAGCAATCTCTAGACACAGCTGACCGGGGAAGATCTGGGTATATATCTGAATCAAAGATGATGCCCAGTTTACAGCAGAGAAGGAAAGCATGTGGAAGCAAGTATTTTCTTAAATCTTCACTGGCTCAACTTGAGCTTGAGTTGACAGCTGGATAAAGAGAAAAGTTGAAAAACATACATTGCAAGTGAACCTGGAACAAATAAATGTGCATTCCAAGTAAATTCAGCAACTGGCATGCACTGGTTTTATAAAGCAGTCATTATTGTCACATACATGGTATGCACTTCATTTGTTTCTTTTGAAGACTGTGTAAAGCAACTTCGCCTTGGTATTAAACTGTTGTAAGAGTAGTAAGATTTTCAGAGATCGATGCAGCATCTTTAATCCTTTTCTATGCAGAAATAATTCCATGCCTTATGATGCATGCATACAAAAAGAGCATCCCATTTATGTGAACATACTCCAGAAAAAAGTCTTCAACATTTATAACTTTGCAAATATGTTCTTGTCTCATGAAGTGAAGATAGTCTTGCTTGACAACACTATATACCACTTTTCCTCTACAAGGATCATATGAAATGAAAAGCATGATCCTCTTCAACTAAAAATGAAAATTTCCATAGGTTTTAATCTCTCTTTTGAGCTTCTTTTTCTGTGGTAACTGAAGGTCTCACATTTCTAGAGGGTAAGGGAGCTTGTTCTTTCCCTCATAGCATATAAAACTGATAATAAAGCAAGGCAGATGAAAGTGAGGGACCTAAACAAGGGTGTGGAAGACCTTAGTTGGTTTTTCAAGTCTGCCACTGAATATTTGTAACCATTTTACTAGTGGCATTTAAAACCACCTAAAAATGTCAAAAGAGCTAAATGTCATCTCAGAATGTAAAAAATATTTGGGTCCCATTAGCTATGTGAATGTGCCTGAATGCCTGGAAGTCTGCACCTTAACTGTCTAGGAATGAAATGGTTATGGGTGAGTAATGGAGAGAGAACACTTTGTTAAGTCTCAGATGTGTTCTGAACATGCCTGCACTGGACTGTGACCTTCTCACAAACTCTGGCCAGGTAAGCACCTCAGAGATCTAGACAGGTGATTCAACCACAGCACAGAAACTACTCTAATGCAGCTCCTGAAAATACAAACACAGGATATAAGTGTAACTAATGCAGTACATGAGAAGAAAGACACAGATATTTAGCCTGCTCAACAGCCTTTTTCTTTATGGAAACAACATTTTTTGCCAGGTTAATATTATTTCTAGAAACAGAGGCCAAAACAAACATTCTTCTTGGACTGTCTAATGAAAATCTATCTTGAGTAGAATAAACTCAGCTGGGCCTTGATCAATCAGTGTTTGAAACATTTCCAGTTTGACTGTTAATGTGATTTTTTGCCAAAATCTTAGGCTTTAAATTTATTTTAGAATTACACTGTTGAGGAAAAGTCTTTGTAATTGATCCTAGCCTATTTTTAGGATTACCAAAATAAGGTCTTGATGGTGGGCAAATAGCCATACTGAAAGAAGATCCCAAAGAGTCTCACAGCTTGGAGCAAAGATCAATGTAAACTGTTTACAAAGGGTATTTGAGAGACCACCAGACACTGGAGCATTATTGAGAAGAGCCTGGTGTGTTACTGTGCAGATTTCTGCCCTAGGAACCATGAAAGCTAATTTGCTTGTCTTATACAGCAAGAGTATGGTTCCCTTCTCAAGGAGAAAAGTGAATCCTTGTTTATAGAAAGGCACAATGAGGAGCTCATATGGGATGTTTGTTTCAAGGGCTTTTATAATAGCTAGGAAAACACAGAGCACCTCATTTACATCTGTAGTAGAGCCCCTTCACATGAGGTAAATGAGGACCAAGCCTACACTATTGAGCAGTTTAAACAGTCTTAATTTAGTCATTTTTCCAAGAATAACTCCCCTGTTCTTAAAATTCTAAGCTTGGATGTGGAAATGCCCAGATCTAAATTGACAGCTGCTACAATGGTTTCTTTGCAGAAACCATTCACAGCTATGCCCTTTCCTTTGGGTACATATGAAAAATTTTTCCTCTACACAAAAAACCTCAGTTGTCCTTGGATGAATGAAGATAAAGAACTGGAAATCTCTAAGTGCTCCATGGTATCACTCCTGTGCTGTTTCTCCCATTGTCGGTCTGGAAAATTAGAAATGGTCATAAAATAAAAGAAAGAAAAAACTCACCTTAGCAATTATTACAACTGAAGTTTTCTTCCCATTTTCACCCTGAAAGCAAAAGGCACCAAGATGCATTCCTATCTTTCTTGTAGCTCTGCAGTCTGGCTTTTTTGAATTTTTTTAGAAATTACACTGTTATAAGTTGTGTGCGTAAAGATTATCTAGCTGTCTTCTTATTTGTTCGCTTTGGCATCTTCAAGACTGACTAGTGAAATTTTTCAGCATTAGTGAAATATAGACAATACTCAAGATTTTGTCATTTTCAATTCCAGGTTCAAGTCTCCATTTTTAACAGTCAATATATGTTTGTCTAAAAAAAAAATCAGAACATTATCAGATTCAGACCTGGTGTGTCTCTGGTCTGAAATGGCCAGTGGAAGATTTCACATTGGTTACATTTCATTTCTTCATTGTTGGCCAGTGCTTGACACAGTAATTTTTTCTAACTGTTAGACATAAATTGATTAGTAGGAACATTGCAGAAAATTTTTCAAAATATTAAGGATATGATTCCGAACACAGTTGGTTTTGGTTTGAGTTTTTTTTAAAATTTCAAGAAAACTAATCTTAACAGAATCTGTCAACTAATGTAAAATATAAACAGGACCATCTCATCCTACTTCCATATTGACAAGCCCTGGTACAGAAGTTTTGGAAGTGAATGTTAGGTTTTTTAGTCTGTTGTTCTTTATAACATAAGTCAAAAACCTCTATACATACAGTCTGTACTAAGCCAAATATTTTTTGTTTAGAAATAAAAGGTTTGTGATTTGAAGACTTTCAAAGATAATGAATCACGTCTTGCACCCAGCCAGTTCCAGATTTTCTAGGGTTTGGGGTTTTTTTTCTGCTTTGATTTTCTGCCTGAAATCCTGACACCATTTATAGCTGTGGGTGCTTTACCATTCACTCTAGTGAATCCAGGACCTTTTCCTCATTTTTCACTCATATTAGCTTTTAAAAATATTTTCTTTAACCACCATCTCTTTTCCCTTCGAGCTCTTTGATGTTCCAAGAGTAATTGGTACATTTTAGTCCAACCTATACCATACTTACATATGTTTACTTTTGCAGGGGCCATGGAGTTTTGATAGGTGGTAACCTGCCCATGATTTATTTCATACCAAATATTTAACATAGAAGTATGTACAAAACCAAAGCTTTTATTAAGGCTGTAAAATAAAACTTTCATGACTTGGGAAATGCCAGAATTAAGGCTGCTGATTTAAATTAATTTCTGTCACATTCTTTGCAAACACCTGAGTATGTATTGATCCAAACAGTTAAAAACTGGCAAAAGTATAAAAAAAAAATCTCAAATCAGACTTTCTAATGAGAAAATCTGAGAGAGTATTACCAGGAAATGACAGTTTCTGCTACTCTGCTAATGAAAAAGAGAGACAACAGGTTTGAGTTGAGGTTGTCCTCTGGCTATTAGAAACATTATATGGAAGGAAATATAGCAGTTAAAGAGGATAAGTTAAATATCTCTTGCACTTGCTGACATTTATTTAAAACACATTATTTATGTCCATCTGGGGACCCTGCTCCACCGTTCTTGGTAAGCCAAATGTACACTGGTGTGATGTGCACCAAGCACACCTTCTCTTAGTAGATCTTCTGAATGAAGTCCTGGGAACACAATAAGGTCTTCCAAAACTTAGCTCTAGAGCTGCTCAAGAGAAATCTTCCCTCATCACTTGTGTGCTTTTCCCATTACCATGATATAGGGACCCTGAGGAAAAAGACAAGACTCCTTGTTAGGGTGCTTTGATCAGGAGGATTTCTGGGCAGCCTGGTAATCTGTATTTAACTTCAAGCCTTCAAAGCAGAATGCAAAACTGTCTGTCCAAGAGATTCTCTCTAACCAAGTATGAAACCATTAACAAGGGTTCTGTGCTGCGCTTCTAATGCTCGTGTGGCATTACTGAAGGAGTGCAGTCAGCAACTAGGGGATCAGAAGGTGGCTCAAAGATCATTATTACTTCAGGAGACTGAGACTTGCAGCACTGAACTAACGCTGATCAGCTAGTCTAGCCAAGTTCGCGATGTTTTTATCATTGTGTCATCCAGCTATGAATGCATCTCTTGGAAACACCATTCTGCTGGCATGTTTTCTGTCAGAAGTTGCTGGTTCATTGAGAGTGAAACATTTCATGAAAGCTTATCTCAGTGAGCCTTATAATGGAATACAGATAACTTTTGATAGTCCTCTGCAAGGCAAGTCAGCTGCCAGTTTTCCATTCAGTCAGATCTGCTCCTGTGTGGTGGCCTCTTCCTCGTCTCAGGGATCCAGGAATACAAGGCACTCCTGGTATTCGGGGCTCCACTGCTCTTGGAAGAAATTGTTGCTTTTTGGAAATACTGTGGATCTTTGCTAACCAAGTGACATTGTTAGTGGAATGTCTATTTCCTAGGAAATGTTTTAAGAGTTTTCATTCTAAATTGGACAAATTAAGATTTAAAACTGGTAAGATTTCTCAGAAAATGTGAAGTCTGTGCCCTGACCAATTCAAAGTATTCATAGTACACTCCAGCTGTAAAACCCTAGATTATGTGAAGACTGAGAGCCTGAAGGCTTATCCACAGGGCAGATACAGCTCGCTGGGAGGAAGCAGTTGCAACACAGGTCTGCAGAGCTGTGTGCAGCCCTGTGAGCCAGCGCAGAGCACATTGGCACACTAATATGAGGCACCAGACCCTTTTGCAGAAACTACACTGGGCTGCAGAAACAATGAAATGCTATTAGTTTCAAGCTGTGGTGTGTGCATTCTCCTGCCCAGTTTTAGTACAGTGAAGAACTACTTTGTGAAAAGGATCTAGTTTTCTCTCAGCAACTGGAGAAAAACATTTGTATTTCCTGTTTTTGTACTATTTTTACCATAGAAGTCACAAAATACTAAAGTTGTACTACCAGACTAATTTGATCTGCTTTTTCTAATGAACTTACACAAAAATTATTTCAGGTGATTCCCTAAAATTGTTTGGATAACAGGTCATTCCCAAACTTAGAAAAGGAGATTCTTCATTTGTTTGTAGCTCCACTGCAGAATTATTGCTGCTGCTTCTGTGCAGGTGGAGATTGGCGATATGCTTTATCTGAGAATTTTGGCACTGATCTTCTCACAATTCTCTTTTCCAGTTCTCAGTATCTATATGGCAAGGTAACAACTCCTTTTTTGTGTAACTTAACAACAGTAAAGTGTATCCTTTGAACTATACTGTTTCCCTAGTTTATTGTTCTCATGAAACCCTGAAATCTTTGGGGGTGGTGGGGGGGGATTGTTTTATTATTGTCATTATTCAGTGGAGTTTCTACATCTTCTCTTTTGGACAGCTGTGAGTTTCCATTTAATTCCTCATGCCAATCAGATGGTAAACTGTTACCTATAAAGAGATGACAGTCTAGACATCTAAGGGAGGCTGACTATGTTGTGAGATGTGATGCTAGTTCTTTACGGAGGATGTAGCAGACAGAACTACTACTTCAGTGACATGGCTCTCTCCTCTGTTCATCTAGTTGTTCAGTCCTCTAAGGTACAGTTACAGGAAAATTAGTCATCACAGATATCATTGCATGCCATTTTGCATGACATAAAATCATTCAAGGAAGGAAGGAATAAAAGTTTGAGGTCTATCCATTCTGTATTGGCAGCTGTTGGTAATGGCTGCTTTAGGCAAAACTTGTCAATCCCTTAACATGCACTATTACCAGTTCAAGTATTATTAGTTCATCTATACATTGATTAGGAATCTGTTTACAATGTATAGAATTAGTTTATTGAAGTCCAGTCTAGAAATAAGGCCTGAAGGTTAGTGGATGTTAAAAAGAATTTCTGAACAGGAAACTTAGCAGTTCTGAAAATACTGAAAGCGCTTTGGGATTTAAATTTGGTGATGTTTTGAAAAACAGTGAAGGATACAAGGCATTGAGCAAAATTAGAGTGTTTTAAATGCTGCCTGATAGCGAGTTAGATACATTCTGGCAGGATTTGTTTCTCCTTAGTTTCTTTTTCTTTCTTAGCTAATGTTCATGCAAAAATCCCATTAGCTTTAATGGAAAAATTCAAAACTACTCCCATGTTTTTCATCTGGTTCATGAAGTATTTCTTTAACTATCAATCTTCTTTGGAAACCAATATTTACTAAAAATGACAGGAATACTTGGAATTCTAGCCTATAAAACAAAGTCTTGTAAAAAATAAATAATTGAAAACAACCAGATAAAAGTATTTATTTTGTTCTGGTTCGGGTTTTGATTAAAGAAAAATGCGTATCTGGAAAGGTATGCACTGTAAGCAGTGCTGCTGGCTGTAGTATTAATTCAGATGGCTAAATTAAGCATGTCTGCAAGGCCTGCAGGATCAAATAATTGTTGAACTTTGCTATTGTAAAAGATTGTGAAAGGTGGGAAGATAATGTGGGGTTTAGATTTGGGTCCCTGGCAGGGATTTTTTTCCAAAACCACATGGTTAAACTAGAAATTTAAGAAAAGTAAATCGTATTGAACAATTGTGTTATGTATGACTGCTTTGGATGGTTTTGTCATCCATATTGCAAAATATCATCCGACTCCAAACGTTATTCAAAAATGCTTAATGCAGGTTGTCCGGACTTTTTCAAAATACTGGTTCATGTAGAGAGCGCACAAGAAAGAACATTTTACTTCATCCAGCTGCCTCAACAAAGAAGCAAGTAGAGAAAATGTGCCGCTGATGTTTGGTCAAAGCTAATGGCCTCGAAGGACGTTTGGTCAAAGCTAATGGCCTCGCGGTGCTTCCTCCCGGGGTCTCCCCTTGGCGCCCGGTGCCGCCGTGCGGCCCCGAGGAACGCCAGAGCACCGCCGCAGGGAGCGAACCCGAGCGGGAGCGGCGCGGGGTGCGAGCGAGGCGAGCTCTTCTCTCGGCACGGGGACCGGACAGGACGGGCCGGGGACGGCGACAGGGTCGGGGCCGGGATGGGAGCAGTGTCCGCCGGGCAGGCGAGGGGCCCTGCTGCCCTCTGCCGGCTGCCGCCCCGGGGCCCCTCCGCCTCCCGAGGGGCTCCGCAGGCCTGCAGGAGATGCGGATGCTCCGCTGAGGGTCTCGCTGGCCTCGGTAAGATGGATTTCGAGACGGGCGAAGCCCATCTCCCGCTGCACGGCGAGTGATAGAGCTGCTGCATCTACTTGAAAATGGGGCTAAGTAAATCGTGTTTGGGCTCTTTCTGAGTTTGTGTGCTGGTTCAGAGCAACAGGGCTGTTTTGCAGCAATTACCCCAGTCTTTCTTGCCTATCACACTCAGTTTTGGCACTTGCAGAGGGTGCTTTTTGAGGGAATCAAACAGGATATGCTCTTTTCTGGACAGACACCAAACAGGTACCAGCACCTGACTGGGGATGTAGCTGTACAGACCAGCTCTGTATGAATTTTAATCATTGCTAGGACTGAAGGACCATCCCCAAACTGCACATAGTGTAGATGTAGGATCCCCTTACTTCTTTGATCTGAGCCGCTCCTTTTGTGCCGGCAAACTCAGCCAATCTGAAAAAATATCAAGAAAAACAAACCATCTTTCAAACTTGTGAGGTAGGGACTGTCCCTGCTTACACAATGCCTACACAGGGAAGGAAAGCAAGAGTACAACAGGTACTGCTTTATGTGTATTTACAAACAAGCCACTGACTTCAGTTTGGATGCTCAGCAGGTTTGCTGGGTGATTCTGGTACCTATGCACCAGTAGACAGTACCTACAAATAACGTCATATAGCTGATATGCCCTATACTAGCCACCAGCAGAACATATTTTTTTATACATATCACCCACCCCATTCAATCGATGCACAGCTTTTCAGTCATAAGGGATGGCATACATGTGTTTATGCTACTTGTCAAACCAATGGCAGCATTTCTCACTGCTGCATTCTATGCTATAGATACATCCAAAGTCAAATGTGTGAATCAATACTCCTGTTGGCACTATTACTGATATGATATTTGGTTATCTAAAAGCTCTTTTTTTTCCTGAAAAAAAATATTATTCAGGTTCAGGTTTGAAGGTAAATTATATTCTTATTTTTCGCATCAGTATATAAAGAGCTCAAACTCAGGAGAGTTGCTCTTGATTTGTGTAGTGTCTGAGAACATCACATCTCACGTAATTTCATTAATTATTAGCCTGAAGGTGTAGCTGCTCCGGGAATCATCCCCAACTCTATAGCCTTTTTATGGCATTTCTGAAGATGATCCAAAGATGAGTTTGTATCTTATGTAGCTTTATATGCACTGGCACAGATCCCCAAAATAATACAGCCGTGGTAGCAACATATTGTCTGCAAAACTATCAAGGAACTAGAGAAAATACACAGGTATTCATTCAGAAGAAAAAAATTAGCTCACGCAGAGATCCATACTACCAGAGCTGGGCTGTGGATTCCCTGGAGGGACAAACTGTGGAGGTTTATTTCCATTTATTCTATGCCTTTTCGTAGAGCTACTGCAAGCCATGGGAAAACATAGGATCTCTGAGGAACAGTTGACCCTGGAATTCTACTTCAGTTGAAGGTCAACGCAAAGAGGAACTAGGAACTGGAACTGCTGGGCATTTCATGTGGGTTTTGGTCTGGCAGAGCTGACAGGTATCCCTGTCCCAGGCAGGTGTTCTACAGCCTGGCAGGTCACCAGTCCTGCAGAATTCAGCAGCAGCTACAACCCCTGGGTGCTGGAGCCTTTGCTGCTGCACAGGGCATTTCACTTTTGACAAGCCAGTGTTTTCAAAGTAAGTAATGCTTAGTCAAAAAATGGCAGGCCAGTTTGCAAGTGATGTATTTGGTATGCTTTTCCAGTAGCAAGGGAAACAGTAGACGAATCATCCTAACTTAAAAAAAGAAAGAACAAAGAAAAAAGAAAAATAAAAGAGATTCCAAACAAGTTTCAAGTAGTATTTATATGGAAAAAAACCCAAAAACTAATCAACCAACAAAACAATGCTGTTTCTCCTCTTTCCTGTGACTGTGTGAGAGCATTGCAAAGATACTCTGAAGAGGTCTTACATGTGTGTGAGCCCATGGACGGAAGGAAGCTGAAACTAATGAACCAATAAATAGTATTTTCTATAATTGTTCTTCTGTCCGTAGCTATTGTATCTGTGCTGGCCAGCTTCCCAAAGCGGCATCGCAGCTAGTGCTGAACTGGACACGTACTTGGTGTAGCTTTCCCGCGGTAGCATGTGGAAGAGATTAGATAAGCGAGTTGACTCCTGCTGCGGGGCGTTATTCACGCCTCGGAGCACTTGAAAGGTATGCTGATCCTCACACCTCGGTGTGAGCGCTGCCAGAAAGGGTCCGGGGAAGCTGCTTTATCAGAAAGCAAATACACATGGCCACAGCCGCATGGCTGATCCGTTCAAAATCAGTCCTTCGCTTCGGTTCTGCTGCTGCCCTCGGTAGCCTCAGAGAAGAAGGCAGCTGCGGTCGTGGTTACCTTTGATGTAGGTTCCTGACGATCGAAGTGGGAACCAAGAAATCCAAACTACCCATAACTTTTTCAGCCGCGTGAGATTTTCTTTATTGGAAACTGCGTCCCGCGTGTATTTTACTCCTGTTGGGTTTGAGGTTTTGGTTGTTCGTGGTTGTTTGGCTCTTGGGTTTCCCCCC
>VXBT01011429.1:425490-625507 GCA_013400235.1 Oriolus oriolus | reverse complement strand
GGAGTGCCGCCTGCTGCCGCCCCGCCTGCGCCCGCGGCCCCGCGGCCCGGGCTGCGCCGCCCCCGCCGAGGGCTGCCCCGAGCCCGCCCTGCTGCGCGCCGCCGACAGAGCCGCCCAGTTCGCGGGGGACGACTTTGCCCATGCCTCTCCCGAGCGGGGCGGCGGCGCCCTGGGCGTGCAGCTCACCTGCGACGTCAAGCCAGGTGCGGGGCGGCATGAGGGGCCCGGAGGCGGGAGGGCACATTCTACACCCCACACCATCACCCCCTTTCCGTGGCACGTACGGTTCCTGCAGCCCGCAGAGGCTCAACGTGGTCACGGAGAGCCGCAGGGTGCTGGGTCTCCTCGAGCCGGGTGGGTGTCTGCGGGGCCAAGGGGCTTCAGCACCTCTGGGAGCCCGGACACAGTGCCTGAGAGACTGCACCAGACCTCCTTGTTTTGGGAGAGTTAGGAAGAAAATCTGGCATTGGTCTTCACACCATGTGAGGGAATTGCTGCTGTGGCTCTTCTCTCTGCTCCCTTTCATCTCCCCTCCATAAACACATGCACCTAGGAGACCTAGAGCTGATGAAACGTGGCAGAATCTTTTTTAGTGCTGTTTTTAAACAAGTGTAAGTCTCTCTCTTCACAGTCAGATATTTCTGGTGCTCTTAATTTATAGCAACATCGTAAAAGGCTTCTGTGGGGTGGGTGTATATTCCACACCCAGACTGGTGCCATTGGTAAGAAACTTGCTCTTGCTGCCAGACTGTCTTGCTGTCTAGCCAGGGGGAAAAAAATTGTAAAGCTTCTCTTACGGTACATTGTTCAAAACACTTGCCTGTCCATTGACAAGCACAGCTCTGGTGAATTCAGTATCCCTGTAGGAAGCCAGGTGTGTCTATGCTTACTCTCACAGCTCAGCAAAAGGCGTATCTAATTGTCAGGGATTTGTGGATTTATCAACATGAAGAGCACCGACAGGTCTTTAATAACCACAAAACAGTTTGGATTCTGGCTTAATGCCTTGTCTGAAAGATATAGAGTATATTAGGAAGGGTGATTTATTTCCCATTGATGTTAAAAGCTAATGAAAAGCATGAAGAAGGTAATTTAAGCTTTGTCACATCCACGTGGCAAATATGAGCGCTGTGGCTGCTTCGGACTCCAGAGCACATGCTAAGCCCACAAGTTACCAAGGTCGACTTAGTGAAGAGACATCTCCTCCAAAGGAGACTGCTGCACTTGAGTGATTCCAGTCCCAGGACTGACATTTAAGCCCCCCATGCCTAATGCAGTGACACTGTCTGCCTTCATCTTGCCTGAAACTGTCCCCAGATGTCTTACAGAACCTCTGTATGCTCCGTGACCAAAGGTGGACAGAAAACAAGTCAATATGGTTAACCTCCATTTCCTCTGCTTCTGTGCATACTCTTCTTCATACTGTCATCGTAAATGCCATCTGTTTTTCTGAAGAACCCAGGATATTTGTGTTTTCTTTATCCATACCAAAATCCTTCTCTGTGTTATACAAGCCTTGGCAAATAGTAAGAGCATTCTGCTTGTACAGAAAAGAGTAACACTTTTGGATGGTGCTGAAAACAGACATGCTGTATCTCTGTTCAAGTCTTACATAGAGATCCAGCTCAGCATGACCTCTTTCTCCAAACATCCTCTTATTCTTTGGCTGTCTTGGATCAGTCTGCGCTGCTCAGTCTCCAATACCATCAGCAGTTACAGCTAACATGGTGAGTTACATGCACCCTCATCTCCTGGGCCTAAGGTTTAGGTTCTCTGTCCCCTCTGATGTGGGTCAGAGGATTTAAAGCTAAAGGGTCAGAGGGTGAAGATGTTGGGGAGTTTGGAGACTCAACTCAAGAGCTCAGTCTTTCAGTTTTATACTCTTTGCAGGCCTGATGCTGAGTGGAGTCTTGGAGGAATGGAAGTGTGGTTAGAAGTTTCCCTTAACAAAATTCTTGAATGCATCAAGGATGGATTATGGGCAGTGGTGATCGTGGATTTGTGCATTCATCTTCCTGTGGCAGAGAGAAGTGTTCTATATGTTGGAGAGAAAGCAGTGTACAGCACTGCCCACTAAACCATGGAATCTCATGGAAGCACACAGCGAGCAAACCTGTGATAACACACAAGCTTCTTTGTGAGTTTTCGGATGAGGGCCACTGCACCCTCAGAAGCTCTCCTCTCTCACTGCTATTGCCTTGTGCCCACTGCTGCAGTTGGTGTGGATGAGTTGCTGTAGACATGATCTGTCCAGACTGGACAAAGGACATATGTATGTTTTGCCCGTCCCAAAGACAGGACCTGACCCAGCCCTTCATAAGGCAGCCTTCTCTCCTAGGAGTGGAAGAACAGCATACTGAGTTCATCAATATATAGCAGAAATTCCATATATTTGGCATCAGGAACAAAAAAATAAGGCATGTTGACTGTCTTTGGTTTCCTTCAAGTCGGTGTACAGGCAAGCATCCAGCATTCTGCTCTGCTTGCAACTTCTAACATTTTGTGTGTTTCCCTGTGACCTTCTTTTGAACACAGGTCAGTGAGTTTCCTGCAGTAGTGCAGAGAATACATTGTTCAATCCCCACTGGCAACTGGAGTCATAAGTCTTGCAAATGAGCATGGTTTGTATAGTAATTCCAGCATGGCCTGTCTACTAAGACAAACAGAACAGAAAAATGTGATAATCAGATTTCTAATTTGGGGAAATGCATTTACAGTTGTTTGAGGAGAGCTGCAACTCAAACAGATGTAATATCCATGAGAAGGGGGAATAGCTTCCAACTGAAAGGTAGGTGTAGATAAGATATTAGGAAGAAGTTCCTTACTTCAGATGGAAGATTGGCATCCCAAAATAAGGAATTCACAGGAGCTGGGTTTTGTTGTCTTATCCTAGTCCTTGTTTTCTCAAATCCAATATACTGCAAACTACTTTAATATTTAATGCTGAAAAATAAAAATTAATGTGTGCCTTATGCTGTGAGTAAAAGTAACCAAACAGCAAAATATTTTGGGAACCGTAAACAGGAACCAGATATGGTCTCTTTTCATTGTGTCATCCTTCATGTTCTGTGCTTATAAGGATAAAAATCAGTGCTACGTGAGAACAGATGAGTGATTGTATGGGTTCAGGATTCTCTCTGGCAGTGTCCAGCAGCAGATACTGTAGAAAGTATGGCATGGTATTTTCCTAGATCATTTTCCCAGCTCCAATAGTTTGCTGCTTAGATTTCCTGAGTCTGATCAATATCTGTAGATCTTTTAGCCCCAAATTGATTTTAATTTTGAAGTTTTAGTCTATATGGAACTGCTGCCTTCATTTAATGTCCCTCAATTCTTGTATTGTAAGAAAGACTGAAGAGTCTTTCATATTTGCTTGCTTTAGGATACCTATAATATAGCACAGTTATTTGGTTTCTTTCATTTTTTCCTGATCCTGAAAAGTCTTACCTACTTTCTCATATTGCAGCAGTATCATATGTTAGATTTTCCTTGCTGCCCTTTTTGTGAACTTTTGAGTTCCTCTGTACTTCTTTTTGAGATGGGGAACCAGGACTGCATGCTGTATTAAGATGCTCTATTGATTAATGTAATGTCAAAATGATGTATTATCTTCTGTTACACATTCTTCTTCTAAAATCCTAGCATTTTATTGCCTTTCTGACCTCTGTTGGGCACTGAACTGATGATTACATGGCTCTGTAGCCCGACATCTATATCTAGATATATTACTTCAAGATTATTTCCAAGGGGTAATTATAAACTACAAGTATGACTTTTGATCTAAAAAACTTAGGTTTTTTTTTTCAGTGAGAACCTCATATCACCTTTCTCTCCTTTGAACTTCTTTCATGTCATTTTATTGCTGCTGCTCAGTATCATAGATTCTTTTTGCAGCTCTTTGCAATTGACCCTTTTACTACCCTTAATAGCTTAGTATTTGCAGCAAGTTTTATCACCTCATTTTATCACTTCTACAGTGCAAATTGGCCATTTACTCTTTACTGTGTTTGAACATATACATAGGAAGGATTAATCTGTTATTGATGTGATGATTAATTTATGCCCTGAAGCAGGGGCAGATGATGATTTCCTAAGTTGCTTATGAAATGGAAGACCTGGTCCCATGAAGGGGCTACAAAGATAGTAAAGGAACTACCTTACAATGATGACTTGAATTTAGTGAGACTTTTCATTAACTTTCTAAAATTGTAATGCTTTTGAAGAGATAATACAACAAGCTTAGACAATAATTCATCATTTGTATTTCAGGAGAAAATGAAGTTCCATCTGAAGATGCCCTAATACTACAACTGCACCTTGCAAAAGGGCATGAAAAATTCACTGAAATGCTAAAGAGCCAACAGCAGATCATTGTTGATTTGCAGCAAAAACTTGCTGAACAACAGCATGTGTTGGTTAGCCAGCAACGAGAGATTCTTGAACAGCAAAGGAAAATGTATGAGCAAATGGATCTGATCAAAGTCCAGTATGGCATGCTTTTTGATACAGTGAAACAAATGTCATTTCAGAGTTTGCAAGAAGATATTCAAAATTATTTTGAAAGTCATCTTCATGGACTTCAGAACCAGGTCAGAAATCACCTCCAGAAGTCATACTCTGTGCATAAAGTAGAAGTGGATGCAAAAGTGATTAATGTTGGGGAGTCTTTGCTGGACTGTGGCCTTTGTGAAAGTGATGAATTTTGCAATTTCCAAAAGACACCTTCACAATGTGAAAAATGCACATTGTGTCCTGCTGGTTTTTTCCAAATGGCCGAGTGTTCTGCAAACTCTGATCGGATTTGCCAGGTGAAACATAATTCCCTATCTTTCAGTTGTTGCTTATGAAGCATTGTGTTGGACATATTGGGGTAACATTCTGGAAATAACTACTTGGAGAGCTGTAGAAATCCAGTTTGGAGCATGTGTTTTACTGACTGGGTCTATGGCACTTCAAAGTCTGCCAGAAGGTTTTTTTGTGGGTTTCTGTTTAGCATTTAGTGTCCTAAATGAGGCACTAGTTTGTGCCTGTTTGGTGTGACACTTTCCCAAACCTGACAGCTGGCAGGACTTAGATTCTTTTCATCATGGTAGGAAAAGACATCCTAAAACACTTAGACTAATACATGCTAAATTTGTTTATTTAATCCTGTTACACTCTACAGGAGCTTCTAGACATCTGAAAAGCACAGGAAAGCTTTACTAAGCATAAGTCAGACATTTATTTATAGGTTTGGAAACAAAAGTTGTCAGGTAAAACAAATGTAAGAACTAGCTCTTGCTTAAACATAACATACAAATACACAGATAGAGCACATGGATAATTTTATTGTTAAATACATTTTATTATAAAATACATTTTATTATACAACACAAAACCAGCATGCAAGCAAAATAAGATATTTCTTTGTTCGCTTTCTGTCATTTAGAAATCCTAAGATATACGGGCAACTTGATACTTAAAGCAGTGTCTTGTTTGCTAGGTGTTGCCCCCAATTCTTAGCTTAACATGAGCCCGACCAGCTGGACCAGATACTGAGAACCTAAATGTGTCTGTCCAGTTCCCTCTCTGCTAGCCTCAGTTTTCTTCAATGCTAGCATTTAAATGCAAATGTAGGCTGTTTTTCTTTTCCGTCTGCCTGCTGTAGGGTGAAAGGAGGGCTTGTTGACAGGGAATATTACTTTCTAATTTATTTTTCATGTGTGTTTTGGTTAGCAGCTTCCTCCCAGACTAAATGGCCTTAAAAGCCTTTCCTAACACTGTCTCAATTGTTGCAACGTCCTTAAGATCAATTGATTGATGCAGCACTCTTGGGGATGTGCATCATAACAAGTGTTACTTGTGCAACCGCTCCATTCAGTTCATCTCCACACTGCTGGCTTTCTGTGGGCACCACACAGGGTTTTTGGATACCTGGTTAAAACAGGTAACAAATCCAAATCAAAACTGTCCAGCTCTAACATGCCTATGGGATCAACCCCTTCTCCATTCCCACATACACTTATTACAGACAGATGGATGTCAGAGAGCCTGAGATGCCTGTTTCAAATTTAAGTTGTCATGTTTAAGTGTTTCAATATGATTCTTGTGATTTACAGGACAGAGATGAGTGCACTGAATCTCCAAGCATTTGTGGTGAGAGGATAAAATGCCTCAATACTCCGGGTAAGTTATATTCTCTGATAATTAAAGAATGAGGATAATTAGATCTTCAGGAGCAGGCCAAAGAAATAGATAAGGACTCAGACTTGTATGTTAGTGAGTAGTGACATGCACAGCTTGCTGGAATCAAAGGGGTTGAAAAACACTCATCTGTAACCTGATAGCAGTTTCTGTGGACAGTGGGCTATTTAGGACATTGATATCCTCTAGAAGCATTGAATGGTCCCTTTTTCTTTATTTTTGTGGGGGTTTATATGCTTTGTTTTTAATTTTCTCTTATGACCTGACTTTCTTCTTGTTTATGCTGGTGCAAGTAGGGCCAAAATCAAAGTTATTATTCCTAATGGAGAAAAATAGTTGTCATTTTCTTTCTGGTGCACTGGGGTAGATATCTGATTTGATCTAATGAAGGCTCTTGTAAGACCTCACTCCATGAATCTTACTCTCCTTTAACAACAGTATTGTCAAATGCTGAGGAAAGATCAACAGTTTCCATCATTTGAGGACACTTGGGATTTTTCAGACAGTTAAGAACAGATCTGTCTGGTGTTTTGCACTTCAGACTTCACTACTTCATTACATTCTCATGGCAGTCAGACACTAAGGAGCAAAATTAATAGACATACTGAGAGAATTGTATGCAGGTACTAGGTTTCTTTCTGTTGATCTAATTGTTGGTCATCCAAAAAACCTTGAAAGGAACTCTGTGATCAATTGGAGCTTTTCACTAGTTGTGACCAGTGACTGAGTCACAGTCAAATAATCCAGGAAGAACTTCATTGGGTTCTATGTTTTTCCTCCTCTAGGCTTCTAACTTGTAAGAAGAGGGTGGCCTCTCTGAGGAGCAAGGGCTGTTTTCAGCTGATTATGAGTTATTTTGTGCCTTTCCTAACCAGTCACTGGTGGAGAAAAAAAAGGGCCCTAGGAAAGGGTTAAAAGAGGGTGTGGGTTTTCTTATATTGTCCTTACTTGCTCTGGACAGGAGGACGAGAATTGTGTTGGTTTGGATGGTGTTACTGCAAACACCACAGGAAAATGGAAATGTCTAGAGGAAGAGAGCACTTAGTGTCACCTTATGAGGAGACACTTCCAGAGAGTCTTAGAGGTGGACGGTTGGAGGCAAGACAGTTTAGAGCCCAGAATTTGAGTCAGAGCATTGGAAAGGTGCAAAGCTTTGTCTCTTCTGTACGAGACATTAGGTTTGCTGGAGTTGGTGTTTTGTTGGATGGAAGCCCCCAAGGCCTCAGCCCTAGGAAAGGAGAGCCACCAGCGTAGGAGTTATTTGGTGCTGCTCTAGTCTGTGGCTTGGAAGAGGGAAGGCTGTAATGAATTTATTCAGTGGGTTCTGTGGAGGGGAAGCAGACCAAAAAAGGGTCTGTACAACTGCTGGGGGAAAGTAAGTGAAGGCAAAATACTGCCAAGAAACAGATGGGTAGTGATGGTGTGTCAGACCACAGAAAGGCAGTAGCGCACTGTATTTGGAAGGAAAGGAATCTTCCCTTTCTTCTTCTGCTCCCAGTTTTAATGGTGGTGTGTAGATATGTGAAAGCAAGTTATTACCCATCACTGTTGCCTTTTTCTCTGGCCCTAAAAATACGAGTCAGACACAATTAGGGTGATAGAAGGGTACCTTTATATGAGGATCCTCAGGTGCACAAATTTGTCAGGTAGAGGAAGCTGAAGGTGCACACCACGTGTGACACATGTACAATATTTATAGATTCTGCAAATGGGCATATCTGACAAGAACCCCCCAATTTGGAATTCGCCTGGTGAAGTAATTCTCTAGTTTTGGTACTTTCCAGACTCTCCCCCCTCAGGATGAGTTCCAGGCCCTGTTTGCAAAAGCATGTCTTAGAAAGCTGGCTTCAGCCTTGGTTTCTAAGGAGCACCAAGATAGCACAGGGCTCCTGGAATTTGTTTTGTCCTTCTGCCTAGGAAAATGTTGAAACTAAGCTACAGTATGAAGCTACGAAGCTACAAAGCTACAAGTATATGTGTAAAGGATGCAGACAATATATAAAAGAAAAAGGGTAAAAAAACTGAAACAGCATCATTACCTGGACAGAAATTGATGTCCTGTCAATGTTGTTCCCATCTGTTGTGGAAGAGAGCGTTCCTTTTAGTTAGAGACGACTGCTACTTTCAGCCTGTCTGTTCATGGTAGCTCATTAACTTATACAAGTGCGATTAACGTGTCAAAAGAAAGGCTGAAACTGAATGTCTGTTTTGGGTAATGAAGGGAAGAAGGGGATGTGATGTGACATATGAGTTCCAGATGTTGAATGTGGTTTTTTAAGCTGCACGCAAAGGTTGTTGCATCTGTAGCAACTGATGTTCTATGTACAGTGTGAGGGGAGACAGAGCAAATAACAGTAAAGACATAAAATAACATGTAGCTAGGAGCTTCTCTTTCTTCACCTTTCCACTTTCCTCTGCATCATACCTTCTTCCCCTGCTGCTTTTTCTCGCTTTTATGTGGGATGAGAGTTGTTAGGTTATTTGATTGAAGGCTAGTCATTAAGGTTCAGTAACAGCTAGGAGTATGTAACCAGTGAAAATACAGTTTGGTGCATCATTTCCTTCTTAGATAACCAGGGGAAAGTGGTCAGATTGTTTATCCAACAAACAGAATCAACCAAAGGCACTCTCCCTGGAATGCTGTGCAAAATAAGGAGGACCTACTGTAGAACTTACTGTGGGGTGCAGGAGGAAGAGGAATGAAAACCTGCTTTCATAGCCCTGATTTGTAATAAACAATATTGATATGTGATGATCCAAATTTGACATAGAGCGTTTAAAACGAGAAGGATTCCCATATTTAATCTGCTCAAATGTAACCTTTGCATCAGGCAGTTATGAGTCATACCAGCAGAAAAGTCCATGCATGGCTTACTCTAATTGCCTTGCAATTACCTGGCCTCCATGAGTGGCAAGGGCTGGGGAATGTCCTGCAGAAAGACTGTATTTCACGAATCCAGGTTGAGTACAGCTGGGCTACTCACTGTGAAACCAGGTGCAGCAATGCTCAGAGCAAGGAGCGAGAGCCAGGAAGAGGTGGCAGAGGTTGTAAAGTGGTAAAGAGCAGTAGGAAGCAGTGCCAGCATGCTGCTGTGCTGGTTTTCTGATGTTTGGCTGTCATTTGCTGCTTGACCTCTTTTGGGCAAAGGGTAGGGTACTGCTCTTGCAACTGTGGCCACAGCAAGAAGCAGCCTGTGTGCTGCTTTGAAGTCACCTGTTTGAAGTACACACAGGGGGAACACCTGCTGCAGATCTAACCAATAAAAGGCTAGACAGCAAGTTAGTGCATATAGCCATCATGAGTGTTTGTGAAACGTGGTATTTTGAAGAAACAAATAACATAAAAAGTGTTCCTAGGCGCTACTGAAAATTTTCTCTGCCATGTGAACCAGCTGTATGTGTGTACTTAGTTCATCCAGTATTTCTCAGTGATGGTGAAGCTACTGATATGAGAAGTAGAAGTGGTTAAGAAGTGTCATGTGAGCAAATACATCATTTAAAATACATCAGTTAAAACTGATTTCAAAGGGAAAGATTGTCTGGGACTTTTTTCTGTACTCCCTTTAGAATGTGTTTGGTTGAAAAAATGTAATCTTATTTATTTGGCTTTTGTTGCTCATGAAAAACTGAGACACTTTCAGAGGAGAACAAAGTGTTAAGTTTCTTTTGGCTTTTTGCAGATGGAAAAAATCTTACTGTTCTGCAGTGAACTCCTTTGATAAAATGGTACCTGGTCTGAGAAAGAATATTCTCACATCATATACTGTACAGTCCTACATATTGGTGTTAGTGGAGAATCATCACTGAAGTGAATGAAGTGTAAATAGGCAAAGTGATATGAGGGTAAATATATGAAGACTGTATAAATTAACACAGTGTCTGGTGTTCTCTGCTGAGTAATATAGTATCAGAAGTGAATTCTAGCCAACGTTCTGACCTCCCCTGTGGGCCAGGTGCATGTGTATGGCTCTGTCTTGCAGTTTGCAGCAAGTATAGTGAGCTTTTCTGCCTACATCTGCTGCATAGCCAGCCCCACCCTGGGCTAGCAGTGGAGAAATGCAGCTTGTTGGGATCCATGCAAATGCTTGTACTCCCAGTCTTAGAGCAAATCCCAGGTACAGGAAGTTTCCACCTGAAGAATAATGCAAATGTATGACTTAGGATCTAGATACTAAAGGATATTTGAGAAAATCTATTAGAAAGGTGATTATTGAGTTTTGATCATGGTGATAAAAAACCATAAATGCATTAGTGATGAAATTTTGAGGCATAAACTGCAGGTGGTTATTCTTTAGGATGCCTGAGATCTTGTGTGTTGATTTAGATCCTGAAATCTCTATGCAGAAAAGTTTTGGGTTCTGGTTGCTCCAGGTGCAAGCACTGTCAGCTGGCGGTGCTCTTGGAAAATTGCCATAGAAAATTACAGGCTGTTTTTAAAGCCTGTTTTTTTGGTGTGCATTCTGAGGTCACAGTGTACCATTTAACAGCACAAAATTGCTTTATGTCAAACAAAGTAATTTCAAAGGGCACATGTATTTTCTCCTCACTGTTTGCAGCAGTGTTTTACTTTAGCTTGGTCACAACCACTGGTGTCCTGTGCCTTAGGGCAGTGGTTTTCCACTCTTTAAATGCATGGGCTGCTGCATAATGATTTTAAGCCTGCTGTTTACTGTTTTGGTTTTCCTATTTGTCTCTTGCTGGTTTTTTAAAAACTGTATATGGAATGAATGCCAGGAGTCCTTGTCCCTTGGGTTGCAAAGCACTGCTTTAGCAATCCCAGCAGCAGCAGGGCTACCCTGTGGAATGGCTGGGCAGGCAGTTCACCTGTGTAGGGGAACTCCATTAGTTGAAGGGAGCTGCTCAGTGCACCAGTCACCATGCCTTTTACCTCAGAAAAGGAAGAGAGTGTCTTTGCAGCAATACCATTGTATCTGATACGTTACAGGTTTTGGTTAGAATTGCCCCTATGTAGCTTCTTTTTCACTCCAAACCATTGTGCTTGGCTTGGACAAGGTGAGTTATGCCTAATGTTTTCTCTGTAAGCCATCAAGGTTCCTTAAATAGCACAAAGTGATCTGATATCGTAGCTGTCTTCTGTTTTCTCCCTTATGATTAGATACATTGTCAAAGATACTTGATGTGTGGAGCTGAAGAGTTCTTATTTTTAGTATTTTAAAGGTATGACAATAAAAATAGTCCATTTCCTGTGAACAGGTGGTTTCCGATGCCTTGGAATTGCTGAGAAAGATGCAGCTTTGGGAATGTGTGGAGAGGAGTATTTCTTTAATAAGGAAATGCAGGAATGCCAAGCGTGTTTAAAGTGTGAAGATGGAATGGTGGCCATGCCTTGTTCCACTGTCAGTGACACAGTTTGTTCAGCAGCCAGTGAAAACAAGCTCTCAGAGTCTTGGGCTGCAAATATTGCTCTACCCTCTGTCAAGTCTGGCATCTCTCAGGTCTACTCCGGCTTGAACTTGAAGATAAAGGGAAAGCTTCCCTGTGATATCCTGTCCACTGAAGAGAGCAGCCTGGTATTCAGGCAACATGGTCTGTTGTGGACTGACCTAAATTTTGCAGTAAAGCACAACTGCAGGAACTTTTTGCAACTTTCCTTAAAGCTTAATGGCAGCGAGGAAGACTACGAACTGAGTGGTGTTCGGATCGAGCAGCCAGAAGGAAAGTATTTCCAGAGCACTAGTTTAAGCAGTGCTGCTGAAGTGGAGCCCAGCCAAACTCTTTCTGTGTATTTGAGGAGCCCTAATCAATTCTGCAATCAAAGCAAAGACTTGAGTATTTATGATCTTAATACCCCACTCAGTTTGTTTTGGTTGTCCCACGACACAGGTGCTGTGGCACTCAGTGCACAGATGTCAACAGCAATGCATTACCAAACCAACTATCGACCTACCTTTAAAATAATTTCTGTTTCTGACCCTTATATGCTAAGTTTATCTCATGATGGCAGAGCTATAAAGTTCACTGAAACTGGTGTTGTCAAATTCGTGTTCCATCAAGCACTATATTCCATGGGTCATATGTGTGTCCGGGAGGGCTTCTCCTTAATTTCTTACATCAATAGGAATGGTACCAACAAAGAATTAATGAATGTATTTAAGTCTGGGGTAAATTACAGAGACACATCGATATCTGCTTCTGGGGCCACAAAGGTTGGTGCTGGAGATCTGGTTAGCTTTGAGATACTTTCTCCTGCACAGTGTAATGTTCGGTATTTTGGAGATACTTCTGGAATTAGCATGTTTAGCCTCATCTGGATCCCTTCAGCAGTTTCTTGTGCCATATCAGCCACAGTTTCTGTTACAGGTCTGCCTACTGGAGCTGTGAGAAACAAACTACTGGATTTCACCCAGGTCTCATCCAATGAGAAACAGATACAGCTGGTTTCTTCTGGACAGCTGGCTCAGAAGTATTTTATTTTCACTGAAAAGGGAGTTGCCAGCCTTGCATTTAATTTAAAGCTAATCCATTCATGCAATGTGCTCAAAGTAACTCTCAATCAGTTGACCATGGATCACATGCAACCCACAGCAGTTGCTCAGCAGATTGGAGGTCAGATGCCAGAGGGAAGCACATGGACCAGTGTGTCCCTGCGTGCGTCTTTTGAAGTACATAATGGAACATTGATATCAGTTTCTCTTGACTGTGTGCGTGGAAGGATCAATCAGATCACTCATGAACATGGAACCAGCATATCTATTTTATGGATTTCATCTTAATTTCTGCGCAGTGAAGTTAGCACGGAATTGGGGTTTAAATTGTGTTTGGATTCTACTCTGATTCTATACATATTTGACACTATACTGTGTTGACTTGAGCAGATCATCCCACAAAATGCTCTCAATTTTAGGAATATTTAAATATAATCTTAACAGAATGAACACTCGTTAAAGAAAACAAGAGCTTTCAGTGTTCCAGAATTTTAATTCCATTACCATCTTCAAGCAAAGGAACACTGAATTCAGATCAAACTCCCTTATTTTTAATAAAGCAGTCTCTTAAAATTGATTATTTCTGGACCACAAAAAATTGCAGCTGAGGGTAAATAGCATTTAGTACTGTAACTGAAAACAGCACAGCCAAATAATTGAAACCTGCTTTCATTTTTTTCATGCAACAGGCTAATAAAAAGACTAAATGTACTTTGGGACTAATTTATCTACATCTTACAAAATGTTGTGCTTTCCATAAATGGAGAGAACATGCCTCAAATAGGTGATAACGTGGCAACATTATATGTTATATGGAGTATACATTCTTAATATTGTGGAAAGGGACTGGGTCAAAAATAGAACATTGTTTTTACAACAAAAACAGTGGAACTAATGACTGCTCTAATTTCATTTGGAAGCAATCTGCATTTAAGTAATTTGGGAAGGCTTTTCTCTGTTTTTAGTTTTGTCAGTGAAAAGTTGCAGAATGAGAAGGAAGGAGGTCTCTTCTAAGAAGAAAGTGTATATAGGCAAAAAGAAACAAGTATTTAAAGAATGTCTTGAAAATTAGACTGCTGGAAATTAAGCAATTTTTTATTCCATTTCTTTTAAACAGCAAAATATTTTTCTGATCAAAAAGGCCCATTATTCACAAGTCTATTTTGCTGAACAAGTACTTACATTAAAAAGGCTTTCTTGGTTTTGGCAAATCAGTCAGTTAATTCAAGGAACTTGTGTATTCATTGACACTAATTTTTATCTTCTTCCAACTCTTCCATCAAACTATTTTTTCTTTTTCTAAACTGTGTAGACAGTTTTCTCCCATTTTTTCCTTTCTCCTCCACAAATGCTTCTTCACTCTCCTTTATCATTTCTTTTGTTAGGAGTAAATGAAGTGCCTTGTCACATCTCTTGCCAGCTTTCTTTCAGCATTCCTACAAAAGGATAGATGTTTGTGTCACGTGTAACTATAGCAGAGGAGCATTAACAATGCACTTACAGGCTGCCTTAAATTAACGCTACTGAAAAGAAATATTATGCACGATGTAACTTTAACGTATCTGCCTGAGTATGTATATCTAAAATATATGTACATTGCTGTGTTTTAATCTGTTTTGGAGTTTGTTACACTGTTTTTGCTGTATAATGTCCTCCTATAATTTTCTGTAATAGAATCTACCCAAGTGCAAGACTTCTATCTGGTCATTGTTTTAACTTGTGACATTATAACTGTGTCCTTAACACCTGAAGTTATCTTTCCATCATCTTTTTTTTCTTCAAGAATATGCTCAAAGATTCAGGCTTTCGACAAACTGCTCTCCTGCTCCAAATAGAGAACAGCAGTTTTTCTTTCAGCTGTCTTTCAGCTGCAAAGTCTCAGCAGTCTGTCACAGGATGCCTCACTGGGCACGGGGTTGCAGCCAGCGTAAGTACACAAACTGGTAATCCTGGTGTCCCCAAAGTCTGTCAGTGACAGAGATCTTAGTGCCTGCGTGAAACCAGGGTCTCATTCGTTCTTGCAAGGTCATAAGGAAGGATGAATTAAAACTTATTGAAGGTGTGCAACATTTACACAGTGGTGTTATCATTACAGGGTGCATTTTGTAGTGGTAGAGAAGGACTTCTAGAACGGAAAGCTTGTGTATCTGTTGTGTACAGAAGAGCTGCGTTACCTGGGAGCAGAGCAGTTTTTCTGGGTACTTCACTCTTGGAGTCTACTGAGACTGAACAAAGATGAAATGGCAGAGGAGTTAAAGTTCTTCTGAGATACTCATTCTGCTTTCTGTAGAAGGATGCATGTGATGTAGGAGAAGCTCTGCAGAGAGCACACCTGGGTATTTCTATGGTAAGGGTTGAAGGAGAGACAATGTTAGAGAAAGCTAGAAATTATAGGTTTATGTTTTTGTTTTAGAAGAAGTTAAGGAAGTCACTTTCTCACAAACAGAACCCCTTATTATCCTTTGCTGGTTTGTGCTGTGCAGTTCTGTTGAAGGCTGTCATTCCCCAGAATGACAGGTTAAGACTCATTCTAGATTTAAACGTCTGTAGCAGAGATCAGAACCTGGTGTTAGAAATAATCTGGTACATCTTTAGCAAAGTACAGATGTTACTTGAATATACTGAACATTTGCCTATACATGGCATATGGCAGATCTAATGGCAGGATTTGTATGAGTATGCTTCATTTCAGTGAGATTGTGAGATCAGTGGAGTTAAACAGGGAAGAGAATGATGCTCCAATCCTGTATTATGCATGTTGGTGGTACTTGCAGTTAAATGCACTGTTATTAAAGGATACAGAAGCTACAAGGAAGGTAAAAATGAACATTATTATAGCTGAGAGAGGTTCCAGAGTATAAATTCTTCAGTGTAGTAAAACGTTCTGGAGGATTCTGTGGGGAGTGTCCAGAATTTCCCTTAAATTCAGAGTAATTTTTTAGATGCACAGTGGCAGAAACACAGTAGTTTCCATCTATCTGGTAGTGATAATTCCTCTAATAATGCTTTACTCATGACATCTATGATAAGGCACTCAGAGAGTGAAAAAAGATTCTTATCCAATATGTATTATTGCAATTTACAGCAAGATTAGCCTTATTTCAAGCAAGAGAAGACTGATCATTGAGCCTCTTTTGAATCTCTCCCTTTCAAAAGAAAGGAAAAGCCTGGATTTGTAGTTCAGGGCACTCACTGACCTTGGTTATACCAACAGGAATTTGGAGTGAGTATGTTTGAGTCACTATGGATTTATGATAGCCTAATTAATGGCATAGTATATAGTCTTTGCATCTATGAATATGATATATATTGCCTCATACCATGCAACATTAAGTGGTGCACTATGATTCTGAATAAGGTAAAGTTCAAGAGGAATCGATGCACAATGAATGTTAATTTTATGGCACTTATCCCATTTGTTGTAATAAATTGCATGTTTTATTGACAGGTATCTTATTAATTATATTTACATATTTTGAACTTTTAAATTAATTTTTTTCCATATGGTTTATTTCTATTAATAGTACAATATAATACTGTGAAGTATGGAATTCATTTAAAAACTTCTATTTTGCATCTTTTGATACCACATTCATGAATATCGTTAAAATAGCTGGAGACAGGCTCTTCAATCTTTTCTGCCAGAGTGTTTCCAAAGGAAGGATTCACAAAGTAACAGAGTAAGTATGAGGCTGGTAGAATCTACCTGTACAGAACAAGTTTCAGTTAATATATCCAGGAAAGCAGGTGGTTATTTCACTGAGTTATGAAGATAATGGGCAACTTGTTGTTATGGAAAACTTGACCATTACAGTAGGAAAATAATTTAGGTTATATAGTGTTGCTCATACAAAAGGTAAAAAGATTTGGCTTACAAAACCTGCATTGATTTGTATTGGGAAACATTTTGCAAGTTTAAGGCTTTTACCTGAATATATTTATTACCTATGCAATTTTTTTATGCTTTCAGTGAAGTCAAAACAGGGCAGAATATGTGAAGTCTATTTTAACATTATGGATGTTCCTCTGTTCTGTGGTCTCTGCAGATTGCAGTGCACTGTGAAAACTGTACTACTTTCTAGTGGTGCTTTTTATGAAATTTTCTACTTTGAAATATTACGTTGTTTTAAAAATACTGTTTAGACACTTGCCTTTGTTAATATTATATTGTAATATGTTTTAAGAGAACTTTACTGAGATAAATAAAACGATAAAACTTCATTGTTATTTTTGTTCTATTCTGAGGAAGACTAATGGTGGCTCTTGTGTTTTTTACCACTGACTCTTCTGGGGTCAGTATTTCACAGATATTATCTGAGTTAGTCAGAAACAGTAACAGTGGACGTTTCTAGAGATTTACCTGCCTTCTGTTCCCATGTTTGAAACAGCAGATCTGGAATGATGAAAAATGTCATAAGAGCCGTACAATTTATCCTGGTCATGGCTAGTGCCACAGTAACACAGAGGAGAAAGAAATTTGTCCTGCCTTGGTTTTTCATAGGCTCTCTGTTGTACGTGAAAACTTCTGTGGTGTTGTGGGGGGTCCAAATCAGACTGTTGCAGTAGCACAGCTATGCTTCTGTCAGGGTCTGGCCAAGTTAAAATTCATGTGTTCTCAGTAGAAACTTTACAAGTATGTTAAACTGTACATGTGTTTCTTCTTTTTGGAGATGTTTTTGTTTATTGGATGTGCATGAAAGAGAGGTGTTGTCAAAAAGGGATTACAGACATCATTAACATACCCTAAATTACCCAAGGGTAACATTCAGAGGAAGGAGAAAAGAAGTATTCATGAAACACTGTTGAAAATAGGACCATCCTCCTCCAGCCTGGATCAAAACTGCCCCTTCTCTTCTGGCCTTCAGCAGCTGACACTGTTTATTCCCTTTCCCTAACAGCCCAAACCATCCTGATGTTTGTCTGCTCCCCACGATGGCTCTCCCCAGATGGCTCTCCCTTACGTTTCTCTTCAGGGCTCTGACATTCCCTTGAGCAACATCCACCTGCACAGGTCTAGAAGCACACTGTGCCACCAAGCCTGGAGCCTCTTCCTCTGCTTGGAGGGTTTGCCTTACAGCACAGCTCTGAAGATACTAATTGTGTTAGTGGCAGTGCCTGTGCTGCTTTTGCTGTGCTGCCTAATGGAAATAAGTAGTGAGTGGGCCTCAAAATAGCTGAGTTACCCATCTGCTGGACTTGAGCATCTCTGTCTGTACCTGTCTTTCACTGTCTGGGTGCCAAATGACACTAAAACAGGGATCCAGGAAACCTGTTTGCATTAAATAATAGAATTGCTATTGCTAAAACAGAGTTTCTTGGCCAGCTGCAGTTTGCACAGCTTTCTTCAGCCCTTCCTTGGAGCTCTGCAGGCGCTTTGTGACCTGCAGGATTGTATCTTTTGTTCACAGGCTCTTCAAAGGGAAGCAAGCTGCTCTCCAGACACTCTAGTGCAATCCAGTTAAATGGCATTTCTTGAAAGTAGCCTTAAAAGGCTGGACGTAATTTCCTCACTAGAAGGGTGTTAATGCCTGGCTTTGGCAGAACCTTGAAGCAAAAGACTGTCATGTTTACATACCTACATACATACATACATGTATATATTTATATGAACTCCTTGGTCTTGGTTAAATAGCATTTTCTCTAAAAGCAGAACAGTGGAAAAAGGATTTTTAAAAGTTCCTGCGTCTTCTCACAAAATCAATCTCTTCAACTTTCCCTTTTGCCATTTTTTCACTGGAAGCATAGAGGAAAGAAGGGGAAATAAAAAAGATAAGGGGAATGGAGATAGAAGGGGAGAAAAGTGGAAGAAGGAAAAAGCAATCTCCAGTGTTTAGGTAATTTCATGTATAGGAATTTAAACTAGTTTTCATCGGAACTTTCAGAAATAAATTCTTGGGCTTTCATTCAGTTGTATTTAAACATTTGTTCAACTGAAAATTCAATCACATTTGGCTTCATTTCTGTCTCATCATTAAAGCACTTCTCCCCGACTAACTTTTGTAAACTAAAGTAATATTAGAGTATCCTGAATATGCTAAAGTATTTTGCTCAGCTGGAACATTACGTTGGGTAATTTGGTTAATTAAATGCCAGCTTATATTGGGAATATATTTGTGGGTTTTGGCATGCAAACCTCAGTCTTCATCATTACCTCTTAACTATGTTTATATTGGGAACTGCTTCTCATTAGATAAATGAGCCTTCTCTGAGCTCCACATTATCATCATTTGACTGCTAATGGTACCTTTAATTCTCCTTTGGGTATTTTTCTATTATATTGCAGTCAATAATCTAGACATGTACTAAGTGTCTTCAGGAGCTCTGTGCATGTGGAATGTTGACAGAGTGTTCTGGTCACGGTTGGTTTTTCCTGACTTGCTTCATTGTTTTAAATCACAGGTTGTATTCAGTTCAGAAGTCCATATGATAGATCTGGGCTTTCAAAGCAAGTTTGGCCTGGTGAGTGATTTAAACTGGTAATCACATCTGAGTTGCATGATTGCAGCCTTCTCTTGCAGAGTATAAAAAACTTCTGAGAATACTCATAGATTAAATGCAGGTGTCTTGAGTAAAGAGCCAGAGGTGCTTTACATCAAACTCAAATAAAAGCCTCGTACTCTACTCAGGAGGTCAAAAAAGTAAAAATATTTAGTATATACTGTAAAATACACTGTTTGTTGAAGGAGAAGTTCATTTGTTGGTTTTATTAGGAGAAGAGAATGAAAACGTGTGCTTTATACCAAGTAGATAAGACAAATTGCTTAAGATGCCTTTATGCCTGAAAATGCTATATATTTAATTTCTTCTTGAACATGTACCTAGATTTGTTTAAACCTTTGCTTCAAACTACTGCCATATCAGTAACTTTAATATGGGCTTGATTCGTGCTAAAACCTTTGAGGATATTTTTCCCCCATGTGCCAGACAAACATAATACATTTCAAACACTGCTGATCAATCCTTGAAAAATACTGTCCGATGCTGCAAGTCTCCCAAGAGATGCAAGCTCTGTGATCCTGTCTGAGGCAGCAGTTTTTATCCTCAGCTGCTTCAGCCTCCTGAAGCCCTTGTCCCAGGGTAGTCAAGCTTTCCCCCACCTTTTGGCCTTGCTAGAGGTGTGCAGTGACAGCTGTATTGGGTGCAAAGCTGCAAATACTTGGGTATTTTCCCCTCTGATTTTATCCATTCTTTTCATCCTCCTTTCATGGTTAGCCGTAAGTCTGAAAATCCACTGTTCCTGCATCTCCAGCCTTGATGTGCACCTTTACTTCTGCTCTCTCAGGTTTTGGTGTGTGACAGGGGTTTCAGTTCTTGGTTTGTTGTTGGCAGGCTTCCCTCTCATACTGATCTGTGAAGCACCACATAAACACCACATACCTCTGAAAGCTTAGATACTGCATAACCAAAGGTGATTTGTCCTGTTTGGACCTGTACAGCCTTAGGAGACAGGGAGGTGGCATTTTCATACCTAGAGATGACCTGTTTCCATGACAGTGCTCTTGCAGCATTTCACACCTTTTGGTATCACCCCTTGCTCCTGAAGTATTGATGCCCTTGAAAACTTATTTCAGGTTATGTGTTTGCACATGCACTTGAGAATTCACTTCTATCCTGGGAGGAGAGGGAATCTCTGTCTTACCTTTTCAATTGCTCCCAAAGCCAACTACATGGAAAAGATCTGCTTTTATCCAGTCTTCTGGCATTGGGTTTCCAGAGGCCAGAACACAAAGTGTTTCCTACCCTGCATATAAGATAATAAATACCTACTGTATTATCGGTGTACTACTGATAAAATATATTTCAGAATTGATAATCTCAGAATTTGGCCAGCTCTGCAGGAATGTTTAAGTTACAATGCAGGTATCAAAGTCTTTGAACGTTTGTTTCTAGGTTGGGCACAATATTCTTTGGTAAGAAACAGGTTGGAGAGCATATAGAAATACTGATGAAACAGGCCAGGCTGGCTCTGGGAGAGGGACCCTTGATGAAGCTCAGGAGTTGACCTGACTGAGGGTCCTGCTGCAGTCTGGCCCGCGCCGAAGCAGGAGTTTGTGGGACCTGACCAGTCCCCAGGACATGCCAAGCTTTAGGCTGGGTTGTGTTGAGACTGTTTTGCTGTTGTAGCATTTTTGTTGCTCATTGCTGTACTCCTGTGGGTAAACAATGCTTTCCTTGGAAGGTTGCCTGTATTCAGTATCTAACAGCAACTTAAGGGAAATTTGTTCCAGAAGCCAAACCTGGTTTGAATATCTGAACAAAATGCCTAGAAGTTGCAGATGCTGTAGCATGGAGATCTTCACAAAATGGGCCGAGTTTTCACAAATCAGTAGGAGCACAGTCAACTTGATAATTGAGACTTAGGCTGGAACTGTAACAGATGCCCTTAATTTTTGTGCTTTTAAAACATGCTAAACCCAATGCAAGTATCGAGGCTAAGGTCTGTATTAGGGATTGGAGTATTCTTATGGATAGCTCTCGGCTGATAGATAAAAACTATTTCTGACATAACTCAAATAAGGCTTCATTCTGTCTGTGCTGTAGTTCACCTCATCTGTATCCGTGTCACAGTGCCTCCCAGGAAACCAGCAGATACAAAGTCACTGGACTTGATGTTGATGATGAAGTGTTGAGGGCTCCTGGTCACATGCGTCTGGATTTATGGAGTGAAATATGAAATCTCTTCTGCAATCATTCTTTCCAGCTCTCTTCAAATAAATAACCACTTTGAAGAAGGGGTTTGAATTACACTTTTTTTGGTAAATTGAAAATCCTTACTTCAGCAGTGCTACAGTAACTGACAAGATGCATCACTGAGGTCTGGATCCTTGCTTCAAGGAACAGATACTCGGTCTGTATTCCAGCTCTCAGTCCAGACTTTAGGACTAGGATACCCTAACCCACCACCAAAATAGCACTGTAGCCCTGTTAACAGCAGTGGCTTCGGAGCTGAGCACTGGCAGTGGCTGTTGCTACACCAGGAGGATGCTCCAGGCCCATCCCCACCCCAAAACACCTGGTGTTCCCATTCAAAAGCAGAAACTCACACACCCAAGACTGACATTTCCTCTGCTACAGCAGCTCCAGCCCGTGTGCAGGAACATCCTTCCAAACTTCACATCCTTGCAAACAAGCCAGGCCCTGGCTGCAGCACGTGCCCAGGTAGTGGGGTTCCCTATAAGCAGGAAAGGCTGTGGATGGGGGCTGCAGGAGCCTATTGAGGAACAGAGCCAAGAAAGAATTTTTCTGGTTTTGGGGCCACTAAATGCTGATTGTGTTCACACTGCCCTGGAGGTGTTTCTGTGCCCTTCAAGGCTGCCAGTAGAGGTTTGGGTTTTTTTGTTCAGTGGAAAGCTCGGAACAGGGCAAGGTCTTATTCATCACTGCCTTGGCTGAGCAGTCATAAAAGTGGCAATAATAGTTAGCTGATAAGAGCAGGAAAAAGTCAGGTCTCCAGCCCTGGGGGAGGTTTTGACAAATGGCTGCTCACTAGATTGGAGGTGTTGCTGGCTTGGAGACAGATGGGCTCATCAGCTGTATGCAGGTAATGCTACAGGTAAATGAGAGAAATTACTGTAGGCATAGCTGAGGTTGTTACAGCAACGTCTTTATTTGCTGTTGGCATCTTTTGCCTTCATGGCTAGCTCATTTTTCTTTGAAAGAGACCAGGGAGTGAGGGAAGAATGAGGTCTCTAGGCACAAAGAAAAGGATGTTGTTTGATTTTTGTGCCATGCATTAAACAGCTGTGTTTGTGACAAATCTTTGTCCCAAACTGTTTTGTTGCAAGTTACATGGGCTCCTGATTTGCAATCAGTTAATGACACATTTAGTCCTTACTTTTACAAATTTTTGTCTTTTCTGTTTCCTTTAGTGTATCATAATATGTATCAGCTGGTATTAACTGTAACCATTAGTTAAAATTTCTGTACAGATTTAGATGAGTGGTAATTGAGTGTTAAAGCCCCACACAGTTTTTTTCAAAAGGAGACAAACACACAGTCTGCAGCTTGCCTTGTACAATGCTTTTAGCAGTACAGAATTGTTATGTTCCTCCTCATATTTCTGAATGAGCAAATAATTGTAAAAATAAATGTAATGTTTCAGGTACGTTTTTTTGGGGCTTGAGTCTATTTCTTAATGTGAACATCGATGCTGACACACCTTAAGTGCCCTGAGGTCAACACTGAAGTCTTCAAAGACTGAATTAATCTGACAAAAGAAAATACTCAGAGCAGAGGCTGTAAGAAGGAAAACAGAGAAGGTCACAGGCACTCTCTTCCCTCATTGTCTGTGGATTCCAGCTAAACCCTAAACTTTATTTGATACAACAGGATGTGCTAGTCACTTTATTAGAAAGAAAAAGAGTGTGTGGGGTAAGAAATCTGGGAATTCCTACATCAAAGACCTTGGAAATGTTTTTGGACTTGAGCTTTAATAGTAGAAATATTTAAGATGTTTCTAAAGGCAAATGGATGGGATTCTGTACTCTTGGCACTTACTTTGATTTTCTTTTTGCAACTTGTTCATATTTTAAATTTGAGAAAAAAATTGAGAAAAAAATTTCTCATGAGCAGATGAAGAAATTCCTTTAAAAAAAGCAGGCAGTAGAGATCTTCAAAGATTTTTTTAGGATGCAGGTATTTTTCCCTTTTTGAGAACTACTGAAATTAGGTCTGTACAATAAAGACAAATGTGTCATCTTCAAACATCTAAGTGAATTAATGCCCAGTTACCTATTTTGTCAGACCAGACAGTCAAAAAGGAAGCAGCACCTTTGACAACCCAGCCAAAGACTGGCAGGACAGGAGGTGCCATTCCCCCTTGCCGCAGCTCACCTTCTGCTATTGAGCCACAGCTTAGAGAACCCCCTGTTTTGGAGAAAGGCTATTACCAAGCTTTTGGAGGTTTTCAGAACAGGCTCTGACACTCAGAGCTCAGAACAGCAGCACTGAACCCATCACACAGCCTGAAATCACCATGGGCTACTCCATCCATTGTGGATGATTATTTAGCTCTTTCTGGTGCTCTTTCTACTTATCTCCAGATTTCTTAAAAAGGGCTGAAAGCCCATTACCACAGCCTGTATTTTCAGTGCATTTCCTGTTATCCACAGCTTGCCCTGAGAGCCCTGTGCTCTTTCTTCTTCTTTAGAAATCTAAAAAATGCATGTCTCAGCATAGCAATTTCTACTACAAGAATAATGAGTTCTAATTGTTTCTTTGTTCTGAAGAGAACAAAATTTGCTGGGCATGTGATAGACTAGAAAAGAAAATTAAAATACAGAGCAAGGAAAATACAGCCTGAGCACTGGGTAGATATCAGATGGTCTGTTTGAGTATAATTGGGCCATTCCTTCGTCTTCCCTAGACTGAGAAGACTATTCCCCTTTCTTCTCTTCCAAGCTTACAGGGACCTGTGCTGGTTTGAAGGCAGAAGCGAATGGAGCTTGATAAAATGTCAGACTTCTATGGATAATGTCTGCTCATTTCCTTATCTCTACCTTTCTGTTGAATTTTTTAATAAAACTAGTGATATGCTGATAAGAAGATATTGTTCCTATACCTTTATTTGATTCTGAAGTACAGAGCCTTGAATTACATCCATGTTTCCCTGCTACATTCTGAGAAGGAAGTGTTGCATATCCTTGGAAATAAACATGGAACCATTCCCTGACAACCGTCTGGTGGCCAGTATCACAAGCTGGGGCTTTGTTACTTTTACATTCCTCCCTAGTAATTTATTGTTGACCCATATCAAAGTCACAGCACTGGCTGGATCACGGGTGCAAATGCTCTGTTCTTGTTTAGATTTAAGGGATCTAGATTTCAGGGACTGCAGAGTGCTGGTGTGACTGGGCAGGTGGCTCAATCTATTTGCTTTTGCTACTTTAAAAATGAGATAAAGGACCAGTGCACTGCTGCAGGGGTGTTATGAGGGTGGAATTCATTACTAATGGCTGTGAGGTATTCAGATGCAGTGGTAATGAGGCTGTATGGATGTCTGGAGTATGTGCTTCGCTGCACATCTGAAGCAAAACACGTCTGTTTCCTTGGCAACCCCTCTGCATCTGTACCATTGTAGCTGCTCTCCACTGGATGTGGCAATATCAAGCATCATTACTGAATTGTGCTCACATTTTGCTCCATTCATATTCTGCTATTAAAAAATTCTGTTTGTTGCATTGACACTGTGGGCTTTGAACGGCGCAGGCCTATTCCTCCCTCTCCCTCCCTGTCTCCCTCCACGCCCTTCCTCCAGCCCCTCTTTTCCTCAGCTTAGCCCTCTCCTCTGCTTACAGCAGAAGCCTTGAGGTCACCCCACCTTTGGTGGGGAGCAGCAGCACTTCTCTAAGCAGTGCACAAATGCGGTGATACGGAAACACATCATGTCCATGTCCATGCACTGCCCTTGAGGAAATTAAAACAACATGAACTTTCTGAACAACAATTAGTGCTGCCATCTGTTACTGTCAGCAGATGTACGTGATAACCTTGTATTCGCTTTCTTGGAAAGAGCTGTGCGTGTTTCACTTACGTTATCCATAAAATCTTCTCCTTTTAGCAATGTAGAGATATGTGATATTATCTAGCAGTTTTATCCTGACAGGTGTCATGGTGGTATGAATGCCTTTACATAAAGCAAATATCACAAAGATCTGCAGCTGTGAGCTGTATGCAGTCACTCTTTCTAGACTGGTGAGAGTGTATATCCCATGGAAGCCCAAGGACTGCTCCTGTGAGATGGTGCCCTCCACAGCCTGGAGACTTTGTGCAGCCTCATTGTCCTGATGCAGCCAGTGTCTGTGTCCTCCTTTGAGCTGCTGTGTGTTAAGATGAGTGGTGGCTGGCAAAGATCCAATCCTACATAAGGAGAAAAGCAAGTATGTCATGTTTAAATAGTTGTCACCAGTTCCAAATAAAAACTTCAGGTTTTAGTGTTTTGGTTCTTCTTGCTGTCAGTCTAGCCCAATTAGCATGTGAAGATGTGAGTGAAATATAGGGGGAAAAAAGTGTTGAAAACACACCTAAGTTCAAATTCTGGTGCTCTGCTTATTCCCAGCGCCTGCATCTCTTCAACTCAATTTCTCTGGGATCCATTGCTCTGAGCACTACTTCACTTGCCTTCACCTCTGCTCATGGACAGGTTTGCAGCTCTGTGCATTTGCATTGGGTAATGTACCATGAAAAAATGCCAAACAAAAGGGTTAAGGTGTTGCAAGACTGAACATGAGAATCAATTTCTGGTTAAGAAATGGAAAAGGAAGTACAGAATGTGGGCCACAAAGCCTGTTCTGTAAATCTGCCCAGTCATTCAGTGCTTATCTGAGCATGATATTACCACAATTATATCTTTAGTGGGAGTGAGACCTCCATCCATTTTCTTATGTGGAATGTGAATAGATACAAAAGAAATAAGAATCTTGCTTATTTCTGGCAAATGCTGAAGACAGATGAAAGAGACTTTTCTCTGTGAGATCTAGGAAGATTATCCTAACAGTTCCTCCTTACAGGTTAATGTCTATACATCTCCTTTTGGCTAAAATAGGTTGGTCTCTACTAAGATCTGTTTCTTAGAGCAATATCTGCTGCAAATTAAGACATAAGGAATTGCTCTACAGTATCCTGGGAGACCATTTTCCATTTTGAAATCAATGCTAATTAAGTGTACATACTTTAATGTTGACATAAATCAGTTCCAAATTTACATGCTGCCAATACCTTACAAAACATCATCTACCTTGATTCTAATCAGCTCTTCCCTCAGTGTATTTTGTGCAAGTAAATTAATTGCCTTTGTTTTTATATGAACATACACACACACGCACTTACAGTATCTATACATGAAGAGGAGGTAAAAAATAATGGGGATTTAGGTCTTTTGGCCAGATTTGATTGCAAGTCCCCTTAGCTGTAGGACTCCTCTGAAACCAGGTCTTCTAAAGCATCCTAAGTAGGCTGTTGGGAAAAATGAGAAATCTCCTTATGTGGGTTTGTGAAAAAGCACTCACACAAACATCTAATTCTGGCAGTCAGTTTCTGCAGCTTTCCTGTAAGAATTCAAATTCCTGGAAGAAATGGAACTTCTCCCCGCTTCTTGCTATTTCATGCAACCAGATGTACTGATTTTTGTTAGGATGTTAAATTTCTCTGAAAATTATTAAAGGACTTGAGCATTTCCCAGCAGGTATTTTAGACAGCTGAGCATGGACAGAGCAGCAGAGCTGCCCTATAGGAAGTGTTCAGAGAACAGCAGAATGTTCTTCGCATTTGAGTAGGTAGCCAGAAAGATTTGGCTACACAACAAAGAGGTTTTATGGTACACATGTTTACTTTAATGAGGGGCAGGGTAGGAAAACATATATACATATACATATGTGTGTGTATATATACATACAGACAAAAATATACCCCAGAAATATGGGAGCCATATGGGGAAACAGAGTAATTCCCTGCACTGGGAAAAAGACTCAAGTGTGACAGAAATTTCAGTGAAAATAAACTTCAGGATTCAGTAGGCATTTCTGCAAGGGATTAACAAAGCAAATGTAGACTTGCCTCTAACAAGAAACAGAGTCCCACTTTCAATGAAAAGCAATTGGACCATTATATTTAGGTCATGGTGAAACTGTGAGAACCAAGGAAGCACGCCCTTTCATATTATAGTTTGCTGTAGCTGTGCACCACATTTCACATTGACTGGACTTCTAGATTGCCTCCAATCAAATAAAGCCCAGGCCTCTCCATTGTGAGGTGCCAAATGGACTGCATTTCTGCAGGGAATCAAGTCAAGCCTGTGTACTGCCTTCAGTGGGAAAGATGGTTTAAGAAACTCCTTTCTTTCTTCATAACAGCCATGAACAAGGATTGTAATACTATGCCAAAGTTTACCACCTCCAAGATGTGAAGTTATGGCTGGTTTTGAGGCCATGCTGTAAAACAGGTCACTGAAATGTTTAAAATAGTCACCAGAAGCTCCAGGGCAGATTGTTTCGAAGGCAGCTTTGTCATCACCACTAGCACTGCATAACTGCACAATAAATGTCACAGCTGAGTGCAAATCCCCAAAAGAAAAGTGGAAATCCATGAAAGCACGTGAAGAATGAAGACTGCAGTCTACCCTTGCCTTCCAGCTATATGGTAAACAGCTACTGGGCACAGCTGCAAAGAGGAAAAGGAGCAGCATTCAGATATTGCTTTAGTTATATACAGCACATCTGATCACACCACTTTATTGCCAGCTACAGATTTGTTAGCAACCTGCAGTTGTTCCAGAATTTCTTCTTGACTTTTACAACTGTTGGTGGGAAAATCCCCTATGTGATTATTCTGAGGATGCTCTTTTCTGGCTATTCCTGAATGGAATGGTTACTTTTTATTAAAATGACTTATTTCAAATTATTTAAAATTAAGAAGAACCAGCAAATTTAAAATGCCTTTACATCTAAGACGGTGTTTCATTTCACCCCAGCTCATCCCCGCCCTTCTGCTGATAGACTTTGGAAATTGTTTGGAGAAGAAGTGACTTAAAAACACATGTAAAATCTTGTATGGACACCAATTATTCTTCTTTCAGAAAACTGCCTTCTTCAAATCCAGCAGTGATCTTCAATATATTGGCTTATACTTTGACCTATGATTTCAGCATCTTCTAAACAATAATCTGGAATAGCAACCTTCTTGTTGGCAGTCCTCAGATTCTTCTGTAGGATTAAGGAATGTAGTCATAGTGTCCAGACCTCTGATTTTGCAGATTTTGCCAAGCTCCTAGAAATGTACACTGGAAGCAGCTTTGGGATATTCTCACTTGAGTTCCTGTCCCCACAAGTAGATGTGGAGCATAGAAGTTAAAAATCTCTATCCTTCAAGAATCACTGAGTACAATCTCAGTGGGGACATGCCATAAGACACAATGTTGTGTTTCTGTGTATGGGCATTACCACGGACCGGAACTTACTTTTAAAAGGTGCAATAATGCAGCACTAACACAAGTCCTTTGCTGCTGGTGGGGCTACAAACCACTTCATGTGTCCAAGAGATTTCAGTGGGTGTGATGAAGGCGAGATACGGGCTGTTCAGGTCCCTGTAGGTGTGCCCAATTACAATGTTGCGTCATTACAGGCACTCTGAGAATGGAAATTCAACCATGTACCAAGAGATACTGCCTTCAGCCTATGTTTTCCAGAAGTTCATCTTCTTTTTAAGTGACTGTCACGTGTTATAATCCATCAGTTTGAAAAATATTACTCTTTTGAGTCTATCCTTAAAGAGGACTCATCCATTCCAGTGGGCTGAAAGAGTTTAACATCATCAGCTGCTCTATTCCTGGATCACTATGTGTGGGTAATTGCCTGGAATCCCAGTCTTTCCCATCTGCTTTCACTAAAGGACAGTGCTTTTCTGCCTTTAAGAGATTAAAAACAGATGCTCTGCTATTTGGGCTGTGACCATCAGGCACCAGAAGGAGACGACACTAAAATTTTGTTTGAAACACACGAGTATAACAGGAGCTTTCTTGGGTTGAGTTGCAGTGCCTGTGTGTGTTTAACACATAAACGATGCTTTATGCTTCACCAAAGCCAACCCCCCAAAATATTCATAGTATTTGCACTGTTTGAAGCTGTCTATGAAGAGGTACTCTAGAAACTCAGTTGGGAGGGGTGTACATCTTAATTTTGTACTTTAAAGACAAAGATTGAGCTTTCCTGAGGGCAAGTCTGAAAATAGACAGTCATGAAGAGTTTCAGTTAGGGTGTTTTTTCAATTCCTTTGTCTAAGTTTGGCATAGAGCAGTAAGGAGGTTAAATGCCCAGTCACACAGCGTCCGTACCAATACAGGACACGACATTTCACAGATACACACACACGCAGCCCTTGAGTGGTAACAAGGGAGAAAGCAAAACACACACACAAAATATTACCTGCATGATTTGATGCTCTGCTGGAAGATGTTCAGATTCTGTGGTATTACAGGAATACACAGAAAGCAGCATATTATTTTAACTTTTTCTTTTTTAATCACACAAGTTATGTTTTCCTTGTTTTTATGGATTTGTACTTATCCTTTGTAATCTAATTCTTCTTGAATTCAGATGGAGACAACTGTATTCATTCGTAAAAAAAAGCAACTGCATCAGGGAAGAGAAGATACATAAAAGAACTGTTGAAATCTCTGGGTGTGAAGACTTGCAGTGTGGATAGTCCTGTGTTTCCACCTGCCTTTGCTTCTGACTGGTCCTTTTCAGTCAAACCTCCAGGAGGTATTGATGCCTTGAGGTGGCCACCTAAAACACAGAGGCTAGACAAAAATAAGAGAATAAAGATAGGTATTTATTCGAAGGGCCTTCAAAGGTACACCCTGGGCAGTCAAAAGGCCACACCCAAGATGGACCCTGGGTCGCGGGTTCTTCACACTTTTATAAGTCTGGTCCATTTGCATATCAGGGTTAATTCTGCAATTATAATCTCAGTTAATGATGTAATTACCCCAAGTTTGCCACCCCTTCAGAGGCTTTATTCTACACATTTTGGGGCCTGGTGTCCTTGAAGAACAAACCTAGAGAGGCTTGTTATGTCTAACCAGCATGAGAGAACAGTAGATAACAGGCCACACGAAACTTCAGAGTTATCCACTAAGCAGTACAGGATTTGAAAAATGTAAAAGTTAAAACCTAAGGCACCAATACAGAGTGCCTCAGAGGCACAGCTGTGTTTGCCTGCCATTCACCTCACACTTGCATTTTCTGCTTCCCAAAGCTTCCTCAGGGTATCTTTGTAAAGTAGTGGATGGTGGTAGTTCCATAGACTTTTGAAATACCACGATGAGAGATTTGTTTTTATGAAAAAAGATTTTAGTTTTCTTCAGTAAGCTTTGAAAGAGGTGCTAAAACAAATTGATAATTAGTCATTCACAAGAAAGATAGTGCAACACATAAAAGTTTAATTCTGCTTCCAACAAAACCAGTGACAAGGTTCCCACTGACTCCACTGGGGCAGAATCTGACATTGGGTACTTGATCTTCTGTCTTCTAAAGGCAAAGAGTTTTTCAGTGAATATAATGAACACAAAAATAGACACTAGAATAGCTGTACAACATCCAGGAACTGAGAAACTCAATACTCATTGTACTTAATTAAGAACCAACAAGAAAAAATTACATGTCATTTGCTCTGCTCAAAATAGAATCAGGTTTAATTGTATTTTCTCAAAATAGTTTGGTTTTTTTTTAAATAATGACGTAAATATCATTGAATAACCAATACTGCTACTGTTTTTATTTGTTGTATTCCAAAGGGTGACATGGGTAAGCAAATGAAAGAAGGCTGTCAATACAAGTGTCTATTCAATATGGTACATGCTTGTGTGCAGGTGTGTGTAGAGATGCAACGTGTGTGTGTATATATATAAATATACATTAAAATAACATGTGAATGAAAAGACTTAAGCATTTGCTAATTATTTTTAGGAAATGGGCACAGTCATACTAATCACTCTGAGCTAGAAAAAAGCACATTACCCACCAGGATAAATATACCTTTCTGGAGTGAGGCTTGCTAACCATCTTTTACTCAAAACCCTTACATTTTTTTCAGGGGGAAAAAAAAAAAAGAAAAAGGGTCCAACAATAAGCACCTAAAAAAATTATAGTGCAATGTACTTTTCCTTGAGGTATGAGATTGAATTAATTGAAGCAGAGGAGAGAATGAAATGAGGTTGCCCCGTCTCTGACAGGGGATGCCTGGATAAAGGACAGAGCAGCATCTCCAAGAGTAGGTATGGAAATCTGTCTGGCTTTCATATGTGGGGGAAATCTGTGGGAGGAGTCTATGGAAGAGGTAGTAAGAAACCCAGTTTATTGTCCAGAAAGGACTGCACTGAGCTATACCCTGCCCTGCTCAGCCACACCAATGTGCAGCTCTTTTGAGGCATGCTCAGAACACCACCTGGCAGCTCCTGCTGGCCACAGTGAGGACCTGTGTGCCTCAGAGTCTCTTATGTCTCAGGGTGGGGTTGCGGATTTTGAGGCTTTATTAGTGATTAGATCTAGTTGGTTTTGTCCCATGCTTCAGTCCAAATTAAGCTTCTCGCTTCCAGTGCTGCACTGGCCACAGAAGTATTTGTGTTTAACTATTTACACATTAGGAATCATACTTGTGTTTTGAGATACGTGGATTTCAAATGCTAGTTGCTGTTACAACCATTAAATATACAAATATCACTGTCACTTTTTCACAAAAAACCCACCTCTCAGAGTTCTTACCATGTCATAAATATCTGGACATGAGAGATTGTTCCTTTACAAGCCATAAGAACAGTATGGTTTTGCAGTGATTATCCAAGATACTTCCTTGAAGAAAAGCAGCTGCTGCTGGCAGGCTCGTACATACCTTGTGGATGCACAGAGCCCCTGGAATAAGCTTAATATAGCTTCTGATGAGAAAGTAGAGTATTTTATATTGCCTTTTCTCACAGCTTTTCTTACCTTACATTTTTTCACCAGTGAGAATTTCTTGGTGCCCCTCTGACTCCATCTTGCTGCTGAAGCAGAACAGGAATGCAAGCAGCAATCTCCTTCTACATGCACCAAAAACAACATAGCAGACGAAAAATCTCAGCTCAAAATACCACTTCCATAATAGTATAATTAAGAAGAGTTTGCAGTAAATAATCTCCTTGGCTTTTTTTGTGTAATTTTGGATTGATGTTTTTTTAAGAAACTATTGCTTGCAAAATTTTCCAAACCGAAAGCCGTCAGTTTTTCCTCACGTAATTCTTTTTGTTGGTAGAAATGTATCATTACCTGTAGCAGAGTCTGAGTGTGTTCACACTTGCCTTTGCACGGCTACTTGAGCTTTCTACAGCAGTAGCAGGTAAGATGAGGGTCAGTAACCAGAAATTGGGGTCAGTTTTCCAGATATCACATTACATAGCTCAATCACTAACTCTCTCTAGAATGTTTCATCTAAAGACAATAAAGTTTATCTGCCTTTTAAAGCAAGGTCACTCAGTTTCTTCTCATTCAATCTCCATTCTGTGACTTTTTACACAAAGACCCAGATAAGATTTGCTCACAGCTATTTCTTAGCATATGAGTGGGTATAGTTTGATGGGAGGTGATTTGAATATCTACAGAAAGCAGAAACAATGCTGAGTTAGGGCTCCAGTCCAGAGTCTTCTTAATTTAAAGGAAAGGGAATAAAACCTGAAAAGAAACTACAATATCACAGCATGATTTCTGCTGTGGGAATTTTGCATATAAGTCACAATAAATGTGTGCAATTCAGAAAGCATATTTTCTTGCTGCCAGGTGGGAGAGATCGATGCATGAAGTAATTGGATGACGAATAAAGCAACAGCAAAGAAACACTTGTTCAAGTCTTGTGAAGCTGTGGGGAAAACAGAACTCTCCCTGCTGTGCTGTAATGTTTGACTTTTCCCTTGGAGAATTCCCAAGCCCTGGCCCTCATGGAGGATGGCAGAAGGCTCCGTAGGGAGCTGCTGCGCAGGGAGCTTCTGCAGCCAGCCAGGGGTGAAGGGCACAGGCAAGGACAGGGCTGAAATATCCGTGTGACTGACTCAGAGGGGGCCCATGTAGCCAGCTCCTGTTCATTTGCATGCTAGTCTTCAAACAGGTCAGCGTTTTCCACAGAAGTTGTATAATGACAGAGCCCTGAAATATAGTCATTTGGTGACATCAGAGCAGTGAGATACAGCTCCTTGCCATTGCTGTCCAGATGATTTGTGCTTTTCATTACAGCAGTATGATAATAAAATCAGAGTCCGGAGAAGGAAAATGACAGACAAAAGCAGACGCTTGCCAGTAGTGTGGTATGACAACGTCCCTTGTTCTGTCTGGAAATATGAGGCTTTCACATCAGTAGAAAGCTATTTAGTTCATTCTCATTAAATTTATTGGTAGGGTGACTTTATATAGGTCTGACAGAACAATTTGGTAAAGCTGGCAACTGCATTTTTCTAAGTGTCTTTCGTTCAAACACTGAAATAACCCACCAGGCAGTAAACCTGGCTTTAGTGGTCAACTTCAGCAATTAGTGGGAGAAAATAGCCAGAAGATGCTGAGGTCAGCAAAGTAATTCCTTTGTCTGTTAATCACACCTTTCTGGAAAGACACTGAAAATCTAAGAATGTGCTACAATGGGATTGAAGCTCCAGTACTTTTCTCTGTATGTTTAAGGATCTATACTAGGGAAACAAACATAAGAAAAAAAATGTTGCATGATTAAATGGCTTGGGTAGAAGGGAGAGGCTTGACCATTGCTTAAAACAGAATAGTAAGAAATTGAAATTTTAAAAGGGTCAATTTTTTTCAGGGGAAAAAAGCTGATGTCCACCTCACAGCAATTTGTCGCATTCATTTGCAGGAAAATACATGAGTCAAAATCACAGTAGGGGTAAAACTGCAAGGAGGGGTCAAATAGTGCTTGAGAGGGATGTTTAATGAAAGGGGGGTATCTTCAGAAGCAGAAACAGAAGTTAAGCCCCTTAGGTAAACATTTGTAGTGCAATAGAGTAATAACTCAGGAGCCAGGGGCAGAGTGCTCATGGTTTTGTATTGCACATAATGGAAACAGACCTCATAGCATACTATGAGTGATGGAGGGTAGAGCTGCCTGACTTTGTGCTAAATCTCCCAAGGCTCTTTCAGTGGACAGTAGCAGGTCCTCCCTCCACAAGGGCACCCCCTGGGAATGGGGTCCCAAACCTGTGGCACAGAGGATAAAACAAGGCCATGCTTTGCTGCAGCACAGCAGGACCAACAGGGCTGCTCAAACCCTGTGGCACTTCAGCCCCAGCGCGGTGGCATTCTGGGGAGCAGTAAGGTGGCCCAGCCTGGCCTCACTCCAGCCCTTGGCTGTTCCCAGGTATTGCTTTTCTTGCTCACTGATCCATGTCTGTGCCCAGATCTTAAGGGACATTTGTTTGAACAGGAAAGGCTGTTCTTTTGAGTAGAAATAGCTTTCCTGGTTGGTATCCTGAAATGAGCAATGGTGCTGACTACAATGCAGGCTGAGAGAGGAAACACACACCCGAGCATGGGCCACAGCAGCATCTTCTAGAGCATCCACAGATACTGCAGCAGTACCCAGAATAAGCTCCACAAGCCAAGAGTGAGCTAAGTTAATGCTGGATAATTTCTTGCTGCGTATTAAAATGTCCCATTTAATTTAATGTTCAGTGTGTTGTGTTTTTAGGGCTTGGCAGAAGAAAGCTGGGAGAAGCACGAACAGTCTTTTGCTGTAAGTTGGGGCATGCTGCTGTATGTTGCATTTAAATGTTAAGCCACTTGTACTGTAAGGAAAAAAGAAGTTATCTGCTTCCTATTTGAAGAATATTAAAGACTATGAAGCACCAGATAGAAAATGAGGACTGGTGAGTGCTCTGAACACACTAAGCATTATGCAGCAAATACTCTAATGGACACATGATTACTCAAGTGCTGAGTTTTGCAAGGAGATCTTGTTTTTGGCACTTTATCCAAATAAGAAGGAGGGGAAAAATATAGAAGGGGATGTTGTAAAATAGGAGCTGAATCTGAAAATAAATATTTCTCTTGCACCATTTCATAGTAGTTTAGTTTACAAAGAAGATTAAACAAACTGAAATCTATTTAAAAATAACAAGCATATGTCTAAGAAAGTAATTGCCCGTACTAGAATCAGACTAACAAAATACTTTCCATTTGTAACTGCGTGCGCAGCCAAATCCTTGTAGTTTTCATAGAATTCTGAAAACTAAGTCATGACCACTTCAGAAATATCTTTGTCTTCACTGGGTTTACAGAAAACTATAATGAGTTTAAAACCACCATTTGAAAACTGAACCACATGGGATTTTTTTCAGAGTAGTGGAACTGGGAGGTTGTTAAAACTACACTTCTTGTTTTTGTTTGGGTTTTTCTTCCCATTTCATCTTGTATAGTAAGGCCTCTTGCTTACTAAATATTATGATTAAAGACAGCTGTGTTTATTTCTTTTTTTAAGAAAGTAGCAGCTAGAAAAAAACCCACCTTGTTCTCTTTTAATTCACCCTTAGAAAATGTAGTGATGTCCTTGTAGTCTTGGCAGCTCATAAAGAAATCTACAGCATACTTTTAAGTATTTTCCAATATTTTTTCAATTTTTCAATAATTTCAGTGTTTTCAATAAAAATTTCAATAATTTCAATATTTTTCATTTTTGAATAAAGATACAGAAAAGTAGCAGATCAGCCACTAGCCATTAAATGCATACTGGAGCTTGTCTATTCAGGGGGAATCATTAATGCCTGTTAAATAATAGGGCATGCGTGAATAATCCACGTTTTTCTATACATGAAGACACATGGGCTAATGTGTACTCCGAGGTTTTCATCATCCTACTTAATCTTCTCTTCATCCCTGTCCTTCTGCTTAAAACATCTCAGGCACATTCCACCTAAAGCTCTTTTAATAGAAAACATCAACTTAGGGTAATGAGTGAAAGACAATGCTTCATTGACCCTGGCAGAGTTATTTTACTTTCATTTACCTTCAACAAACACTTGATTTCCATATGTATTTTTTGTATCTACATCTTAGGCTCTGAGCAGTGCTGTTACCTATTCATTAAACATTTTCAAAAGACTTCTGCTACCCTTGTGTTATGGAATTTTGTGGGAAATAAACCACCCTGCAGAATTAACAGAGAATGTAATCTTGGCCACAGGGGCCTGTAGGAGGCTTCAAAAAACACAGGCAGGACCTCACAGTCTCCAATGAATGCTCCAGTTTCTATTTTTTTAATATTAGCAGTGCAGTGCTTTTGTATACTCTATTTACTAAATTTTCAAAATGCTTTTCTAAACATTATGGAGTCATCATTTCATAAGTAATTTAAAGCCTTCTTCATGCATTCTTCTCATATTCAGAAACGCAAGCTTCCTTGTTTAATTTCTGGTGAAGAATTATTCTGTCACAGTACAGTCCACCCAGAATAAGGGGTAATGGCTCACTGTGCTGTCCAGGAGCTGGGCAAACTTGCCCAGCTCAAATTCTTGTTTCTCTTTGCCTTCCTTGGAGAATAAATCAGCAGCAACCTTTTTGGAGAGTGACTGGCAGTCCTCTCAACCTTAGCCCTGGATAATGGACCTCCAATCTGTCCATCTCAGTGCTCGTCTGCCAGCTTCCAGCCATCACTCTGTCTGGGAGCAGCAGGTTGGAAGCAGCTAATTTTACAGCCCCATGTACTTTCTGTCCTTTGTGCATGCTCAGGATGGCTTTAAAGTTCAGCTCAAAAAAACCCCTAATTGCCAGCCTGTGGCAAGCCTGTCTCCTGGACAAGTACAGGGTCAGGGGAGGGTTCCACATTACCCACTGCCAAATGTGCCCCCTCTGCCACTGTGGCTTGTGGCCATGTTAAACCACCATCAAACCACACCAGCTCTGGGTGCAGCAAGAAGCAGAGATTGGCCACTGGGGTCTGGGACTTCTGGATTCAGCAGCACGTCTATCTCTGACTTCAACATGGTCAGGATTTCAACCACCAATTAAATTAGACAAGTTGTAGTAACTTACTTGTCTGGGATTAGCCCCAAAGCACCTCCTATACTTGCAACTTTTAATTTTAACATCGTCTTCTGACATACACTGTCTTGATCTAGAGGAAAGCATTGCCCTCACAGCCAGCTCTGGTGTGCTGGGATGCTCACCTGTGCTGCAGCCCAGCCCCAATTTGGTGCATGTGGTTGTTTCAGCAGAAGGCTTGGCTGGAGGTGGTGGGACTTCTCCCTCCTCATTCCAGCACAGCATCCTCACATCAGCTTGCCTTGACTTTAAAAAAACCCTCTCACAGGCTTAGTTTTTATTGGAGCGGGATTGAGACATAAAAGGGTCAGAAATCTCTCTTCTCTTTGTTGTGTCCACCAAAATTAATCCTCTTCCTACGCTTCAGCCACTCCTTCTTAGGGGCCAGTTAATGCCTGAAATGTGAAAGCTTGACTTCATGCCCTGCCATAATCTCTCTGACTCACTCTTCCACAAACCAGTACATATACCTATACTTTGAGCTTTTCTTTTTTAAGCTTCATTATGTAAAATACCTTCTAAAGAAAAGAAAATGTTACTGGGCAGAAAGTTAACTGCAGAGTACAACTGAGGTGTCTTTTATTAACAGCTTACTAGGTTTAATTCCACATTGCTATTCATCTCTTGTTCTGTGCCTCATTGGTGAAAACATTATCTTTATAGACATATGGTGGTAAAATGTGGATGAAGACAAAGTACTTTGTAAGTACAAACATGAGAGGAAAAAAAATACAAGAAAATGAGAAGAAACACATATTCATGCCTTAAAAACATAAGAAAACGAGATGAGAGGAATAGTTTTATTTAATGAATTTATATATATTGGTTATAAGATGCTTATATGAAAATGTGACAGGGAAAAAATTAGGAATCACTGTAATCATATACAAAATAGTGTTTCATTTTACCAGCAGCTTTCTCCAGATAGCTAGCAATGAAGGGTAAGGTATATCCCAACTGCTACCAGTGTATTAGTAGTCTGCTTACAAATTTAACAGTTTAATCACACAGTCCTGCATCAGCTTCTGTGTTTTAAAAATAATGACACTGAAGGTGGGAATGAAACAAGTAGTTTCCTGTTGCTAAATGATTCACCATGGCAAAACTCTAAGGTCTCCTAAATGCAACAGAGATACAGAGAAATTACAGGAAAGACTAACAAAGAAATCCATCTTCTTAATGATGTCACATTTAGTGGCCCTCCTGCACAGGTACCAGTGTGTTAGGTAAATCCTTCAGGTTTTCTAGGCCAGTGGAGCTCTGCATTATTGATGTCTGGTGCTTACATCACCTTTCTGTCCTTTCTCCTGTCAAATTCAGGCTTCTATTAAGCAGTCAAACCTGCCACTCACTGAAGGCCTGCTTGTGAGAAGAACCAAATCACAACTGTGTGATGCAGAAAACAACTGCCTGGTCTGGAAACATCTTCCTTTTCATGGAAAAAAACCCGTAGAGCACAGAAGGGCCAGCACATGATACCTTTCATTTCCCTCTGCACCCAAGTGCTGCAAACACATGGCAATTGCTACCATTTGTCCCAATGAACAGTTCAAAAATGCTTTACAGTCTGCAGTTGTGAGGGGAGAAGTTTTTTCTTCCATGGTAAATGACTGATCTCAGCATAATGTGTTATTGCAGCATTTTGTATGCAATATGAGCTTTTCTTCCTTCTACTCCCTCAGCCAAATTCTCAAAAGGAGTCAGTGGAAGACACCTGCAGAAAATTAGACCTCTTCCTCCCCTGCCCTTTTCCCAAATTAGAAGAAACAAATTACAGTAAGTTAAAAACAAGTGAACAAGTGGTAGTACCTGTGGGAGTGCCTGCTGCCCTCTCTCCTGTCTCCTGCCATGGTTGTGTCTGCACTGCACATTTCAGCTCTTACCTCTGATCTCTTCTACTCACTGATAAGATGTTTTGACATTAACCAGCAGCACTTGGTCATCTTTCTCTCACTTCTTTTCAGCCACAAAGAGCTGTGTCTGGTCCCCAGGGTCTGAGTGGAGGGAATGCTGCATGGTCACGGGGTGCTTCACTGCTTCACCAAATCCTCTGTGTGATGCAGGACAGCTGCCAGGCTGCCTCCACCTCTGCAAATACATCTCTAAGGAAATTGTCACACAGGGTGAGGAGCAAATTTAGGACTTGATGAGACTGAAATGAGGGAATTTACGCTGAGGAAAAGCCACATCCATTGCAGAGTACTCCAGACTCAAATTTAGTCACTGTACAGTGGCTGATGGGTGGTCAGGTTTAAGCTGCTTCTTTTCCCCACACCTTTGCCTTACCCTCACCAACTTGTCCCAGGCAAAATGGTACAAAAAGACTGAGCTGACTCACTTTGCTGTATTCAGTGCACAAACATGGTCTGATCAGGAGGCAGTGCAATATCACCTCAATCTCCAGCTGCCTCATGGCTGGCTGTGATGGACTCTTTCCCAGGGGCTTGGCAAGTGTCTGGGGCAAAGGAAGAACTTTTCTAAAAATGAAGGGAGGTATGGAGGTAGAAAAGGGCCAAGTGGGCTCCAAATATAACTTGGATCAAACCAGCTTTGACTGATCTTCTAGCTATGCTGGACGGAAGTGCAGTTGCAATCTCAATGTGTTTGGGATATGTAATTTCTGCATTTCTGAGATGAAGACGGGGCATTAATTCCGGAATAAGGTTTTGTTGATAACCTTACCTGTGTAAAAAAATTAGCAAGTTTAATAGACTAAATAGTCCCCAGAGAAAGCACATTAGTTTTAACATAATTTGCTGGATCAGAAATTAAATTGTGGAGGAACACATATATAGTTTTTGTTTTCTCAATACAAATTCATTCAAGTCAACTTGAATAGATTTTTAAAAAATCTTTCTCTTATCATTGAACTGAAAATCCATTATTACTCATCTAAGTCTCTTAATTCTTTTTTTTTTGTTTCCTCTTCATTTTTTAATGAAGTAGATATGTTTTCTGATTTGGACTGTCAGAGCATAGTAGTTGTTACCTAGTTTCTGGTGCCTCTTTTAATGTATGACAGTCATGTCTACAAATTGAAACTTACCTCCAAAAATGTGTGCAGGTCAGGAACCCTTTCTTTAGTCCTGTAGTCATTTGTAATGGTTTGGCAGTGTTGTAGGTTACAATGTAAGATGTAACCAAAAGTATGTATTCCATTATCTTCACAAGCTGTTAAAGCAGCAGTTTTGTGCCAAGTCCATCACAGCTTCACTCAGATTACATGTCCACAGAAGCTGGTGTGGGTTCAGGTCTCATTTGACGAAATTAGGTTTGGACCTGAGACCTCATGATGTTATTTTTGAAAGTCCCAACCACCAAAACACTGAATGAGAGAGGAGACCTTCTCTGTGAGCTTTTCTTGATCTTCAGACTATTTTGTCCAGTGTTCCTGTTCCTGTAGCAGTCCTTCATGAGAGCTAGCTTTAAGTTAGTTCACGTTCAGTGACTACGTAGTAATACGGAGCAGAGGATAATGGGCAACACAGTTGATTTCTGTGTTTTGGGGTCATGGTTTACTGGACTTGGCAGTGTTAGGTTAATGGTTGGACTAAATGATCTTAAAGTTCTTTTCCAATCAAAATTATTCTATGATTCTGAGTACCAAGAGAGCTCTGTTACAGCCTGCAGAATGCTGTCTTTGTGCATGACACCAGGGTATTTTTTGTGTACCTGAGAGAGAGCAGGAGTATTTTTTAAATTGCAGTGTCCTCTGTGATGCAGAAGTCAAACTTGGTGCAGCATTGGTGCTGTCTGCTTGATTAGACCCTCTGGTGACTTATCCTGTCAAATGTGTCCAATTTTCCATGGAAGTGGTTTAGTTGGTTCACTCTAAAAACAAGCCGGAGCAAGCGAGGCTGCCTACGATGTGAGCAAAGAGGAGGCTTTCCGTGCAGGAAATATGAAGGCTAGTGATCAATAGCTGCAATTTATTTAAGAGTTACTGCCATAAAATTGCTTTCAAGCACTGTAATACATCAGTAATTTCAGCTGTGTTACAATTGAGGCATCTGCAATCGGCTCCAATCACAGGAGGGCTTTTTGAGTTTGATTATTTTTATCTCTTCTTTCCTAATGACTGTAGCTAAACTAGCAGAAGAAAAGGAGAAAGTGATTGCAAATCGTCATCTGTAGAAGACAAAATCTGTCACAGTGGCAAATAAAGGGCAGGCTGTTTCAGAACCAACGGCAAAGCAGCTGAGATGATCCGCACATACCTCTTGGGTGCCAGTGTCATGTCAACAATACATGATTTGCTTGTAGATTTTTCTGCAACACCAGCTCATAAAAACATGAATTAAGAGAAATGGCAAAGCGAGAAATGAATCAGCACAACTGAACTGCGATATGCACAAGCAAAGCCCTGAGCACGTCCCTGAACTGACAGTTTTGACCACTACCATTAGTTGTACGTATTTTGTATTTCACTTCAATGTGATTATTTCTTTAAACTACTGACATTTATTGAAATTTTAGTAAACATGGGATGTAAATGGACAGATCTCTGTTTGGCTAAGCAAGGAAAACCCTTTTGTAGTAGTCAGCATTGCAACTCATTTGTATTGAAGGTAAAAGGGCAGAGTGAGATATGGAGGCGCTTGCACTATATCATAACCCTGCCATTTGTCATTTGCTGCTGGATATGACTTCCTGAGGCAGTTTATTTGGTCTGTAGTCTTAAAACAGGAAACAATTTTTTTATCCAAAGTTATTAAAGAAAATAACACAATGATAAACTTGTAGTCTAAAAATTTCTATTAAAGCATCTATTCAGAACTTTAATGAATCCCACTGAGTTGTAGGATCTTACTTAAGGCACTCTGCATTTAATCAATATCCTGCTCATTAGTATCACTATTAATACAATTTAATTCTCAATCTCCCAAATTTAATACAGATAGACTTACCTGGAGTAGCAGCCCAAAATGTTGGTGCACGAGCCAATAGCCATAGGATCAGGGATGGGGATTCATAACTCATCTCTGTGTGTTCTACTCCCAGAAGGGACATAGGTGCCTGCTGCAGGAGGAAGGTGCACTATCCCACCTGCGCCATGAGGAATCTCTGCATGCACTGTGCAGAGCTGTTGTCCTTGTTTCTCTGAGCTTTCTGCAGCCAGGAGGGTTTATCATGCTGGTTAAACATGCTGGTGGAAGTCATGCGTCTGGGAACTTGTGAAAGGAAACAACATATATCCCAAAGTTAAGTTCATTGAAAGAGGGATCCAAACAGAGAATTGCCTAAAAGCTTCATATTTTATTTCCACACTCTCTCTTAGTCAGAAGGAAATACTGGTGAAAGAGAAAAACCATCATGTAAGAAAAAGTCCTGAGAAAAGCTCTGTGCCCCAAGTCCTTTCTGTGCTTTCCAACCTGGAGCTGACAGTGTTACAGCTTTTACTGCTGCCAGGCTTCCTCTGTATTCCTTTGCAATACAAACAGCTGTGGCTCATCTGAATGGGGAAATTAGCTGAAGCTGTTTGGCAGGGACTGCTGTGGAGTCACTTCCCGTGGTGGGCATTGCCTCTCAGCAAAGGAGCACCTGGGGAGCTCTGCTGGGCAGTCCCGGTGTGTACAGTCTCCAACCACACTGCCCCATCCCTCTTTACAGACTGTCTTTAAAGAGCTGCAGGCTGCAGCTAACTATTTTAACATAAGCCATTTCCTTTCAGTTTCTCAGAGCAACAAAAACATGTTTACATCAAGTCCCAAACATCTGTTCTTCCAGAACCACTTTCATTACTGGGACAGAGGAGGATGGGTAGGAAAATAGAAATCCATGATGCAGGGAGTATAGAAGTGGGAGAAAATGGAAATTTACTGATACAGGATTATATAAAATAATAAAATTTTCCAGAGTAATGGGATAAATTAAGTATACCTACTCTTATACCTCCTGTCCTGCTTGTTAGTTTAATGTTTATATCTTTCTGTTGCTATATAATTAAAATTCTACATGGTTTTAATGTCCAGTGCAGGTCAGATGTCACTAACACACTAGATCCTGTTGTAATTCAAAATCTAGTGTTTCAGAAACACTTCCTTTCTATGGAAGGTGAGGACTCCTTTAGAAATTTCACATACTGCAGAGCAGTGCATTGAACTTGCCCTTCTTGATTATTGGTCACAAACCTATGGAAAATTGTCTAGTGGATTACAGGTCACAGGCTAAAAGTGACTACCCTATAGGACTAGGATTAAACACTCTAGGTTAACATAATTGAAATTAGATGTTTGAATGCTTTTGGAATTCTCAGCATCAGCGATCAGATGGAATGAGAACATGTGCAGGGACAGCAGTTGCAGAGTAGTGGAAGAATGGGAGATTTTCATCTTTGCTTGACTTTTGACTTTTCTGTGCCTGGAGAAAACAGCCTTTGCTCTGTTCATGAAATGGGAATTTATAGAACAGGGGTTTTTCATCTTCATTTGTAATGCAAGATTTTCAGCAGCAACGCTTTCGTCCTGTTGCAAAAAGAGAATATAATCTAATCTTCTAATCTCAGACCCAATTTCTTGCTCCAAAGTACAGTGTAAAATCTATACTCCTGCACCATACACTGCTGTAATGAGCAGTGCCATGACCTGCAGCTGTTCTGTCTTTTCAGTGAAGAGCAAAGTCAAGTCTGTAGTTCTTCCAGCTGCAGCACTTGGCTTTCCCTTGATGGCTGAATTACTCCCTTTAGTTAGGTTGGCCAGGTAGAAACTTGATGGTTCAGACACTGTAGGACTCAGACATTAGCACATTAAAGACAGAGTTTTGCAGCTTTGCATGGAGCTCTGTCTAGAATGAGTTTCTTCTTGGCAGTTAGCCTGGCTAAGCCAGATAAAAGATACACATTTTCTTGAGCTCTGTCTTGCTTTGTTCCTTCCTTAGACAAGCTGAAACATAAGTTCAGTACAACTAACTTGGTATTTAAGCCTGCCTTTCTTGGAGATGTAGGCTGTTGGGTAGGCAAGGGGTTCCCTCTGGTTCCTGCCTGGAGGCCATTTGCAGAACGAGCAGCGTCCACCAAGAGCCAAAATCCTCAATGACCACATCAGCCATGTCCTCGGGTGGTCCACCTGGTGTTATCAGACCAACAGCCCAGCTGGGCTGAGAACTCCTTCACTCTCTCATCTGCCCCTCAGCCACAAATACGGCACCAGGGCCGAGGATTTGCAGAAGCTGCACAAGAGCCCACCTACACGTTTTTTTTCAGCAACTCTTAACTACTGGGTGTTGAGGCAAGTCAGTCACTTTTACAAGCCCAAACTTCATGCACTCCTGTGTATGGGTAGTGCTCAAAAAGGCTGAACCAGTGCTCCCTCTCCAATGCCAAACTGAGAGCTTCACTGGGATAAGGACAGTAGCTTATCCCCACAAGTTCTCCCTCTGTATTTCCTTACAGATCTCCTGGCTGGGCTCTGTGCAGGTATTCAGCATAGGTGTTAAATTCTGCTAGAGACTTAAAGAAATTATACAAAAAACAATCCTATTTCAGGCATGAGCTTTCTGACTGCTGTGGCTTTAACAGCATAGTTTTATTTCTCTGCTGCTGGTATTGCACTGGGCAGCACTTCAGAGGGTGGAAGAGAAACAGAGCAGATTGGTGGCAGATTTTGAAGGGAGGCGGCCTCGGGCCAAGAGAGACATAAAGATTAAAATCTCAAGTTTTTGTACTGGTTGTTTTGTCTTTTTTATTTCATAGCAGTTTTAAATTGTAGCCATTGTATAGTCTGTGCTGTCCTGGCAAGTGCCCTGACTGCTTTCACTGCTGTGCTGAAGGCTGATTTGAGTCTATGGTTAATTTGAGGATAAGTACTTGTGAAATAAAAAGACAAAACAGAGCATAGAAAAATTGACACTGTCTGAGTAGAAAAAAGCAACTAAATCCATCTTGTAAAGATAAGGTAAAGGAATACCAGATGGCAGATTTACCCGTGTATGCTGGTGCTGAGTACTGCCTCCAAAAGAGTACTGCCTCAGAAAAGGTTTAGTGGTGGAGTTGGTATTTTTATGTTACAGTGGTGAACAGAATGCATTTTGTAATGAAAAAATCCAGCAGGAGACATAAAAAGTTCCAAGTAAACATTCTCTTTATTGGGGCCTTGTTCTGAAATGGCACAAATGATAAACCCTTAGCGTGCTCATCAGTGCTGCTAATGAAAAGACCCAGAGTCACATTTTACACTTTTATTTGGATTTAGGTCAACACCACAGATAAGATACTTTGGTCAAACACAAGAACAGATTGCTATGCTGCTCCTTCTTGGCTGCAATAAGTACAGTAATGTGTAAAAAAAAAAAAAATGCTGGTTCTCCTGGAACACCAAATGTAAATCTTGGATTGGCACATACATCTAATAAATACGCTGTTTGCACTTAGCACTTTAAAATGTAATTGCACATGCAAGATGTAACCAGGCTACTGATCACCTTCATCATTGTCCCTGTCCTATTTTTACTTTGTAAGTTCTTTGCTTGCCTTTTTCCCAGTAAGAAAAAAGAATATAATTTGCTGCTCTACTCAGTATTTGAGTGATTAATCTGCTGATTTTGACACATTTAGCAGAGGTCACATGGAGGCCTTCCTGATAGAATTGGTATCTCCTCTACATCTTGGCTTGCAACACTATGCAGGTAGCAATGGAAGTCCACTGAAGTGAGGTGAGAGGCCTGCCCAGAAGCTGACGAGGAGAGGTTAACACCAAGCAAAGATATCGTAGAGGGACAGGCGTGAATGCAGTTCTTACGCTATCAAGAGTTAATACTACTACCACACAAATAATGACATATCAATAATATATTGTACAAGCTTATACAGCAACACATGTTGATTTGCAACATTGTACAGTTTAAATCTAAAGTGCACAGCCTCAATCTGAGGTGACAAAACAGTACTATCAATATAATAAAGGCAACACAATTACAGACACTATTTATTTCCTCTTACTTCATGTCCTTGTATTACATTGAATCAATACTCCATTTATCTATTTTAGATGAAATTAAAACCACATTGCACTTCTTTTTTTGTCTTCAAGTATTTTAGAGACAGCAAAACAATATTGCTTTACAAACACAAGTTGGCCGTTTAGGCAAAGTTAAAACCAAAACTTTAGTAGGGTTATAAGTAGACAGGTCTAAGCTGCAGAACTCTTACCAACACTTCCAGATGTTGCGGGGAGAAAGGACAAATTTCAGTTTCCATGCCAGAGACACCTCTAAAGCTAAGAAATGATGCAGCAAATAATTTCTGCAAGAGCTGTGCCCGTGGTAGTGACGCTCTGTAGGGGCTGCTCTTCGGCAGATGTAGCTGTATCTCAGCTTCGTTGTAGACAAGGATGGAGTCCAGCACTGTGAGAATCCTTACACAAAACAGTTTGTTAGACCCCATCCCTGTCACTCAGATTAGTCACATTTAATTTAAGCCTTGTCTTGCAGACCTGTACCTCTGTAAGAAGTCTTTACCTTAATGTAGCTGGAGGTTTTCAATGTAGTTTGGGACTGCTCATAGCAGAAATAGTTTTGAGATAGGAATTTACTCAGACGTGACTTTTTTTTTAATAGGGTTTTTAAACACAAAACACAGAAACCATCCAAATACAACCTTATTTCAGTCTTGGTTAGCACTGTATATTGATTGTGCATCTGCTTAGGCCACATGGGAAACATAATTAGGAATAATAGCATCCTATTGTTGTACTGTAATTGATCTTATTAAGTGGTTGTAAGAGCTGCAGTCCTCTTGAGGTTTTTCAGTAACCAACCCTGGAAATGTACAATCCCTGTGACATGGAGAAAGAATGCATTATGTGGGCTTGTCTTTTAAAATAAGCAGTAATAAATATTCGAGGCACCTCCATCAAAAAGAAAAAGAATTCCAGTTAATTTTCAGCTTCTGTCCTTGCAGTTTTATAACCCATATAAAATAAAAATATATAGTTTACAAAATAGGATTTTTTATATATATATATATATTTCCTTTTGTAAAACTATACTTATTTAAATACATTTGAAATGTTGCTATAGGTAAATTAGAAATTCTGTTCTAATACTATGAAAAAGGCAAAATCCTTTCACTTTTAAACATACAGCATGTATATTCTGCGTCTCACCACCCCCTCCCACTTCCCCCAGTTTGCTTTTGTCATAATTTTGGGCAACTTTGACATCATTCAGTCTGACTGCTTTTAATTTAAAGTAATTACTGTGTTAAAATTTGGGATAAATTTTTAAGCATCTTCTGGTCTTCCTTATTTGTTTCAATGAAGCTTTTTGTGCAGCTAATTATTAAGGAGGCATTCTAAAACTCAGGAAAGGACTTTAAAGGAGCCATGTTTCTTGATTTTAAACTGTACTCTACTCCAACGCCACAATATAGAAATAGATTTACTTTGGAACAAACTACAAATACATTCGCACAGTTTGTGACAACTTAATTGTCTACTTAGAGGTCCGGGAACAGATTTTCACACCCAGTTATTATAAATCTTGTCCCAGGCGCTCTATTTCATCAATCAGGAAATCGATGTCTTGGTGAGTGGCCGCAGGGTTTGAGATGACCATCCGGAAGAAGTTCACTTTTTCTCCCAGGGGCTGATAGCTCACCATGGTCGTGCCATATTCCATCATCCTGGCTTTTATCACTGGTGCCACCTGCAGAGTAACAAAAAGCAGGGGATGCTGATGATGATGATATCTATTATTATTGTCATTATTATCATCATTATTTTCATTATTATCATCATCCTCATTAGTATTAAAACAGAGTATACTTTCTTTTTTTATAGAAGATGGAGAGCTAAAAGCAGCTGAAATGAAATTACATCCAATATTAATAAAAATATCAACCCCCACTAAGGAGTAAATGTCACATTGAAAAGGCATCCAATTTATCCTGTTTCTGTGTCCTGCTCTTAAAATGACTGGGGAAATTTCCCTCTGCTACTTCCTCAATATTGCCGACAGGGACACAGTAGCTGTTTTTTATATGTTCAAAACACGGCTACAATTGTTTTCATACACTGGGGTGCTGTGGTATTGTTCAGCTTTTGCTGCCCTTGCTGGGTTTGGTGACTGCAGTTCACAGTAGCTTCAGTACATGAACATGTATGTGAATACGTGCTCTGGAGCTCCGGCAAAGCCGGGGAATGCCACACCCGGGCACCAGTGCAAGGCGGCACCAGACTGACCTGCAGTAAAACAACCATGGAGGTGCCATTTGCCAGAAGCTCACCCTGGCCTGTGCCCTGGGAGATCATTTTGGGGATTGCCTGCCTGCAAGTGTTCCTCTGCCTGGTGCAGGGTACCCTGGAGGACACTGCTCACCTTCATCAGGCGGCTCGTTCTCTCTTCGCTGTCCTCCATTCCACGCAAGCTGGGAGGTATGTACCAGAAGCAGACATTGGTGTGCTGAGGCTAAGCACAGAATAATAATAGTTTATGTTGTAAGAAATGCTCATAATATCTCAATTGCAATTAAGTTCATGCCTTCCCCCCCTCTCATACATCATCTTATGACGGCAGTCAATGGTTTCATTATTGTGGTCCACTGAGAGTCATCATCATCATTAATGCAAAAAAGATAATTTTAAGCTATTTATTCCCAGGGCGTCAGATGCAGAAACATCATCCAGCTGGGCAAATATATTTACGCCTTTCTGAAAGGCATCTAGATTTTGCAGCTCCTGTCCCCTCCAGGGGTTGAAGGGATCATGCGGCTAAGGCAAGAGTCTATTACAGATAATTTTGAGGTGAGGACTTTGTCATTTACTTTTATTACATGACAGAATAATATAGAATCTGATTCTGTAAACAGGAGCCACCGGCGGTGCATAAGACAGTCAAAGATTTTCTTACATTTAATGAAATTTATTACTTCTCAATTTGATTCAGCTAGCTGCTGTATTAATATGCATGCACCACAGCATCTTAGCTCATTAATGGGACCACTAAGCAGAAAGGCATAAAGTAAGAACTAGGTGACATTTTGTGCATTTTACCCATCTCCCAACGGTTTCCTGCCTTGCTATGTTCCTCTTTGCTGAACGCTGAATGCATGTTACAGCAACTCCTCCTGCTGCCAGTTCCTTCACTCATCATCAGACCCAGGGGACCAAAGTTAGTGATGATGTGAGAGGTGGGGGAAATAAATTCCATAGCGGTATGTGGATATGAGCCTGTAATCTCTGAAGAAACATAGTGATGTCCATCCTTGTTCTCTTTTACAGACAGAACACCAGCTAACTTTGTAGCAGCGGTTTCTACCAGGCCTGCCCCTGACCCTCATAGCTGGAGAGGTTGCCCACACAGCGATGGCCAAGCACAGCAGAGGTACAGCCACCCAGCCCAGGCTGCACTGCCTTGCCCTGGGCACTGTGCTCCAGCTGAGCTCCTGGCATCCAGGGCTCCAGCCTCTGTCCCAGCTGGGCTCCCGAACAACACCAGCCCCTGCCCTGCTGCCTGCACCCCATCACAGATGCAGATGGTCACCCCAGTTCCCCTGTACTGACTGCTCTGCACAGCTGTCCTTTCAGAGCTGTGTGGGGCACTGCACCTCCCACTCTAATAGACTCTGCTATTAGGAAACTGCAACTTGTTTTTATTACATAAGAGCTGGTTCTAATTGCGCCTCTGTGTGTTGTGTTAGGCTGAGATACCAGTGCTTTGTTTCAGCAGGGTTAAACTGCGCAAACTGAACACTTATGGACAACTGCCTCATCTCCCTTGTCCCTGCATTTCACGAGGAAGAGAGGAACTGGCACGACAACAGGTTTTGTTAAAAGGGTCGCTGCTTTCTGTCTCATGCTGTTTGATTTGACCTGTTGGTAGCATCCCAATAGGTAATGAAGCAAAAACAGTTGACCAGCTGAGAAAAAGAAGTTGCACTACATACCTTTCCATCAAACACCATTTCATACCCTTCTCTGTTCTTTATTTTATTGTATAGGTATTCAGCAAGTTCTAAGCACTTATCAATTTGTGCTTCAAATCCTATGGTTCCCTTTAAAGAGAGATGAAGAAAAGAAGTTACGTAAATATCTGTTCTATGAATTAAAAGGGCAAAAGGACCATGCCATACTTGCCAACACATCAGCACAAGTCACCCCTCAGAAGTCTCTGTGAGATCAGTTAAGGATCTGATTCTACGTGATGAAGGGCACTTTGATAAGCGGAGCTCATTTGTCTCCAGCTCTTGCCACTGACACCCCTATAGCCAACTCTGCAAAATAAGCATCAGGTACTTGTTTGGTTCCCAGGAATATTTTGCTGAAAACCTGAATGGCACTTCTGTGACAAAGGGTGCCTTTGGTAGATTTTGCAGAGAGGCTGAGGATGGTTTTGGATAGCTTGGACTGGCACAGAGAGGGGCCTTCAGGAGGTGTTGAGTTCCAGATATGGGGAGTCTCCTGCTATTTTCAGAATAGGGGATTTTAATCTTCCAGGAATGATATGCTGGAGCCTTTCCAAGAATAATTTTTTTGTTTTTAGTTAAGCACAGAATGGGTAGATACACTTTTAGAGCCCAGTCTGATGCTTGTGGAAATGAACACTTTGTTTAGATACTACCCTGCCTCTGTAGTGTTCTTCTCTCTTCTTTTCCAACAGATACCATATAAACTCAGAAGCTGTGTTTTTAAGAGCTGCAGAAAAGCCTGCTTTTCGTTCTCTGGCAGAAGTCATAATCCTCTCTGTGACATCATAATTGTTCCTGCAATCACCAACTGTGATGCCTCAAACAAAGGATTCAGCTTCAAGAGGGAGGAAGGGGAATAAACAGCTGCAATAGATAAACTCTTCAAGAAACACACATCCTATTTTGTAATGTTAATATTACAAGCAGAGTGTGAGAAGAGAAAAAGCAGTACAAGGCATATTGCAAAAATGGGCTTTAGGAGATATGTCTCTGAGTAATGGATGCATGTCCCTGCTAAATCTGTTCTGGCAGTGCAGAACTGACTTAAAAGCCCATGTCATTATCCCTCTGGGTATAGAGATTGCAAAACAGAGTAGAGGTAGCCCCGGGAGAAAGGCTTGGAGTAAAAGAGACATGTGGCTAAAATCGCCTGCCACTCTGCAGACCCCAGCTATTGCATCCTCCTTTACAGACTCCCATAGCTCCTCAGAGGTTTAATGAAGCCCATGAGAATCTTTAAGGCTTTCTGGAAATGAAAACAGTGATGTCATCTCCTCTGAACCAACCTTAGGCAACCTGACATAACAGATTGGATAAATACACGCAAGAACTTACTTAGCAATATAGATAAAGTAATCATTAGAGCTGGTGTTTACAGATTTCCCAGTGAGGAGTTTTTGATGAGTTTTCCTCTACTCCTTCGAAAGATTACTTCATATGTACTGCATGCAATGAAACTAGGTATTCCAGTCTTGATTTGCCATGTATAATTTCTGAATATAATTAAAACATCTTTTTATTTCCAGAAATCTTTGTAACAACATTCCTAGGTATATGATTTGTGCCATTAGACTCCTACAGTTACACAAGGCAAATGCTATGCAAAGCCATACAGTTCAAGTTTCAAAATCATGTGTGCTGCTTTGAAGCTCCATTGTTAAAAGTATAAAAACCCCCAGAAAATAATAATGTTCTTTCTTTCATGTTATATATGTGAAATTCAGGTCAGATATTTTCGAAAGCTATGATTACAGAAACCCCACCCCCCCAAGCGTATTTGGTGTGCATTATTTTAATACAAAGAAATGTGTAGCAGGCAGTCCTACCTTTGCCCTCCACATCAGCCATAGCTTGAAGACATCAACGTGCCGCCCACACTGCAAAGCCTTGTCTCCCGTGTCGTAGGACAAGTCGTAGTGCTTGTCTTGTTGAAAGAGGTACGAGGCATGCATTTGATTGCAACTCTGCATCAATCCCTTATGGCCACAAAGACACAAGCACAGTGATGTTGGCACAGATCTGACTACTGCTTTGAGGGTTGCTTTGGGTGAAAAACTACAAACACCCCAAATCAGTCAAATATATGTTCAAGTGCAAAAGGAAGATCAAAAAAAGGGCAAAACTAGACTTAGTTGCTCAATGGACTAATCCCTTTCAGTGCTCAAGACACCTTGGTACCTGATCCAGCAAAATGTAAGCCACTCCCAGATCCATGTAATTTTTTATAGAAAGCTAGACATTGTGCTTCCTAGCATTCTTATGCTTAACTTCATTTTTGGATCTTGCCTTTTATTCTTTGTTCTGGTTCCTTTTCCTCCTTTCCTTTGAAGGCATCTTTTCTGAGTCAGACCGAGACAATTGGTGACTAATCTAAAGAATATCACATCACTTTTCAATTGCTTTGGTCTCTAAAATTCTGATTTTCATTATTTTCTTTCTTTGTAGGAACAGTTCTTTTCTGCAAAGCCCTCAGCTGCAGATTGGATACTTAAGTGGTACAGAAAGCTTTGAACAGGCAGAAGAGCATATGGCCTTTAAAAAGCCAGCTAGAGCTATTTCTGGGCTGCAACATACCATTCTAAGAGGCAGCTTTGTGGGAGGGACAGAAGCCAACAAGGTGAGGAAACCTGGCTCGTGAAAGCATGAGGTTTCCTTTTTAAAGTAAAACGCGGAGAGCCACGTTCTGGCTCTAGTTAAGATCTCAACCGAGTTTATGGTAAACCTTAGGGCTGTTGCCTAAAATGGCAATTTCCAATCCAAGAAGAATCGTAACATGGCTGTTTATCATCAAGTCTAATCTTTATGTGTAACTCAAAACTGAGATAGCAAAATGAGAGGGGGGAAAAGAATTTACTTTCTCCTAATCTGAGCCATCTGTTCTCACTAGAAATCAAGGATGGTACTGACTTCAGCTGGGCAGGATTTGTCTCGGGGAACTGACCCAGAGGGCAAATAAAAGCCAGTTTCTCTCTTCCTAAGTGCAATCACTTTGTATACAATCTGTTGTACAGCTGTTAGCAAAACAGCAACCAGCTTTTTGATAGCTGGTCTATTAAGTGGTGGCTGTACAGCAGCTGTCCCGGTAACTGATGGTTATATGAAAATTAGAGGCTTGAAGGGTAATTCACATTCTAGCACCAAATGAAACATCTACTTTTTTATTCCAAGAGCACTTAGTGTTCCATTTTCACTTCCATGTACCCCCAAGTGGATATATAGATCAAAGCTGGGTAGGAATATCATAAAAGTCTAGAAAGTGTAATCACGCCTCGATTCTGGACCAAATGTAGTGCTGCATGTAAACCATGACATTCACCTCAAGAGGACCAGAGTTCACCTGCAGTTACATCTTACGCTACACAGCAACTAGTGGGGTTACACAGTCATGCAGCCACAACTTAAACATGGACATTTAGAATGGGAAGTCACAAAACTCTGTACAGATATTGCCACTGATTTCCTCATTTCTGCTAGACATCTCCTTTAATTCCTTTTGCAGTCACAGCCTAAGCATGTAAATAGAGGTTTTTTCTCAGTTCCTGTTATAATCTTCATCACATTAGCAAATATTAGCTATGGCACAGTGATGAAGAAAATATCCAGGATTTTCAGAAGTAAAATGCCGGAAAGGAGCAGAGAAGCACGTATATTGTGACATACCTCTTCTCTTACTAGCAGAGCTGAACACTGCAGTGGGACACCCATCATCTTGTGAGGGTTCCAGGTCACTGAGTTAGCCCTGGAATAGAAAACCACATGAAACTCAGACACTGTAGTACGTGATGAAACCCCAGAGGCATTTAGAAATAATTAGAATAATACTGAACACGTAGCAATACTCACTTTTTTCTTTTTCTGAGCAAGCAAAGCTGAAAATAATCATGGCTGATAGTAGGAAAGCAATGCCTTCACAGGGGACTAATCCACTCCAGTTGGCTTTTGGATGACAATCCTGGCAATTTACCACAGGATAATTGCTCTATCCACTAAATTTAATCAGTGTTAAACTTTCTGGGGAGTCATCTATACTTTACAAACATAGGGCAAACTTCTTAAAAACACCCATTTGACTGATGAACTTTCTAAAATTGCACAGTCAATTAAAGACGCAGATAGGAAGCTGGCAACCTAGCAGGTCTCCCTCCCTCCCTCTGATTCCAGTTTCAGCAAGATTTTAATGATTAGCTCACACAGGCGTTTTAAAAAATTCCTTGAAATACTTATGGGTATCACTAAGTCTCTGAGTAACCTGGAAAACCTGGCCCGAAGTAATTTCTCTTGTTGCTCTGATGATGGCAAATTTTCATAGCTCCTTAATTTTTGCTTGGCTACAGCAATTCACACAACTACAGTAATAAGCATGGAACTGACCCATCTTGCTAGAAAAGATCCTGCCTCCTTTCAGGACACAAGTGTTGGAAAAACTGCTGTCAGCCTAGGTTTTGGGAACAAACAGCGAGCTGACACAATACGGTCTAGAGAAGAGGCATTTGGGACTGTGGTGAGGGCTGAATGGAAGATTGTCCAGTTGCTTATTATTTTAATTTTGTGTTATGCTTGACTGGCTATTTTATAATTACTATTGTTACATATGATGAATTAGCTGATAAATGCATACATTTGCATCCTATTGGGCAAGCTGTCAAGGATGCACAGTGCATTTCATCTAGTGCAGTGACTTGTATTTTGATGGTATAAATTGTCATGAATCAGTCAACTGATACATGTGAAAGCTTAAAGGACCCAGGACACAGTTGCAGGTAACACTGATGTGAACAGAGGTGAGCATGTTAGAATCTAGCAGTGTTTTCCTTTGTAGGGCTTGGAGACAGTGCTACAGGTTTATGTACCTCCTGCCAAATTGCTTCCACTCCTTCAAAGCAAGCAGCTTCAGAATTCACATGGACATCAGGCAGTACTTCTGTGCTTTCTTCTTTGCTATTTAAATGGGACTGTGCAAGTGCCTGATGCAAAATCTGTAAGGAACAGGCAACATCTGGCCACTTGGCTTGGCTTTTTGAGTATTTGGCAGCTTTTAATCAGCTCAGTCAGTCATCTGATTACAACACCAAAGCTAATGATTCCGAACATCCACTCAGGTCTATGAATTTCCCTTGATATGATACTTTTTAATTTTATTTGTGCCTATGCAAAATCAGACAGAAATTCTTTAAGACACTTCTAAGTATCAATAGTGGTATGCATTTTCTCAAGCAAAAGGATTACTAACTGACAACAGCCAGATGTGAATTACGGTCACTTATTTACCTAATTATATATCAATTGCACACAGAAAAAATAACTAATTATGTAAAATAAAAATCCACTATTTTTCATTTGTTATCAGTTATTTTGGGATTCTGTCATCAGTATGTGTTTGAAGAAATTGCTGACCAAGACAAACAGTAAAGTAAAAAACCCTACAGGAATCCACAGATGTTTTCCAAAAGCATCTCACGTTCACCCAAATAACTGAGCACCAAGAACCTATGTGATTTTTTGGCTGTGGGTCAAAGACAGAAAAAAAAAGGAATATTTTTCCTTTAGAGATTTCAAATGGATGACAGGAGAGATTCACAACTGGCAGAATTTGATCCTGAGCCATCATGAAATACAGACTGGTGCAATCACTGACCAGCCACAGCCCCCAGAAGGATGCCCAGACCCTCTGTGGGAGCACTCACTTACTGCACATGTGCTTTTCTCATGTAGCTGCCACCCCCTGCCTGAGCCTCTGGACGGGGCACACCAGGCTGGAACTCCTGATGTTGGCCAGACCTATCTGCTCCACACAGTGGGGCTTGTGCTTCCTTCAGGGCACCTTCCAGCTCCTTGGAATCTGCCACGGGGGACTGGAGGGCATGGTAAGGACACTCCTGCAACTCGTCCTGCCTGTGACAGGAGTATCTCTGCTGGACTGCTACCAGAAGGATGTGAGTACTCAGAGCACAGCGTGCTGCAGTAAGTGTTCCTTCTCCTATCAAATATGAGTAACAGCTTCAGTTCTCTTCTGCTGAGACCTGTGATGACTCCATTATCCACCATGAAACAGAAAGGTCCATAAAAGGTCTGCTCTAAAGGTTCCCACACTTGAGATCTGGACAAACTGAAATGGGCCACTGTGTCCAGCAAGCAGAGGAACAGCATTCGAAATAACAAATTTCCTTAATTCACTGCCAAACATATTGAGATTGTGCTTATCAAAGCACTCAGTAAAATCCAGCGGAGTTCTGGATCTGAAGCATATCATGTGGAAAATGAAAATGCTCCAAAGTAGATTTAACCTGAACTTCTCATTCCAGCACAATTCGGACAGCAATTTGGGAGGCAAACCCTTTGTTTCATACTCCGCCCTCAGAGGCAATGAGGCAGACTTTTCTAACTTGCTGGATATTCGGATATATGTCCTTTTAATGCATGATATGTAAGTCTGGAGTGCTGCAGGCAGTCTTAATTAAATCAAATTCATAGAATCGTTGGCTGCTTTCCAAATTTCACATGAGAGATGCATGAGAAAAGAACTGAATCAAGGTATCTTCCTAAGCTCCAGGATCAGGATGAGGAAGTTGTTTGTAATGTTAATTGGCAAGGAACAGCAATTTGATTTAGTGACAAAGAAGGAGGAAGGGAGTAATGATTTACTCTCAAACATCATGAACTTCAGGAAATACAGAAATGCAAGTGTCTCCATCTACTGCCTCTAGAAAGTGGACTAAATAGGTGACTGGGAAGAATACAAAACGAGGCAAGCACCTATGAACTTTCTCTAAATACTTTCTGAGCTTCCCTCACTTGTGGCTCACAGAAATCCTGAATGGTCTTTGTCTTCCCTTGAATATAGATAAATCTTAACGTCCTATGGAAAGGATTTCCATGGCTTAATGGAATGTTTCTGAGTAAGCAGCTGTTTTTAAGTTTAAGCTCAGTCCTTCCAGCCTGGACTAGCATCACTTAGGCTCATCTGCATTATCGGCAGTGTTCTTGAGCTCATGACTACAACTGTGTATACATCCAGGCACAGATTTACTGAGGAGACATCAATAACACAGTCTGGAGAGGGCTATTCTCTCCAAAAATGACTGAGCAGGATGTCCTAACTGCAGGTGCATCCCTGTTTTATACTTAAAACTTCAGTGTACAAGACCTACAAGATTCACTTCCTAGAGAAATGTTGGATGCTGAATCAAAGAACACTGCAGAAACTACTCTGGACCTGTGAAAGTATGGTGGAAGAACAGAGAAACAAGCACAGAATGTCTGCTGTTTATACTCCAAAACAAATTGCCACACTACTGTAGCACAAAGGCATTCAGCAATGCTGCTTCAGCTGGAAGGAGAGTTGATGTGATTTCTCCCTACTATATCTTGGAGATAACATTGATCCTTAACTTCTACAGGCATTGCTATGGTAATCACAAGTATGTTAAAATGCATTTAACAAATGCCTTTTGTTGATACTAACAAATCATACCTTTCGATGCCATTTAACTTCCATTTGTGTTTCCTCGACATCAGGAGCCCACCGCCCCATGCTCCCTGGAAGGCAAGACACATCATCTTAATGAGAGCTCTGCTTTCCTCCGTCATGACATCTGTGCGTTCCCATCAGCTTGGGACCCTTTCTATCTTGGTGATGTGGCACATTCCAAAATGACCAGGCAGATGGAGCCTGAGGCATGAGCTGTGCTAACAATTTTCTTCCAGTAGCTTGGAAGCAGCGGTTAATAGCTCCTAATCCAGGTGCCCACCCTTATCATCTGCAAACCCCACACTCTGACACCGGCACATCGGGCTGCCCCACGCTGTAATTAACGACTTGCAGAGCTGCTCCTGGGTCAGCTGCCTTCTCTCTCGTAGTGACTAAGTTATAATAACAAACCAGGCTGAGGTCTCAGCTGCTCTGGGGGATTTTCATCATATTTTGGACCCACTACTGCTTGCCCTCTACTAATTTGCTTTCCTCACAGAGATCTGGGACAAGCAGGCGTTTCATGTGACTGAGAAGTATTTAAGGTAAATACAAATTTTTCCTTTGAACTGGACTGATTTTGGCTGACACAGTAATACAAAATCAAGACTCCCAAACCTACGGGAAGTCAATTACCAAGCCTTTTTTGGAGAAAGGATTTGCAAAAATGACACAGAAGATATTCTAGGGCTGAAAGATGATCCTTCAGAAAGATTTCTTGGCAAGAGCCTGGATGAAGCTAAGCAGCCAATCTGATAAATTTCTGTAGCACTTGCGTTAACCTGATCAGCAATTTGCAGTACTTTACTCCAGACAAATGTAGCCTTTTTCTTATGTATTCATTTTGCAGCTGCTGCAGAAGCTGAGCCAGTACTCAGTACACTTCTTATGTATTTCTTTACTAACGGCATTTAAAGATAAAATTGAAAGCCAAAAGCACTCAAACTAGGTCATCTTAAATGTCCCAGTTGCTACAAGTACAACTACAGTCACAGCTCCTAAAATATCCCTCTGACCTGAGCCTTTCAGAGGAATGGAAACTCGGTGCCTGGATGTTTAGACTTAATTACCATGCACTAAATTAAAAAGGAACTAAATACAATGGGTTTTGTACAAGATGACACTGTCCAAAATGAATAAATTAATGCTAATACACCTTGTAATCCAGTCCTCCACATATGATGATACTTACATCCACGTGCATCCAGATTTTGTATTTCTTGCAGATGTCTGCAATAGCTATGAGAGGATCAAATGCCCCATACACTGTTGTCCCAGCTGTGGCACTCACCAGAAAAGGAACAAATCCCTACAAGAAAGCAGAGAGATGTTATACCTGGTCAGAGTACTGCAGCCCCCTCATCCTGCAGCAGCCCCAGCTCCCCTTGTGCTGCCCCCACAGCGACCCCACAAGCGTCTCCCAGAGGGCATCCCTGCTGCGTTACACCGGTTTTCTCCAAGTTTGGATGCCAGGGATATTACAGTTTCTACCTTAAGGTGGCAGCAAACTTCCAAACCAGCATCCTCCATTTATTAGGATGCATGAGACAGGTAAGGGCTCAACAGAACCATTCTCCTTCACACCACCTGCCTGAAACAAAAAAGTCTGCACTGCAGGATGTCACATAAACAAACCTCAACCAGGCACCACAGTGAGAGAAGCATTTCTGGTGGACTGTGCCCTGGGCTGCATTGCAATTATCCCAGTGAGTGTCTGGACATGTGGTGCCCCAATTTTCTCAGTGGGAACATCGTGTCTTAGGGTGTCTCCTGGGGCAGTGGAAAGAGGAGGTGTGGGGCTCGCCTCCAGCCCCATCCCTCGTGCAGGGAAACAGCTCTTCAAAGGTAAAAACAGCAGCCTGCACAGAGGCCAGGGACTATCTCTTGGATTCCCTCTGCTAAATGCTGTGCTTCACAGCAGAGCACTCACCAGCCATCACTTCTGCATTATGAGGTCTGGGGTCTGCTAAAATTTATACCAGCTTTTCATTTTAATTTCATATGTAGTCACATTGATTTCATAAGGAGTACTTAGAGGTCAAGAGTGGCTACTTTTTTTTGCAGAACTGGGGTTCAAACCATCAAAAAAGTCCAAACTTTCTTCTGCAACAGTCAGTAGGTTTGAGTGGCACTCTAATGTCATTTTGCCTCATTTTTTAAATCTACTCTATTGCTTTTCTGGGAAGAAATGTGCTTTTAATGAAGATCTGTGCTATTAATCAGCTTTGACTGCTGTGTGTCTAGTGACTATAAACGTTGAAAGCACGGGCCTGAGTTCACTGCATACTTTAAACTGATGACTTAATTCCAGCTTCTGTTAGTGAACACATATGAAAGTGTGTGCATTTTTAGAAATATGTGGATTTTAGTTTACCTTCCATTGATTCAGTGAGTCTGTGAGAAGTATTTTCAATGCATTAGAATAAAACAAATTCCCTAAAATGATTACACTGGTTTTGACAATATTCAGCTGAGAAACCGCATCATAGGCTGATAATATAAAAGAGGAGGATGTTATGCAGAAGAACATATAAAAAGGAAGCCAAATAACTCATGGATATTGTAAAGTAGCTCTAAACCTATTTTCTCAGCAACTCTTGCCTCAGTAATTGGCAGGCTACATTTCTGAGAAATAAATCAAAACTTAATGGGCAAGGCTGTGTTGTTTTACCAAGGAAAGCAAACAACTGGCTTTACCATTCTTTTTTCTGGGTTTTTTTCTTCTTTGGAAGCAGAAAAGCTGCTAAACTTACTTTTTGTTTGGCTTCAACAATTCTTCTTTCAAGGTCTGATGGGATCATTTTCCCTCTGAAGCAAGAGAGAGTTATATCAGTAACTTGATCTTGAAATCAACTTTTGCTGTTATTTCTTCATTTAATAGGAAACCCAAAGAAGGAGCAAAGTGACTCTTTTGCCCAAGGGTTATGCTGCATTGAAGAGCACAGAAAGACTCTGTCCATTAGTCTGAGTTTTTACCCTAATTATTTAGTCAATGTATTTGCATCAATATGGTGATGGTAACTGAAAGAAAGTATCTCATGGCCACCCCATTAAAGACTGATGCTGCTCCTTGGAGCCTCTTGGTCCTGTCTGCAGTTACAGTCCTGGGAATAAGCTTCAGGCTCCCAGGGAGAGGCTCAGCCCAGCCTCCCAAGAAGTTTGCCGGGTGCCAAATGCCATGGTCTTCTCTCAGCAGGCACGGGAAATGCCAGCCGAGCCGCACGGCCTTGAGCAGTGCAACTCAGCTGTGCTGTCAGCAGCTGTCTCTGTGTTCCCTTCCCAGGGATGAACTCGTTTCAGGGTGACTTTTCCATGGTTTAGTGAATAACATGTTTGCATTTGCTTGAAGCAGGGTGTGAGAAGCTGCCAGTCTAGATCCACTATATTCACTGTCAGGCTCTCAGACAGTATTTGCAACACCTCTGGTATGAACCACCTTCTTCAGATTCAGACTCAGCTGTGTAAGGCTTGAAAGCTAATTTAGGAAATCCTGTAAATTAACTAGGTGCAAGATAAAACAGTGCTGATACTGAATACTGAGGCTAAGGTTTTCTTTGCTTTAGACACAAGCAAGTCTATAAAAGAAGAGGCAGTATGAATACCAGCAATACAAACACGATAGATTCCCATGTTACAGAAATAAAGTCTTCACTGGCTTTGAATGTTGTACATTTAGACTGATATAAATTTCTAAAGACTCCTTCAGATTTTTTCTTTCACTAGGCCCTCACCTCCTGCTGCTATAAAAAAAGAACAACTTTTATTAAAACTCAAAATGAAGTTACATGGAAACTAATAAACCCATTTGTTTTAGTTTCATTTTGCATAAAAACGCTTGAACTGTTTTCATGGTATTTGGATGGATGTCCTTTTTTTAAACTATTAATTTATTGTAATAAGATGCTGTTAGTTTTTTAAGTTTTCCTCCTTACATAGCTTACGATAAGACGGTATTAATTTAAGTAGAAATGGGTTTGTACTGCTGACTTTTTTGCAAAATCTCTCCGGCATATTCAAAACACTAAAATAATGAGAGAATAACTAAAAATAAAAACCTCTACAAATCTAAAAATTGGCCCTGATTTTTCTTGCAGAAGTGCAACGAAGGTCTAAAGAGTATTCAGCTCCTTGCGAGCTCCCCCCAGATACAGGTACATGTTCAGAGAAAAGCAGTAGTAGTCTTATCCTCAAAAAATGTTCCTGGGATCATTAGAGGAATAAAGAAAATAAAACCATGTCAAAGGAGAGCAGTGAGTTCCTCGTCAAAACATAATTTAGATGTTGGTCTTTAATAGTTTCTGATTTAGTGAGCTTATGCATAGAAACATACACAGAACTGGGCAAATGTTTTCACTGCCCAAATTTTTTTACCAAAGCAAGTGATTATCCAGCCCCTAGTCACATCAAGGAGATGCAGGAATTCATGGCCAGGAGAGTGCAATACCCAAGCAATGTCAAGGTTTACGAGCTAAACCAGGCAAACTTGGCAGGTGTGGGTCAGAATGGGCAAGAGCCACTAGGGAGTATGCTTGGTCATACTGAAAACATCAAAAAGGTATCAAGGTGCTCCTTCACCCTTCCACAGGCCCACATCTTCGCAGAGAGTCTTCTCAACCACACCAGTCCCCATCCTGTGCAAACAATTTGCTCTGTCCCTGTAGTGTCTGTGAGACACACAGTGCTCCTGCTGTTCACTTCAGCCTGGGCAGGCTAACCATGGTCTTCACAGAAAATCATCACGCTGAATTTGCACAAGAAGAAAATGAAGACACGACTTCATTGATCCACATCCATCTTTAGTGAATAGAAACAACTGGGGATTTATTTTGATGTATATTGGCTGTTTTGACGTCATTAAATCCTCTTCAAGGTGTGTTCAGTCTTTTGTTAATAAAGAGATAATAAGACCATAAGTCAGTACATAGGCACTGTGATTAGCACTGTAAATTGCGTACTTGATGCTTGTTTTTTAATGTGGGAGCAGAGAATTTTGATAGCAGCAAAACCTTCCATTTCTGCTAGAGACATAATTAATTCAATACCTTGTAACGATGAGGGACTCAAATAGTATTTTCTATTGAAAAGACTCTCAGAAAATCAGTAAGAATTGTTCTATTAGTTTTTGTCCCACTGAAGGTGTTTTCCCTAAAACTGAAAATCTTTATCAGAACACGTTGATTTTGTTAATACACCTTTGCTTTCTCAAAATGGGTTTTCATAGAGAATCAGAACCTTTTAGTGGGTGAGTTAAGCAGGAAGTTATCTACCACCCTTTTCCGGAGCCTATGTGACCTGCAGATTAGTTGCCTCCTGTGCTGTTGGTTTCCAGGGACCATCATCCTCCTTAGCCTGTGCTTCCCACAATGCTGCCAAGATCCTTCTCTTCACCTCCTATCACAAACCTGTCCCTATCAAGAGCACTGAGGGAAATGTAATCCAGCTGAGAGAGAGGTAGGGGCACCAAGTAACAGAATTACATTAGCAAATGCTCCTAAATACTTTATTCCTATAAAAGGCCCACTTCAACTCATTTTAATGGATCAAAATGTGAGAGTCTGATTTGACCAAAACAAGCTTCCTCCTGGTTTCTTAGCACAAAATGTAAAGAATGATGTTAGTTTGATATACTGTTTCACATTAGAATGAAAGAAAAAAAAATATCAGAAACCTCTGAGGAAAGGAACTTTTAAGATTTTTTATGAACTCCAAAAATGGACCCATAAAGAAGCTACTAACAGAGACAGTTCCTCAAGTGAGATAAATTAGTATAAAGCTGCTGAAGATGACAGTGCTATGACAAATCATACCAACTGCTGACCAGATCCTACATGCTCTGAGCTGAGCACCTGGTGATCCTCTCTTAGGCACCACAAAAAGAGCTGTATTTGACATCTTTACTTACCTTTCATCACATCTAATCAAAATCACACTATCTGTACCAATACCCAAGGCCGCAGCTCCTTTCTTCACAGAAAAGTGACTCTGAAAAAATACATTTATTATTATTTATTGGTTTTATTATTTCTTATCTAATTTAATATAAAACACTACCCTCTTGCAAGCCCTTCAGCAAGAAGTCCCACAAGGCACTAACTCCATTCAGAGCCCTTTTGGAAACTGATCACTGTAATTTGAGGCTTCAAAGCCAGTCACTGCCATCAACTGGGGAAACAGCAATCACTCTAACCTGGGTTTTCTCCTGGAATATTACATACCCAATTGTGGTTGATGCTGCACCCTGATGCATACCTGCAGCTTCTATTGCTTGTACATATTCAGCTACCAGCTTGATTTACTGAAACAAAATAGTCTTCCCTAGAGAATTCATTTAGTTTGTGATGTCCGGATTCATGTGCAACAATATATCTTCTGCCCAAATAATATACTTAGCCAAATTAAAACAGGAAGCCTAATTGTGATCTCATGCCAGTGAAAGCCAGTAATAACTCCTACTAATAAAGAGAGCTACTGAATTTTAAGATCAGAATAGGGCTATTATTATTATAGGAAGACGATTATTTAATCTGTATGTACAAAATAAAATGTGGAAGTTACATACTGGAGTGCAAGTTGGCCTCATTTTCTCTCGCTCATAGGACTTAACTCCCAAGCCAGTATTGGTTTACAATTCTAAATTAAATCCCAGTGATTATGATAATGCAACAGTTTTATATCAAATTAAAGCCCCAAGAATCTGATTTTATATTAACTCAAACCCAGCTGTTAACAATATTGTCCAAAGTAATTTTAACTACAGATTATTAAACATTAAAAAATGGAAAGTCTTTAGGTATACTACAGTACCATTAGCTTAGGATGTAACACTATAAAAAAGATCCAACAAGATAAAAATCTAACAAGGCTTTTTAAGTGTCCAGAATGTTAAAGAAGAAAGGAAGACCTAGTTTGCAGAAGATCACAAAGGAGAGAAGCAATCACTACCGCTTTGTCAAGGGAGTATTTCCAAGCAGCAGAGAGCTGTAAGGAAAGAGATCGGCACAACATTTACACACATGGGCTTCACTTAAAGGCCGTGTGGGCACGGATTAACTGTACACTGAAGGGCTCTATACATAATGAACACCTTGAAAATTACAGGCCAGCTTAAAGAAAGAGGAAGAAGAGAGTAGAAAAAATGCAACATGTACATTCAACTTAAGAAGTAAAAAACCTCTGTGTTTTAAAAATTGTTCAGGGAGTAGTTTTCATTGAGTCTTGGCTGCTATGGTTAAGATCGCTATGGTTAAGAGTTTCCAGCACAAATTACTTTTTTTACATGCCTGTATCTCACCATTTTGGCTGAAATTCTTGAAGTTTTCATGGTGTCCGCTGACTTTTTCTATAGTCAGACATTTTGAAGAAGTTTAGATTGTTCTTGAGTCACGTTTCACTGATGATATAAAGACAACTTGAAAATACTTCCTCAGGTCAATATTCTTCATACCACATTTATTTTTTAAAGGCACTGGGTTGGTACAGCTTTTCCCTGTGGGATATGGCTGCAGGGTACCAACAACGTGTACTGAGCAGCCACTGAACACGCTGTCTAGACGTAAAATCAGTTTTTGAAGTCCTAGTACAGCAAACCACCCCAGTCCCTGAACTAGGCGCACTCTGAAATGTAAACATACGCACATTGGACTGACTCGTGCATAAACTGATGATAAATTAAATGCATATTCATCACTCCGATGAGCTACAGGGGATTTGTGCCTGTGCTTAAGTGTTCTGCTGTCCTAGCCTGGGTTCCTTGCAGCTAGCCTAATCAAGATGAAATCATCAAGTAGGCTTCCTCCGCATTCTGGGGGAAAAAGGCACCTCCAAGCAAGGATTCATCCAGCGTAAGGGGTGCTGCTTTGGAGTGGGTGCTGAATGACCTCAGGTGAAGAAGTTTCCACCCCTTCTCTCTGAACAAAGTCCCGTGATATCTGCTGTGAGAATGGGAAGTGTACAGCATCTGCAGCCACCAGTGCTCCGGACACTGCAGATGTTTAACACCCTGACCTTGTCCAGCCTATTAAAGCCACTGGCCACTGGTATGTTCATCTCAGAGAGCGAGTTTGCTCTGTTGTTTTTCTAGCTGGGGGTCACAAGGTGCCAGGAAGTATTTAGACACTGAACATCACAGCTCAGCCATCAACTGACATTTTTCATGGCATGTTGTTTACTTCACAAAACTGAATTTTTGAACATGTGCTTTTCTATGAGTTTCATCAGCTTCACTAAATTCAGTGGACTTTTCCTCGGCACAAATGCACTGTAGATGAAGGCTTGGACTGTGACCAATCCACAAACCTCTAAACATCAAAGATACAAAAGTCTGTTCCCAGCCCTGTGGGCCTCCCTGAGCCCTATGGGGCAGCAGTGCAACTTTGTGAGAGTGGGGAGGAGAAGAGGCCATGAAATGAATATCGGCAGGAAGAGGCTTACAAAAAATTCCCAAGTTTAGGAAAGTATCTTGGAACTTTGCAAAAATTGAAAACAGAGCAAAAATATTGCCAGCATAATGACAGTTCACTGATATGCTATATGAAAATAGAATTTAATTAATACACTTTAAAAAATTTAATCTGTTTTTAATTCATGTATTACACAAACTGATGTGCACATACTGGGCAGTGTAAATATATAAATGCAGGTAGAGATTTAGGAGTGAAGAGTTACAGATATATTTCACTGGGGTTTGAGTCAATTACATTCATTAATTTTGCTGCTTACTCCACACTAGTTAAAAAAAGATTTACTGTTGCAATTTGTTTTTCTTCTAGAAAACAGAACTATTCTAAGTGCCTTAAAAAGAAAAGACAGATTTAAATGGTCTACTATGAGGAAGAAAATTAAGCCCATGTGCTCAAAGGCATCTACTGGAATATGGCCAAGCTCAGCTGCCTTGCTAAGAAGTCTCATGGCACTGCTAAAAGAGCACTGGGGAAAAAAATGAATGTAGTGCTGATAGCTCAGTTGCCTGAAGGCTTTTTACAGACTGAAGGGAATTCAGTGGTCAGGAACCAAAACCGGTTGAGGGATAAACTGGGAAGAAATACAGAAGTCTGTGCACAGAAGGGCAAATGCAATTACAATTTCTAAACAAACTCTGGATATGAAATGGCTCAATCTGTGTATACAGCCACAGATATATGGCTGCTGTTATGTTTTCATGTTTTAAGGCAACACCACAGGAATTACTCCAAGTGCTTGAGAGGCTCTGAAAGACCCGGGATGAAAGCAAAATAGAAAAAATACAGTTGTAGGAGCAAAGAAAACTTTCACAATGATAAATATTAAACTTTGGTTTAATATTCCCATGATGGTGCTGAAAATTTGGTTGCCTGTGTAATACAATGGTAAACACAGAAAACTATAAAGGTCAAAGAGATGAAAAGGTTTGCAGAAATAAACCTGATCAGACAGAACTATTTACAGATGATTTAACTAGGCTAACAAGGAAGGACATTAAATGTGACCCCTTTGCAAATACCAGGGTTACAGACTTTTCAGCCACACCAAGAAGGGAGCTTGAACACCATCTTTCACAACACAGCTGTGTAAGAGTTACACGGATCTGAAATCTTATGGTGGGAGAACCGAGGAACAAAGGGAGGACAGGCACGGACTGTCTGATGCCAGTCCTGAAGGAAAAGCCAGGCTTGGAGGCGCTGGAAGGTCTGGAGTTACACCACTGTCCTGGGCTTGCCAGACAGAGAAGGACACAGAGGTGGGAATGGGCTGTCACTTCAGCTTCCTGGCTTCCTCCCTCCCTCTCTTCATGCACTGCAAAGGGTGAATGGAAGACTGCAAATACACCCCCAATAGAGAGGAACCTAATTTCCCTACGGAAAGAAACGTGGTAAAATTCAATGGTGAAGGAGAAGGTATGGATATTAGTGACTAAGAGCATATTAGTGGCCAGGAAAAAAAAAAAAGGTGATTCTGAGCCAGAGGAGTTTTCCCTTGATCTAAAATTTCAAATGCTGTTAGGTATAGGTTTGCTCCCCAGACAGCCATTTTTACATGGTTAGCTGTGTAAGGTAGAGACAGTGTAAATGTACTACAGGTGAAATAATGGATAGGCCCTCTGAAAAATGAAAGAACTAGAATAATTAAAAATGTTATGATGCTGAAAAGTACGGCATTGTTATCTAAAGTGCTTCAATATACAGATGCTTCTATTTTTATAGCTTGCTAAATTACTTGCTCATCATCTGGCATGGTTGAAGCTGTCAGAAAAGCCATCCTAATGCCATGAGCCCCATAGGGCATGGCTGTTTTTTCAGGCTGCTGTTTCTCCTTGCTTACATAAATCCAGAGTGACATGAGCTTTGTGGAGGTGGCTTATCAGTAACCAGTTCCCAAATGCTGAGCAAGCCAAGCCGTCTTGCAGCTGAACCTCCCCCGAGGTCTGTCACTGGCAGCCCGGTGCCCAGCAGATCTGGACCCCCAGCCTCACCCCCCTAATCTATTCACCAGCAAAGAAGGTGAACACACTTTCCTCTTCACCTCTCCTGGGCTTTAAGCATTGTGGATGTGTAGGCTGGGCTATTTCTCTCTTAATAATGTAAAAATGTGTGGCTGGTCCAGGCTTGCTGTTTGAGCTCCCTCAAAAGTGAGGAAGAAAAGGTACCTCCAGAGGGCACTACATCTTTAAAGCTTTGGCACCTGTTTTAGACTTAAGATGAGTCGTCTTCTGCAGATCTTACTCTTTTTTATTGTCTGTAAAAAGTGTATAGACTAACTCAGATTAGATGTTTACACTTTAGGTGATTAACGTTAAGCAACATGAATTCTATCTTTATCATCTAATTTCAAGCTACAGCCTTCCTTCAATTACCTACAAGAAGAGCATACTGTGTCCTATCCAAATTTAAATACACTGTAATGAGAGATATGTTTGCTGTGGTTTCATTTACCTACTGCTATCCAGGTTTTAGAGTTATTTGTTAGGATTAAGAGAGAAATGAGGATATTAATGTTTCTGAACATACTAGTATGTACATCTTCAGCATTTTTGAAACACACAACTTCATGCTGCTTTTCTAATCAGCAAGACTAATTTGGTTTTTTTCCAGTGCAGACAGTTTTGCAGCGTTACATGTGGTAAGAAACGTTGCACTGAGTTCAGGAGGATACTGTGGCAGTGTAAAAGCCACAAGCTATTGACCAGATGAAGGATTAGACCCAAATGATGAATTTCTTCTTAAGCATAGACTGCCCTAGAGCACTTCTTTTCTGGAAAATGGTTTTACTTTGATTTGAATGGCACTACCTGATTTAAGTTCTTCCTCAAATAAGACCAAATTTTCACTGTTTCCCCTGGCTTCAAATACCATAAAAAATAATTTTCTAGTTATTATGCAATAACTAATTCAAAGAAAAAAATGTGTGAATCTGTCACCTTCATTTCAAGTTTCCTTAGGTGGAAACAAATCTAATTCCTACTTACTCTGTATGCCCAGAGTGTAATTTACAGCTTTGTAATCTATGCTACCAAATAGAAAACAGGACTTGCAGGCTGCTCTGGAAGCAGCACTATGCACAACACCCCTTGGACTGCTTCTGGCAGCGGGCAGTTCTGCAAAGTGTCTCCCAAGTTGCAAGGACAGAGGGCAACATAACCTATCATGGAAGTGGTAGACTAGAGATCAGATTTTCATTCATTCTACAGAGAAACCAATCCAAAATCTTCCATAGCCTGTGTGAAATGGTCTAGCAAGCTACAGACAAGGAAGTCACTTTTTAATTTCCTTCTGCATCAACACCAAGAAGCTTCATAGCAGGTTTCTGAAACTTTTCAGATAAAAACTTCCCAAAGCCACTCTTCTCCCAGAGATACTGGAATCATTTGAGACATCCCCTGCAACTAATGGGGCTTATCCACAAGGGGAAAGCAGCATGCAAGAAGCTGAAGAGGTGATTTATTGCTAAATGCCTCCTCTGATCTAGCTGCTGTGTAGATGCTGAGTGCACTATTGCTGGGAGGGTGCCTCCCTACCTCCCCAGACAAAGACACCTCTCCCAGTGCTCACCCAGAGGATGAGGTCCCTGCAAGAGTGTCCAGCTGTCTACAACACTGATACCTGGAGAGCAGGTACCAGTTGGCACATGCCAGAGATGCACTCCTAGCAAAGTCTTCAGCAGCAGCTACTTCAACACAAGAGCAGTGCAGATGGGGAGATACCAGAGGCAAACAGAGCCCTTTCTGTGTCCTCTGTGGTCTCCAACTGGGTGGAGAGGTCCCTTATTGTCAGATCAGACTCAGTCACCTGCCAGTTCTTACTCTGCATTTTCTTTCCCAAATCTATGATAAGGAATAATGTTGCTACTCCCTTGCTGAGCACCTGACAGGATGTTCCTTCTTAGGAGCCTTCTAGACGAGTGAGAAAGTAAGAAAGCTGTTGTGGACCACATGAGAACAGTCTTGCTGGGTTGGAGAACAGAGAAGATGAAAAATTTTCTATGTCTTTCCAATTTTCATTCTTTTTTCCACATTAATCCACATTCTCCAAACTGTGGATTAAGCCCACACAGTCCCTAATTAATCATCAAATCCACAGAAATTCTGCAAGTCTCTTTAAACTATTCTCCTACTATCATTTAAAAGGCCAAAAACCTGTTTCGTGACTTGAACCCTCTCTACAGCTAAACTTCTCCTCTGAACACTTTTCTTCCTCAGGGCAGCATGACTCTGTCCTTTTGATTGCTAGGTGTAATCCCTGCTCCATACTATTCCCAGCTACTACTGGATACTCTTTAAGACAGTGCTGGTTGGGCAGGTCAAAATCCCAACAGGGAATGGGTTAAAATTTAATGGGTCTTGCCTCATAGACAAATGGAACAAGTGAAATACTCTGAGAAGGCATCTATCCCTTTCAGCAGCTTCCTCCATGCTGAAAAAGGGATGGACTCCTCTGAACAATTACAGCAGCCTAAAGCAGATATGCTGGAACACAGGAGGAGGCCTTCACTTCAGATTTTTCATTGTGTTTGAAATGATAGACTGAAATAGGTGTTTACAACTGGCATCCATCACTTTTTCCCCTCTGAGTCAAGGTCTCTTGCGTCATGTGCAGTCAAGAACAGCTGCCCTGAAGGACGCCACTGCTCCTGCACCAGTGCAAATGAAAGAAGACTGATGATGTCCTGATGAATACAGAGGACTGAATTAAATCCTGAGTGCAAGTGCATCTCAGTGAAATTAAACCTGTGGAAGACTGACCCAAGTAGTTGCAGGGTACTTCACCATCACTGGTGAAAGAGAAACAAACAGAAGCAGAGTGTGCTAAGTTGTGGCTTGAGGAAGATTTGCTGGCTGGGAACGTGCACAGCTGGAGCAGTCATATAACCTATTTTAGGCACCAAATGTAGGCTGCGTGTGTGAGGAGGCTCTTTATGATCAGTGCACAGAAGTAGGTGCATCCCTCCCAAAGGTGATTTAGAACATTTAAATTAAGGAATATTTAGATTCCTAATTTGGATGCTCTGAGTTTCTCTCCAGAGGTGCTTCTCTTCACTGGTTGTGCAGAGAGTGAGGCTCCTAATTTTGGAACACGATGCACTCCTAAATTAGGGAGGTAATTACTTAAAAGCTGTGAATTACTCTTCCCTTCCCTTCTCTCCCACTGGCAGCTGAACCTATCATGGCATCAGACTGAGTCCAGATTCTGATTACAGTAGTAGTGGTGGCAACTGTGACACAACTTCATTCATTTATAGTGAAGGGAGCTCTAGACTGGTAGTAATGAAAATAGAGTCTCATCTGGGATGCTGAAATTGTTGGCTGAGAATCGCTGATATTGAAATCTTTGCATCTGACTGAAAATTTCAAAATCACAGTCTCCAAGTTTCTAAATATATACAGTTACTTTAAGCTTTGTTTACTGTCACACCATGCGTGCAGAGCATGGGGGAGTGATACTATGGATCTGCTGCTCCAGCTGGATCCCCACAAATCTATGGGGCCTGATCCCTACAGATCTATTGGGCCTGAATTCTCGAAGAGCTGGCTGAAGTAATCACAAAGCCTCTCTCACTGATTTTTGAGTGGTCTTGGGAATCTGGAGAGGTTGCAGCTGACTGGCAGGTGGGGAACATCACCCCAGTTTCCAAGAAGGAGGACCCCAGAAACTACAGGCCTATTAGTTTCACTTCAGCACCTGGTAAATTCACAGAAAAGATTATTCTGGGAAGTACTGAAACACAACACCAGGAGGACAACGCAGTAATTGGTCACAGCCAGCATGGTTTCATGAGGAGAAAGTCCTGCTTGTCAAACCTGATTTCTTTCTACAGGGTAGAAGGGTAACCCACCAAGCTGATCAAGGAAAGCCAGTAGATGTAACGTTTTTGGACTTCAGCAAAGCTTTTCATACTGTCCCTCACAGTGTCCTTCTGGACAAAGCGTCCAGCTCACAGCTGGATAACCCTGTTACACGATGGGAGAGCAACTGGATCAGGAGTCAGGCACAAAGGATTACAGTGAATGGGGTGACATCAGTCTGGTGACCTGTCATTAGTGGGGCTCCACAGGGCTCCATCCTCAGCCCAGTTCTCATCCACATCTTCATTTTAATGACTCGGACACAGGACTGGAAGGGATACTAGGTAAGTTTGCTTATTACACTAAACTGGGGAGAGCTATTGACTCCCTCAAGGTCAGAGAGGTTCTGCAGAGGGACCTCAGTAAATCAGAGGGCTGGGCAATCACCAACCATATGAAGTTTGAGAAGGGCAAGTGCCATATTCTGCACCTGGGATGGGGCAGTCCTGGTTGTGTGCACAGACTGGGGAATGAGAGGCTGGAGAGCAGTGTCAGGGAAAGGGACCTGGGGGTCCTGGTCCATGGCAAGTTGAACATGATCCAGCAGTGCCCTGGTAGCCAGGAGGGCCAAGCGTGTCCTGGGGGGCATCAGGGACAACATCACCAACTGGGCAAGGGAGGGGATTGTCCTGATCTGCTCTGCACTGGGGTGGCCTCTCCTTGGATTTTATGCGCAGTTCTGGGTGCCACAATATAAAAAAAAACATTAAGCTGTTAGAGAGTGTCCAAAAAAGGCCCCCGAGGATGGTGAATGGTCTGGAGGGGAAGCTGCATGAGGAGTGGTTGAGGTCTCTTGGTCCAAGGTTCTCAGCCTGGAGAAGAGGAGACTGAGGGACACCTCACTGTAACCTTCAACAACCTCATCAGGGGAGGTAGAGGGGCAGGTACCGATCTCTTCACTCTTGTGACCAGTGACAGGACACAAGGGAAATCAAAGCTGAGTGAAGGGAGGCTTAAGCTGGACACCTGGACAGGGTTCTTCACCCAGAAAGTGGTTGAGCACTGTAACAGGCTCTCCAGGGAAGTGGTCACAGCACCACGCCTGACAGAGTTCAAGAAGCTTTTGGACAATGCTCTCAGGCACATGGTGTGATTCTTGGGGTGTCCTGCACAGGGTCAGGAGCTGGACTTGATGATCCTGATGGGTCCCTTCTAACTCAAGGTGTTCTCTGATTCTCTGGTTCTACAGTCTGCTTGTTCCATGGTCATTGTCTTACAAGAGCATCCAGCTGTAGCAGAGAGAAACCTCAGTCAGGCCAAGGAATCTAAAAGTAGGTAGATCATCAGCATGATGTGATAAGTGAGACAAATGACAATTGCATATCTTAAGTGTCTGTTCAGGTCCTGCATGACACTTCCTATCTTAAAAAGGATTGTACTTCAAAGCCTCCATAACTCCTGTAACAGCTTCTGCTGTTTTGAGGGTTAAACCATGATCCCATATTCTTTGGGCAACTAAGGGTTAAAGGCTCCTGTCTCCACATAGGGTGGTTTCTTAACTTCTCTAGAAGATGAGAACATACTTTATAAAAAGCTTGATTGAGGAAGGGACAAAACCACAATTTCAAGATACTTTTAAAATGTAATGGATTTCAGATGCCATCCTATGAATTCTCTAGTATATTTGATTTTTGAATGTTTAATTTGCTAAGGGAACTGCTTCTTCCCTGGCATGAAAACACAATTATTAAAGCTCATTTCATTATTTTGAGACTGATAGCACAATTTGGGTCATTGTTTAACACTCCATCGCTATGAAAACAATGAAATTCTCTAATGATTAATAGGATTTGTTACTTTAAATAATCATGCTGAACCTTATTTGCAAGACTTAGGCTTGTAACTTCCATATGAATAATGTATCTCTGGCTGTACATCTAGCTTTGGAAAGTTGCTACTCATCCATAGACTGTCCTCTTTAACTGCTATAGGGACAATTATTCTGCAATGTGGAGCCCACAGCTCTGTATCACATCTCATCCCATCCTCCTGCTATGAAAGGCATCCTCAGAGCGATTTCCTGCTGCACTTTTCTGATTAATTTTTAGGGTATTTTGTTCTTCATACTTGCATAGAATGAAAACACATTCTGTGGTAAGTCAAAAAAGGCACCAGGAGGACGTTGTTACCCAGCATGGACAGTATCCTGCTGAGCCTTGGCCACCAATGAGTCCTTTCTGGCTGAGCCCATACAGCTGGAGAGAAATCTAGAAGTGGACAATGAAGCCTGAGAACAGCTCACAGCCCCTTCTGGGGATAACCCTTCCTCTTTCCTTTCCTCCTGCACCCACATTCTCCACTCTAAGCTGCAAGGAGTTTTAAACGGTCATAAAGCCAAAAACAACCCTGCAACAGAGACTTCTGTATGGTTGGACAAAGAGCAAAGAACTCTCTCAACGAGGACTACTCCTGGTTCTCTCGTGCCCACCTCCCCTCGCCTCTGGCACTGCCAGGTCCCAGCAGTGCCTGTGATGAACACCTGTGCACTGAAGCTTTTGCTCACAGGCATAAAATCACAGTGAAGCCAGTTGCCCAACAAATATTGCAGCTTCTCTGCTGTACACACACAGAGCACTGGCGATATGACTGTCTTCATGTATGTTATCACCTTCTCATTAAATAACAGCAGGATTGGTTTCAGATGGAAAGATTTTGACTCAAAAGGATTTTCTGTTGCCCCAGAGTGACCCGAACAGATGACATTCCTGGCAGAAAGTGCTGAAGCCCAGTGACGAGCTCTCCTTGTTTGATGTGGTCCTTACCACTCACATCAACTCTTATATGGGCATAAGTGAGAGCAAAGAAATGGCAGTGGTTTGTAGAGACTGCTCTCCCGGGATTTCAGCCACAGAGAAGTGCAGGGGTCATCCCTCTATAGATCAAAAAGCCAGCCTCTTCCCATGTTTTTATTCCCAGTGAAGGAATAACAGAAATGAAGACAGTTGACAAATTCCTGTTCAGCTATTCATCATAAACTCATACAAGCAGATGTAACAGATAGGAAAAAACAGAAACACATACATGTTCTGATGTGAAGGCAACCAGTCTGGGAATAGCTGCCATTCCTTTTTCTTTAACTTCTGGGAACATCTTGAAACGTGCAATCAACATAGCATACATGTTAGATATGGCACCACCTGGAGTCCACAGTAATACACTGTTACTTTTTCTAGTCATTGTAATATCATTTCAGAACAAACAAGTCTTGCTATAGTTTTTCTAACTGTAATGCAAATGTCTCTGCCTTGTGGCAGAAACACAGATTCTTCTTCCTGACGCTCCTCACAGCTGGGCTGTGTCATAACAGGATCTACCACACACAAATAACAACTCACGCAAAAAGTACCACTGCAGAAAATAACTGGGGCTTCCTTTCACCCTCATTCTAGCTACCATCTTTCCTTCAGTCCCCAGTCTCAGCTTTCCATATGCCACCAACACATAATCCCCATGCTACTCCACCTCCGAAGCAGATGCCCCCCCAACTTCCCAAGGGATTTCCAAGTGCTACTTAATTTGTGCTCTCCCCTCCTGCATCAGGGTGGTGTTTCATGCCCCAGCTTTGAGCAAACCCACCCACTGAGACCCAACAGCCACTATCTTCTGGCTAACTGGACTGGGAGGAGGGAAGAGAGAGGGAAAAGGGTCATTCTAACAAATACTTTTCATTTTAATTGCCCTCTGATGGGAACAAGGCGAAAAGGTTAAATATCCCTAACACTTGCCTTAAAATCACTGGCATATTTGACTAAAAATAGCCATTTCAAGATGGATATTTTACCCACTTCAAGATGGGTACCAGACTGACAGCTCTGCAGTGGTCTGTTTTTCCTTTCTGAGATTTTTACAAACAGTCTCTGTGCCTACAGTGGAACAATGTCTGGCTTTACATTAATGCTGCATGAGCACTATGGGAATATAATGCAGTACCTGACACAGAAGCTGAGAACTTTTACATTTTTATGCACACAAACACACACATGGACAGACATGTATACATGAAATCCATCAGGTTTATCCTGTGTGTGTGCATATATATATATAAAAATACACAAAGAGATTGACTATATATTGATGTTTATGCACTATTATTGTGTGTGTGCATAGGTTTTAAATTAACAGGTCGAAATGCCGCTTGCCACTAAGGTAGAGTTCAACTATTGCAACATTCATCCATCTAAAAATGGAGTGAAGAGCACAAGATGTGCACCTCCAGAGGATGGTTCAGCTCATCCTAAGGCAGCTGTTTGTGGTAGGGGGGGCTTGCCCTGCAGACGCATCTGCCCCTCTCCCTCGAATATACGGGAGCTGCTGTAACTAGCCCAGGATAGACACCCAGTGCTTGGACAGCCAGAGTGAGATAAGGTAAAATCCACCCTTTGAGAAGATGAAGGAACCACACTTGGGTATCTGTGCTGGCAAATTTAACGTTGTTTTGACTTTTATAAGACTTGTTTTAATCTCACTGGAGATATACATACTGTTCCACAGCCCACACAGGCTGTGCCCTTCATTTCTAATCAGTATCCTAGCTCTGCTTTTGTAGTGAGGCTGCCCTGCTCTGGGCTTTCCCTGACCTCACTGGCCCTCCTGTGAATCCAAGGGAAAATGCCATAGAAGAACGGCATTGCTGGCACATGGATTAGTACAAATCGGGCTTTTTCTTCCCCTTTCAACTATCTTGAGAGATATGAATCTATTTCTACACCTCTCTTTAGAAATGACAAAACAAGAAATGGAAAGATCAAGAGGAAATGCTCAGGTACCTGTCCCTAAAAAATGCAGATGTCATGCAACAGCTGCTATTGATGATGTAGGTAACTGAACTAAGTTGAAGTAATTTGGCCTATCTTGTCCAAAGTCATTGGCTCAGTGTCAAAAGAATCAAGACTGCAATGTTAAGTTTCTTCAATGCCAGGCATTCCTATTAGTCTTTATTACTAGGTAATTTAACCTCAAGTTTACTAATAAGCCTGCATTCTGCTTTTAATTTTGCAGTTGTGTTCACATCTGCAGTTAACTGCAAGTAACAAAACACACCTACAGAATCTGGAGAAAATAATCAGGCTTTTATGCTTTACATGTATCGATACTGTGTATTTCATTCCGGAGAATGCAGAGAGAAAGAACCTTTTCTTTGCAATAGTAAGGTCTTCAGCTAAAGCCATGACAGATTGAAGTGAGAAGACAGCACAGAAATTCTTTTGACTATTTCCTAAAAAAGCAGAACCTGCACACTGAGTATTGCTGCCTTGAGAGAGTAAATTAGAAAGATGCACTTTGCTCAAACCAGAAATTGCAGAGAAGGAAAGAATGAGAGGGGGCAGCCCTGCAAATGCCAGGGCAGGTACACGCCTGCCAGAGAGCCCGTCCCCACGCAGGTTTCAGCTTGATGAAGTGAGCCCGGACACACCAGCAACACCCTGGCCCCATGCCAGGCAGCACCTTTTGTAGCCCCAGCAGAGCCAGCAGTCCCTCCTGAGGCACGTACCTATCCTGACTCACACTATCTCTACCTGAGTTTGCCAGACTCGGGCAGATCTGGCACACGAACTGAGCCTTTCACCCAGCCTGCTGCCGTGCCCAGCTCTGCCCTCCAGGGCTGCCTGGGCAGCATTGCTATCGCTCTGCTCTCACCCTGCAGGTCCCTGACCAGCCCAGTGGGAAGGTGAAGAACCAAGACCAGCTGTACTGCATCAGGTCAGTACTGCATCACTGTTCAGTTTCCAGAAGCTTTCACTTTGGTCCTGAGCTCGTGATACACATTTAGATGCCTGGTGTGATGGAGGCCAAGGTTTTCTGGGAGATCTCTAAGCACCACAGTAAAAGCTGTCAGATCTTTTGCTCTCACTGCTTTTAAAGTAAGAAATCATCAAAAAGCAATGTCAATTCTTCTCATCTATTTCTCTATATCTGTGGAAAGGGCCAGAATAAAACTCCCCCACCACTTCCCACAAGTGCATTCAGATGTGAGAAGTTGAAGATGAGCCTTGCCTGACTTTTATGGCCTCAGAGAGCTGAAAGTCCTAGGCTGTTATCAGTGAGGCCTTTCCTCTACTCAGCAGTGCATTCCTTCTCTCTCCATTAGGTCAACTAACTTCTCTTCCAGAAAGGCTCCTTCTGCAACAGCCGACAGTCTCTTCTCTTTTGACAAGCCAAGATACTATACCCAACGCGAATTCTTTCAGTATTTTGCAATTTTTTAAGATAGACAGGCCAAAATTTTTGACCAATGAAATTACAGAGTAAAAGAAGAGGTGACAAAGAGTATAAACAAAAAGACTAAGTGGAATGATTAAAAAAATAAAAAAGTCTTAACAGTGTTCGTCAATGATTTCTCTACACTAACTTTTTTGCCTCATTGACTCATCCTGAAGGAACCAGGTTTCTAAGCCTTTAAGCACTCAGATTAACTAGCCACCCAAGTACCCCACTGAGCTAAACAGGTCAGTCTCACATGGAAAGCTAACAGTACGCTCTAATGCTGGCAGGGTCTTAGTGACTCCACTAAAACTGCTGGAAGGGATGCTACGTCTTTCCCTGTTTGCTCCAATTTCCCCTGCAGTGATGGAGAGCTTTGTTGTGCTTCTTCCCTCCATTATTAATACAATAGTCCTTCTATTTCGTGTAATCCATAAAAAGTGGGGGCAAAGCAAAACTGCAAGGCAAGTGTCTCTTCTCATTATGCTTCCCATATGCCATTACAGCTGCTCATCATGCAGTGCAATTTGCTCAAACAGACCCTCATAATCACATCCCTGAAATTCATAAACATGCAACACTTTATTTCAAAGAGGCCACTGGTGTTTACTAGCAAGCGTCCTCTCAAACATGCATATTTATTTATATTTACTCTTTAGCTACAGGCGATGTCATACATCACAGTCTAAAAAATAGAGAAAGCTTGAAACGTCATGTACCAGGTGAAAATATCCCATCGCCACAGCCCCCTGGCCAGCCAACCATCTCTCTCATTTTCCTTAGTGTGACATATTCCAAAAGTACAAACACTGGAGCAATTTCATAGGTGAACCTGAAATGTAGTAATGTCCATATTTAATGCTTTCATCTACAACACTAACACATCTTTTCCCAATGTTACATTACATTATAGCCACAATATACACTGTCTTATACTGGGTAGAGTTCTGTTTCACAATACTTTCCAGTCTTCCATCTGATTTGACATCAAATGTCTAGAAGGAGAAATATAGAGATTTCTCTGTATTTCCACCCACTTCAGTGAAAAAAATCTTGCCCACCTCTTCTAGGTTCAAGGCTTTGTCCTTTATCCAAGAGGCCTAGGCAGAAGCAGCCCTTGGCCTTGCACAAACCCGTGTGCGTGTCCAGAGGCCCAGGTCAGGAGTGCTATTCGTAACGCCCAGACAGTGTGTGAAGCTAAGCAAGTACACAACAATGCTTCCTAATCCCAAAGTGGAAAAACCCCCACACTTTAAATTCTGCACCTCTTTCTTACAGAAAGCAATGGCTTTGCCTGCTCCGGGTATGGATTGTACATAAGCCCTCTACATGAATGCAACTGCTTGCTTAGCACGCCTTTCATTTTACATATTTATGCATGCACAATGCTAATCTGTATGTACTTTTTGTGTGCTTTTGGGAGGTACCAAAATCAGTATCGTATCAGTATGACGAAATTTTATAAAAGACAGCCTACAGGACAATGTTCAAAGTCTTTCTGTAAATAACTGTTGTAATCATTTAAAAAGCAGATAATTTTTTCCCAGGCAATTTTAACATAGAATTATTCTTTCACTCAGACACAGCAACTAGTATTTTAGAGTATAACCATGAAACTATATTAAATATCTATATATTAAATAAAAAAATCTTCTCCTTACATATTAGTATTTGCTGCTGATGTCAGCCAGTCTGCCGCCAATCCAACCATGTCCAATCCAGTTGAAAGTTGATTAAAATATCTAGGGTGCCCTGCATAAGATGGAAAATGTTATCAAAAGGCTGATGACTCTGAATGAAACTATTCAGTGCTGAACAGTGTATTTACCTCCATATTTCTATAGAGAAGGAAGCGCTTTCAAGGTATGAAACAAAGCAAACAGCAGTAAATACATTTCTTGAAAAAGGCAGGATAATTTCTCTTCTCATTCCAAACTCAGTAAAATCAGAGTAATTACACTCAATGCAGAATAATGAATTCCAGCATTCCCTATTATCCTTTCAATATGCCTTGAAAATTATCACATTGCTGCCTCACAAAAATAGCTGTTTGCTCCCGTTAGTGTGTCACATGTTGTCACTGGATAGGGTTTTGCCTGACTAGGTTTGAAAGGCACACATGAGACACCATCTGAAGAGCTTGCCAGGACATATAACATCAGTGATGAATGGCTAATGATTGTAATAGACGGGGCGAAATGAGAAAATGGAGTATTTTGGTGACTGCTTTGCACATGACTCAATGGCTGATGATTGTACGAAGATGGCAGGGAAGGTGGTGGTCCTTGTCATTTCTTCACTGTCAAGAGTGCAATTACAAATAGCCTGGCTACTTGCAATTGTGATTTTAACTATGAAAACCAGCACTGCTGTCCCAGCAGAATGATGCACAGGATTATATTCAGTGAGCTGATAGTCGATTTACTCGGTTATTCTAATTGGCTCCTGTTTTTTTCTAAAAACCTCCTAGAGATTTTCCTTAAAAACATGCCTAGAGCCATTAAACACACAAAGAATTAAAATTCCATTTTTACTAGTTACTTCCCGCAAGCCCCTGATAAGTGGCGTAATTACTGGTACAAATTATGGATGGTCCACAATTACTTAAATGCCGTCCAACTCAAAGGAAGGCAGCCTCTGCTTGGAAAACACCTGTCCTGACCCTTAGACGATGCACTGTTATTGCCATCAGAGAAAACAAAAGATAGAGCAAGATGATTGAGGAAATGCAGACCCAGCACTGAGAGAAAACTTATCTTCGGTCTCTTGTGGTCTCTTATCAGGCATGGACACATGGCTGGCAGAGCAGCACGGGGAATTGCTCCCTAGCTCCCACCCTGCAGCACACAAAGGCAGAGTAATCAGGCTGAGCAGGCAGACCAGAGCTGAGGATATGGGGCAGGGGACACACATGCAAATTCCACCTCCCTGTGCCCTTAACCTGAGACCAGCCCCATGCTGGCCTTCCAGCCTGATCGCATTTTGCACTGAGCTCCCCCTCTCAGTGACAGAAACTGACACCTTGCCCTGGTCTGTGCTGCCAAAGACAGGCAGCTAAAGCCCCTGAGCACCGAGGAATGATGCAGAGATCTAGCAGAATGAAATGGATCTTGCTCCCTGCTCTTCACACTCTTGACTGGGGTTGGTGGACCTAAGACACATGGTGCACCCCGTCACCACCGCAACAGCCTCAGCGATCCTGCTCCAGAGGCTCTGCCTGCAGAGAACTGCACCTCCCCTGATAGAGGGGTTTTGAAAGAGATTTCCATATTTATAGCTTAGGTTCCATATCACAGCTGGATCCCAAATTTCACCTGAAAGTAACAGAAAATTAGCAGCTAAAAGCCTTTAGTGGATCTGGGCTACAGGAAGGCTCAAAGAGGTTACAAAAACTCCCGTTTTGGAAATAAATCCACGCTGAAAAGCTGGGGAATAGCAGAATTTGTATCTGCAGCTGCAGTGTCTCAGCAGCTCTCTGTCAGCCACATACCTAGCCCAAGGCGACAGCCTTGTTGTCACTGCTCGTTTCTTCAAGCAAACCTCCCAGCACACCGCCTACTTTGGGAGCCGCCGCTGGAACGGGGCCAGGCGCACGCGGGGGTCGGGCAGCTGTACCCCGGAGCGAGCGAGGTGGAGGGAGCAGCACTGCATCGAGAGACACCAGGACAGAGGGAGCAGGAGCTGCTACTGCTGGGAGAGCCCCCAGCACCCACACCTGTGACACAGCCCCCTCCACTCCATGCCCTTCCCCTCTGCAGCACGGCTGTAACACAGAAGGGCAGTGAACGTACTGCCCCAACCTGACCCCTGCCCCTGCTGCAGGGGTTTGTCTGTCCATGTGACACCTCAGTACGTGAGCGAGCTCTCTTCCGCTGGATAGATGGCCATGGAAAACTGAGGCTAAGATACAGGCTCCACAGGTAAGAAGAGCTTATGAGAGGTGCTCAAAAATCACTACCGGGGTGCCTCTGCCTGAAATACACATCCTTTGTCGAGGTTGTTCCTGAACAAAGAGGTACGGGAAAAGAGACTGTGACAGGGTGAAGAATGCGGGGAGAGGTGAAAATAGGAGATTATTACTTACTGGTTTGTTTAGCAATACACAGTGTATTCACAGGTATCCCAGAGTAAATCGGGAAATGATGGCCAAGAACCAGGGCCAAGGCACAGGTACGCCCGGGGCTTAGCTTTCCCTACTGAGGGCGTGCCTTTTGCCCCACACGCCCTCTCAAACACACTCCCGCCTGCACCGGTTTGAGGCATGCCCAGCATGAGCACACGGCCTTCGCAGCCGCCGAACCGGGGAAGCGACGAGAAGGGCTGGGCACGGCCAGACACACGGATAAAGGCACGGCTGGCAGCCCTGAGTCTGGCCGTGCCTGCAGCCTCGCTGCGTGCTTGGCCGGCATCAGGGCCTGCCGGCGAGCAAGGCTGGGCCAGAAACCGGCTCCACGCGCCCTTCCTGGAGTTTTCAAGCCATTTTTAAACGTCCACATTTCAACTCCCCTGTTTAATTTCAGTCGTAGAGTGCACACCAACTGAATTTCACACCCATCTTTCCCTGCATTCGGTCACTGCCTTTTACGTTCTCTCAGCAAGAATTCCATTTCCACGGGTAAGGGGGCAGAAAGCGTGGCTTCCCCGCCCACCCCAGTGAGCCGTGGCATGCAGGCAACACCTGGGAGCAACCCACACCTGCCCCTCGGCCGAAAAATCAGCCATCTGCCTCGTCCAATCCCTGGACCTGCGGATCCAGCTGTGAGGTTAATCTATGCAATACAATTTATTTTTCAATCAGCCTCCCGGGCCCCTGAAGCCAAATGCCGCCCAGGAGGGGCCGTGTCCGAGGGGCTCCTGCGGCAGGAGTGGAGGCAGATGCTGCCGCCAGAAACCTCACCATAGTGTCCTTCCTCTGAGGGTAATTCCAGTGTTTTACTCTGAAGCACATGCCGAAGGGCTCCAGGTGTAAACCCCATGCATTTCGTAAACCCCCTCCCAGGCTGGGGCTGTCACCCCAGGGTGCTGAGGAGCAGCAGCAGCCAAGCGAGGCGGCTCTGCACCCCCTGGGCTGAACCCTGCCATGTTGCCACAATTCACAACCCCCCCTCCAGCACCCGTTTTCAGACTTCAAAAACATTATTTTCATTAAAACAAATTTTAAAATGCCAAGATGGGAAAGCCTCTGATATTTACAGAGAGGAAGAGAAATGCTAACGCTGTTCTAAAGGGTCTTTTTTGGATGCACACAATTAAATAGGTCTATTATGTGAAAACAGGCTATAACAAAAACGATTAATGAAAATCACCTAAGAAACCCTATTTTTTGATTTCCCACATTCTACATCATTCTGTGCAAACATGTTTCCTATGCCCTACCCAGATACATCACATAGATCACTGGACTGATCGACTTTGTTCCTGTGGATATAATTCATCTAACTATTTATTCCAGTATTTTACAGACATTTTGACAGCACCCGACCCATGCATCAAAACCTTTGAATGGTCATTTCCACCTCTAAATGAGGAGGATTACACAGATCCCTCACAATCTTTACCAGAATCAGTCTGTTCTGTTCTCTTCTCAAAACCTGGGGTTTTTGTTTTCCCCTCAACCTCTAGTCACGAATCAGCCTTTTGTCTCTTTCAGTAATTGCTACACATTTATTTTTAAGCAATTTCTCAGTAATTCGAATTCCCACTAAGAGCTACCCGGACTCCCTATTATTTCCCAATGACAGCCGTAATTGCGGCTCCGCTTTCTGCCTGCTCCGCCGCAGTTTATTTAAGGTGGCCCCGGTGCTGAGTCGGGCGCTGCCCCACGCCTGGGCGAGCCCCATGCTGCCTTCCCTCCACGAAGCTCGCATTGGGGCACGACTAGGGGAATTCCAGGCAGGCAGGAGTCAACCCATCTCTGCTTTCCCCAGTGAAAAATAAAAAATGGCTGTTAAAACAAATCCGACTTTGGTTTCATTGCTCGAGCCTAAAGTTGAAACAAAATACTCAGTGTTCCTGTGTACGGTTCTGCTAAATTCTCCAGTTTTTATTTTATGTCCTGCAGGCTAAGTGAGAGACACGGCAAATGGCCGCTCAGAGCTCGCATTTACGGGCCGTTTACTGCGATTTCGGCTGTTAAATGGTCTGGTCCCTACTGCTCCCCGTGCAGGGACTCCCGGCTGCCCCGAGCTCCGCGCCCGCCGCACCCCAACTCTGCAGGGAGCCAGAGGCCACGGCCGGGGCATCACACGTGAAATGGTTGAAAAGGAACTGCAGAAAGCGGTGAAGATGGTGCAAAGTCTGCTCAGTGGCACACTCGGCAACTCCGACGCACAGACGCATTAATTTTAAATCGGAAAGAGTGTGTGAGGCTGCACTGACAGCTACGGAGATGGAGCTGCTGGAGTGTTTTATCATTTTGGAAAACGATTTCTGTCTCTGCTAGAAATTGCTTGGAGCTGACAAAATACAGTTGCTGCTTCAATCTTTAACGTTTCAAGCTAAATTGAAATGACACGTTTAATCAATGGATGAGACCATACAGGGTAGAAAATGAGCATTGCTATTACCTGTTTTAATTGCGTACTTCAGAGTTGTTCTGCAGTTCAATAAAATTTCTTCCAAGGTCTGTGGCTGGTCTGCCAGTTCCCAGTTATATTCCTGGAGGAGCTCATTTGGATAATGGAAATCAATAACTTTTGTTGATCTATCAAAACTTTTCACCACATACTGCAGTAAAATGTCCACAACGTCTTGTAGGAAAGACATAGTAGTTATTTCTCCATTGCATGTCGGCAGAAGATCTGGGAATGGAGAAATTTAAAAGTTAACTTCATTTTATGACCACATGCATAGATTTAAAACAGACTTCTCCCATTTATGTTTAGCAAATCTTTATACTGCGTTCAATAAAAATAGATTTTATTTTCATTTAATAAGCAAATTGGCAAGGTTGTATTTCAAGGAATGTTCTGAGAGATAACACGATTTTATATCCTATCTAAATTGGACAATTCTGTCCACAGTATATTTCAGACCAATTTTTAAGACGGTGATAGCAGGGAAACAAGAACAAAAGGGAAAACGAATCTCAGGAGAAATAAACATTGAGCAACAAATGCTATAAGCAGCACCCTAAAAACTGTCATTTGCCTTGCAATAAAATACCTTCGTGGTGACTCTCCTATGCAAGTGACTTGTTGATAATTTAATGCCTTTTTCTGAGGCAATGCTGCACGGGCTCTCGGTGTACACAAAGCTTTTGTTTAAGCGCGATGGCTCAGCCAAAGCCACACTGTAGTGGAAGACCCTAATTTGAAGTCCCGGGGTGCAGAGCAAACGAGAGAGCTCCTGGCCAGCACATGTCGTCGGGGAGCTGTGATCTACTCACTAGTGGAGACGCTACTTCCAAGGTCAGAAAAGATGAAGTGCAAAAATATCTCGAATTAAAGCAAATGAATAAGAGAACGCTCAATCTCCCTCCTCCCCTCCAAACTTAATTACATCGCAGGGTCTTCAAGGAGAAGGTCGCTGCTGTTAGTGCTCCTCAGAAAGAGAAAGCTACAGGCTCCAGCACGTGGGATTTTACTGCTTTGGGTTTGTCTTTTCGGGATTTTTAGTTGTTTGAGCGATTTTTCGCGGGTTTGAGAAATGCACGGCGGGGGCCGGGGCTGAGGGCGCGGAGCGCCGGCGCGCACCGCCAGGCACCGCCGGGTCCCCCACGCCTCTGCGCATCGCTGGCGGAGGCGATTTCCCGACCGAACTGCTGGTTTTTCTTGTTAGTTTTAGAGAAGCAGCGTGCTCCGGGAGCGCCGTTACCTGTTGAGTGCAGAAAGGCGTAATTCACGTCCGCTTTTTGGCAACCGCAGGGTTTTTTGTTGCAGGTACAGGTCGGCCTGGGCTCCGCTACCCCCGGGGCGGCTGCCCTGGCGCCGGTTTCCACGGGCTTCTCGGCATCTCCGTAGAGCAGGGCTTGACAGCGACACAGACACACGTCCTCATTACCGGGCCATCGACCCTCGTCCCCCGCCCCCCCGGCCCGGGGCAGGTCCCGCGGAGCTCCGCGGGCGCGCAGCCGCGCCACCGCCGCGGGCTACCGGGGCCTCCCTGTCCTTACCGCAGAGTTTGTTTCCGATCCCTCCCGTGAACTTCTGGGCAGCCTGACACCAAGCTCTGGCTGTAAGAGAAAACCGAGCAGAGGGTCCGTGGGAACGGGCGTGGGCTGGGGGTGTCTCGTCCGACCCCCGGCCCCGTTCCCCAGGAACCCCCTGCCCTCAGAGCCCCGCGGCGCTGGCCCGGGCTCGAGCCGCCGTCGATCCCCGCCGCCCGCACCGCTTCGTCCCGCCGGCCGAGCTGCCACAAAGGGGGCTCCGGCGATCGGGCAGCGCTGTCACGGCGGCTCCGTCGGGCCGGTCCCGCCCGGCCGCTCGGCGTCCCCCTACCTGTGCCGGGCGTCTCGGCGGCCGCGGAGCCCTCCTCGGCTCCGAAGGGCCAGAAGCCGGAGCCGGGGCTTGCCATGGCGGAGGCGAACCGGCGGGGCGGGCGAGGAGCGGCGATCTGCAGCCCAGGCGGCCTGAGCGAGTGTGCGTGAGTGTGAGTGTGCGGGTGTGTAAGTGCGCGCGGCTGCGCCAGGCGGCGGCAGGCGAAGGGGCGGGAGCGCCCCGGGCACGCGTGGGTGGGAGCGTCTCCCGTGGGCGCCCCCGGGGCGCGCTCCGCCGAGATGCCGCGGCCGCGCCCCGCAGGCGCTGCTGCCCGGGACGGGGCGGGCGGCTCCACGGGAGGAGGTGCCCGCTGAGGCGGCCAGCGGCGACGGCTGTTCTAAAGGGTGTCCGCACCCTGCATCGGAGGATCGAGGGGCGGCGGTGGGAAGACGATAGCGCTCGGGGCAGACCCGAGCTATAGGGGCTGCTTGCGCGGGGGCTGCAGCTGTCTTGGGGGACGAAGGAGAGCGAGTTCGCCTGTGCCGTCTTCACCCCACCGACAGTCCATGCGGCCGTAGCCCGGCGGGGCGGGAGGAGAGGACGGAGCCTCCCGGTGCTGCCGAGCTCTGAGCTGAGTGGAATGGTAGTTTTCCAGGTCTTGGCGTGGGCGGCCGAGGTGGTCCAGCCAGGTACCCTAAGGAGAATGTTTGGCCTACGGGGAAGTGTCCTCAGTCCTTTAAGATGCAAAGCGAGGGAAAATCCCCTACCCCACCTCCCACTTTTGCACCGGGGCACCCCGGCACGTACGAGCAGGGTACTCCTGGGCGGCGGCGCCGAGGCCGGGACAGCCCGTGGCGCCGGCGACGAGCAGCGAGGCAGTCCCGAGGTGAGGAAGAGACAGCCCTCCCGAGCATCCGCCGTCCCGTCGGCCCGGCCCGACCCACAGCCACCGGCGGACGCCCCGTCGGGCCGGGCCGCCGCGGACAAGGCGCTGGTGGAACGGCCCGCACGGGGCTGGGCTCCCGCTCTCCCTCCTGCTCCCGTTCTGGCAGGGGGATCCTGGCTCCCACGGACGTGCGGGAGGAGCCTTGCGCGACGCCGCGGCTGCCCCCGCGTGTCCTCGGAGCTCTGGGCACTCCCAGGGGCTTCCCGCAACATTCTGAGTTGGAGACCACGCTCCAGCCCCGAGGAGGCAGAGGGCCCGGAGGCCAGACGGGAAGAGCAGGAAAACAACTGTTCCCATTCCCTTCACGACGTCGTTTCTGAAGGCAACCAAACCTCCCTTTTCCACCCAGACGGGTGTCCGCAGGAGAATGGAGCCTTTCCCTGCCGCGGCTGCCTCTCCTCTGGCACAGGAGAGATTTCAAGCGCTGGCCTTGGAGGGAAGCAGGCAGGACCATACCAGGGCAGGATGTGGCTCTGCCGAGAGCGCTGGTCACGCAGGGCCCCCACGCTCCTCGCAGCCAGGCCCTGCGGCTCCGCTCTGTGTTCAGCCCGGGGCATCTCTCTGCTTTCCGCGGGCACCCGCATGGTTACCAGGAGTGTCCTGCCATGAGACATCACAGAAACGTCTCAATGCTTTAAAACACTGCCGTGGTGGGAAAGCAGAAGAAAACCAGTCCAGGCATCTCTTTGTGTGAAATTACGGTCTGTTCTAGTTGCCACATCACACTGGCTTGCACGTAGACCAGTAACTCCAGCTTTCCACGGCCAGAGACTGCTGTGAGCCCTTCTGCCTTGCTCCCTCATGCCCCAGCCCACGTCGGTTCTGGGTGTAATCCAGACACAAGCAACCGTATCACTGCTTTGTGCATTTCTATTTACTTTACCGTTTTAATAATACCTGACAAAGCAACTTTAAAACAGATTTCAAAATTTTAACAATTTATAGCAAATTTTACATTGCAGCACATTTTAATCCGGTGCACAGCCTTGTAACTAGTTACAGATCAGGAAGCAATGGTTATCTGTCTCTGGGGAAAAGGCCAAATGTGCATGGGGAACGGACAAAACCCAGCCCCTGTGGCTGACTGCTGCCTCCAATTGTCACATTTAGGAGAGCTGAGGAATGGAGCAGGATCAGGCCTTACTGCTGGCATCATGAAATTTGCCTTCTCTTGCTTTGCAGCTGGGAACATGCAATTATGAATCCTGAAAGGAAGCGCTGCAATTATCTGTGTGGTTTCTGTGAAATAAGGTCTTTTGAATAAGGAATCGGGGAAATTTGAACACTGTTGCTATTGCTTTTATTTTCATTTAATTTCTAGTGGAACTGATTAAGAATGATCATTACATTTCAGCAGCAATCAACCAGAGAGTGTATTTCTATTCCTTTCTTGGTACCCCAGAGATTAAGATTCCTAAAAATCTAATGCAAATGAGAACAAAGCAAACATGATTTAAAAGTTCATCACTTAGTCACAAAGCTCAGAAGCAGAGGAGAGGGCTGGATATACTTCCCATAAATGGACATCTCCAACATAAAGATTATACACAGAATATTGACCTTTAAAACTGGCTACTAGCTTTACAGTAAAGTCAATAAGGAAATAAACTGCCAGAGTATGCTATCCAATTAATTGTATATGTTCATTTTGATTAGAGGGACACTTGCCACAAACAGGTCATCCCAAAATTTAGTCAATGTAAACTAAAATGAGCAGAAATTCCCCCACGGTGCTCTTGTAATTTTTCTTCCTGTAAAACAATTTATTAGAAACAATAACTAAGGTTTTCTGAAGGTGCATATGGGAATTTGAAAGCTTAACTAGGGAACTATAAAGTAAATTATTATTTTGATTGGATGACACTGATGAAATGAAAAATAGAAATATGCACTGAGGAAAGTAAACTAGATTTAAGCTGCTTAATGTCTAATAATTTCAGGATGTAGCAGTGGTACACAAAAGAAAGCTGGTTTTTATATTAGGGAAGAATATGATATGTGACTGACAGTGTCCCTTTGCAATGGTGTTGGGCTGTAAACCACAGTAATTCATATTCACATGAACACACAAGTAAACTTGAAACATTGAAGATTTAAAAAAAAAAAAAGGAAACGCATGGTATAAAATGATAAAAAAAAAATTATGCTAATAAAAGCCAAATGGCAGCAGGAACAGCAGCAGCAGCTAGAGCGGCTAGATAAGGCGCCGGCGCTGTGAGGTCTTCCGCAGCAGTCGTCTGTAGTCATAGGGATTATCTTCGGCTTTACTCTCTTCCAGGGGTCTTTCTGCAACCCTCGACCTAAGGATTAAGCACGGAAGTGTTTTAGAAATTAAAGTCAAAACATTTACCTTGGCAAACACTCCTAATCAACTGCTTAACCTCCACCCTTGTGGGGGGAAAATAAAAGGAGAAAGAAAAAAAATCAGCTGACTTTGCTAGGCCTCTTCCTGTGCTGCACAAAACAGGCACCTCAGAACAAACACATTATATGCTAGAAGCAGATGAACACAGAAGAACAACATGTTCTTCTATGAAGGGGACATAATAAAAGGACATAAAAACGTTGAGAGGATGGAGATGCTTTGCAGTAGCATTTGCCTGATGGTTACTGCACCAGATTTTCAGTTGCCATAAATTTGTTTGCTCTGTATTTAACCTGCCTGTGGAGCTCACTGTAAATGTCCATCTCATTTTATTTTATTTTCAGATGGCAAGATGCATTTTGGATGCCACCTCTGACAGGCTGGAAGGGTGACATGGCATCAGCTGTTATCATGGAGCCAGATTAAAAATAAAAGACAGTTATTTAAAAAGTAAATTATTCTGAAATAATTACAAATATCTGTAGTGTTCTACACTAAAGGTGCCCCCACCACTGGTCATACACCAGCGTCGAAGGTAAACTGCCAAATAAAAAATACTCAATGCTTCACTCCTGTAGATTGAAATGGCTGTATAGCCTTTATATCTTGGTGACGCTATTCAAGAGATATTGAAGTGCAGAAATATTTACTAACTGCATTCATCTGCCCTTTGAGGTAACTGTTAATTTAAAAGTTACACATATTTTGCTTCACTATGGCTGCTTAGGCTGCAATCAGAGCAGCACATAGTAAAGGATAAGAAATTCATTCTAGTAAGCTCAGTAGCAAAACTTTCATTCACCTACGCCAGACCTCAGGGTGACAGATTTGGTGTAATTAACCACCTTGGAAATGCAACATTTTCTAATGGTTGTAAACTGTATGGTAATTCCCTGATATTATTACTTTTAATTAATAGTCTTCGCAACACTTTCCTGAAACCCAGTTAGATCCTATGTGAAAAAAAGGCCAGAAATGAAATATGTAAGGGGCACAAAACATTCTATATTCTAAATGTTCTGCAAACATTTTCTCTATTGCTACAGATACATATTCAAACTCAGCCCTCATCTCAGGCTTAGTGTTTCCCTTAAGACTTTGACCTAGATAGTTTTCCAAGCTTTTCTTACATTTAGGAACATGCGAGAAGATACAATTATATTCAGATATATAGAAACGTGTTTGCATGTGCAGTGTGTGTGGGTGCATTGGCAAGGCTGGGAATATGAATTTGCTTAGCCTGGCAGTGGTCACCCTCTATGAAGTCTACGTGGGAAGAGAGGAAGTGGAGCAAACCCTCCCTTTAGGGTTTCTCTCCTGGCTGTCCACCTTGGTGAGGTGCACGCAGGCTACAGACACCTGTGCTGCTACAGGACAGCAGGAGAAGGAGGCTGTCCAGCTGCAGTCTTACCTGCAGAAAACATGCAGAAAGTCTGGCGCACGTCCACCCTATTTAAAACCTAACTAATCAGAAATATAGTTTTTAGATTCTGCTTCAGTTTAATTTTATTTTAGATCAGAGATGCAGAATGTCTGTCCGTCTGGCCCTTGGGAAACCAAAAACTAGCAGGTAGGCTGAACACCAATCACACTGACATTCATCCCTCCTGCATGGGGAATATTTCAGATATTCCTATTTTAAGATGGGAAATTTGCAGCTGTATGTTTTACAAGGTAATTTGGTAAAACTCCATGACTAAAATAATAGATTTATGTGCAATTTGAAAGCGCATTTCTTTTCTTTTCATTAATCTTTTGAATATCTCAACAAGGATATATAATATTTATTTTTTCCTATAACTATTTTGTATGAGTTACCTCTCAGCTCTTAAAATGGAAGTCCTGCGCTCAATTGGGTGTCTCTTCCTTCTTGTGGTAGTACTGCTCTCCTTGGAGGTGGAGTCAGTAGAGGAAATTTCTTGGTAGTAGATATCTAAATCTAGCACTTTGCTCAGACTGTCAATAAATAAGAACACTAAGTTAAACTGTTAACTTTTCAATATTATTTTCAACATACAAACCCAAGGCAACCAAATACCATTATTAGTTCTGTTTATGTGTTGAGGATCTAAGGAAAAATATATATAGGCACAAAAAATCAGTCTCTGAAGTGTGACTGCTGTACAATGTAGATATTGAGAATTTTGAAATGCTAAATACTTTTATATATTCATAAAGGAAGCACAGATGACTGAAATTGTTTGGGTTTGCCACTAGACTCAGTGGAGAGGCATTTTTATGGTATAATTCATCTGGCCTATTTTAGATATCTCTTTGAGCAACAGATGAATCATTTTCCTAAAGATGACTATTTTTTTCTCAGAGTACCAGAAGAGAGTCTAAGGCAACTAGTTCAGACATGGGTGTCAATAATGCAGATATCTCTTTATTTTGTTAGATGAATGCTATCCAGGGTATTATACATACAGAAAAAAATCAATCCCAACATCCAGTTTAGAATGGCTAAGGAAAGAAATAATATCCTAAAAAGAAACTGAATAGAGAAGTTCAGAATTCAATCCTCACATTGCTGGAAACCAGAAGTAATTAACTGATTTAACTTGCTACGTTCCACTAATAGAGAGTCAGCACATGAAAGAAGATGCAGTCAGGGAACTGGTTAATTAGATTTAAGATAAGTGAAACCTAACTGAGGCTAATGAGAGAAAACACTAGATTTTGATGTAAACACTAGATTTTGGTGTGTTAGGGGTTTTTTCCGCAAGACTAGAGTCAAGAGGTGTGAAATTTTTTTAGGATCCAAATGACATGAAAAAAAAAGCTAAAAGAGACCAAACAAGGACATAAGGTCAGTCCTTTAAGCTGCAGAATAATCAAGTGCAATTTAAACTGTGATTGAGTGAAGCTCAATGCTGTGAGCACATTTTACAGAGATATAATGTAATGCAACATCCTTTAAGATATGTGTTTTAGCTATGGAGTTTGTATTCTGCAGCCCTAGGCGAGGATAGTGCAGAGAGTCCATTCATCTGGCATCTCTGAGCAGGCTGCCATCGCACACACGGTGCCACAGCAGTGCCACCGAGGGGGCAGCGAAAAAGCCTCAGCATAGAAACACAAATAAAATAAAGCTTTGATGTATGTCGGGAGCTGTGAACCAGGTCTGCAGCACACGTAAGGATCTAAGATACAGAAGGGCAGAATATACCTAATGCTTCCTTCTCTGAAGAGATCCATCAAAATAGGTTAGTTACACTGTGAAGAAAACACTTCTGGTTCAAATTTCAAGGGCTACTCTTCCTTAGCTGTTATTAATAGTTATTGTTTTAATTTTTTATTATCTATTTCCAAACAACTCATATATTTTTAGGAGAAAATTTTGACAGTCTTTGTATTTTTGCTGACAAAAAAGAACTAGTTGCCCATTTGCTTTGACTAGAATTTTAAGCACCTTCAATTATTTTCTTTGTTGGAACTATCTTTGATATGGACCTTATCTTAACTTATTATAATGCTTGTGTTACCATGGTAAAGGGCCATGTTTTAGGAGAACTGAATGACTGAATTCTATAATGGATTTTAGTCAATGGAAATTGCGTATTTTAACTTTGTATACATGTACCCCTGTGAATCACCAAATTACCATTCTTTTTTCAATGCTTTATTCTCCTGGTCTAAGTACAGCTAAAAACTATTCTAGAGTACTGGAATGACAATAGTGAGATAATGAAAAAATTTACCTTTCTTTTCTTGGTTTCCGTTTTTCATCTTGTATTGATTTCTAAGAAAATACAAAGTAATTAAAAATACGAAAAGGAAAGCTTATGCAAACATACAATTCATCAGTGTTAGGTAGGAGAGTGTTATATATTTTTCATTAGAAGGAATTATAGAGAATGAGCAAGTGTCCCAGAAAAATCTCTTTTAAGAACCTTTGAGACGGAGAATGAAATTAGCCTTGTTGCTCCCAAATTTGTTGCCATATTGGGAAAAACCCCCAAAGTAATGATGACCAGAACAGAAAAAGGAGATCCAAAACTTTCAAATAGCTATAGCTGTTTTAATGAAGTTGACAACACTATCTCACTGAGGCAAATTTACTGTGACGCCATGAGAATTTGCATGAATAGAAGCAATGCAGTGGGAGGAGGCATAATCCCATTCTCATTAATGCCACTGCAGTCTTCACACAGGTTTAGTAGAATAAAATGGACAAAGGCCCCATTTAAAAACAATATACTAGGTGACAAAAGAACCTTTAGGATACAAGATTTCTAAAAATGCACAAGAGAGAAGATTCATAGGGAATGTGAATAATTTCTTATCTCTAATAAAGTTCTATCCCTACAGCCAAAACAATGCTATGTTGCAGCACCTAACACATCACACTTCAAAGGCAGTATTTTTAAGTGCAGATGGTCTTAACTGTGTTTCTTGAAAATGAGTGAAAACTTATTAGTGACTATAAAGTCACCAAGAATCAGAAATCCTGATAGACTTCAGTATGCAGGAAAATGAACATGACATGTAATTCCAAAATGATAGGCTGATTTAAAGAAATATACCCCAAAATAAAATTCTAGTGCCTTATATGAACAATGGGCTATTGTCAGGCTTCATTTATACCTGTATACCCTTCAGGTCATTTGATATGCAAGGAGATGAGTGAGAATGTAAGGTGTCTAATTAATGTCTGTAGCATAAGGTAAGAGAAATATCTGATTTTGCAGAAGATAAAGAAATTTTTTTTTAAATGCACTCATACTGTGTTTCTTCACTTTCATATGATCTGGGCTTGATAATAATCTGTGAATACCTGAAGGTCACAGAGAGTTTTAATAAGGTAGAAAATCTGTAATAGCTGGGAAAGCTGACTGCCCTCTAAAGCTGACTACCATCTAAAGTTAGAGCTTAATGACTTACCCAAGGTCTAAGAATTTAAGAACTACTAGGTCTCCCTTCTAAGCTTCAGTGTATTTACGTTGAACCTTTCCCTGACCAGTGAACTTCATGTCAGGAAGACAGGCTTCTCTTTTTCACACCTTCTTGAAAATACAACTCATTGAAGGTAATATTGATTAATACCTTGAAAAGCTGCTGCTGAAAAATTGATTAAAGATTTCCTGGCATTACTGCAGTTTTTGTTTGCACTGATGTCATGGCTGTTTTCTGATATGGAGCTGGCCATGTAACAAATTAGCTCTCAGAAAATACCATTATTCCTGACTATAGTCTTAGCTTTCTAAATAGGCATTTACTTCGGAACTACCCTTCTCCTCAGAAATTTCCTAATACAAATTCTGTGTCATGCCTTTCATTTCAGTCCTTTATCTCACCAATCCTGCTTTCACAAAACAAATTTTATTCCTACATGCAAATGTATTTTTAAGAATGTAATTTCTTTTCAGAATATCACCGTTCCAAAGCTGTGTTATTTCAAAGCCCCAGAATAAAACATAGCTATTTGTCTTTTTTTTGTATGCCAGACACAACTGTCCCTACAGGCCCTGGTGACACCTTCTGTTGAAAGGAGAAGCAATTGCTACGGTTAGTTTATTAGCTGGGTTCTCACTGGCTGTTAAAATAGGTCACTAAGGTACAGGCACCTCGAGCAAATCAGTTTAATTGCTTTTTTTGTTGGGAGTGCTTTCTGAGCTGCTTTTACATTTTCACTCTTTCTGCTTACTTTCTTGCCTTCTTTCCTATATTTAAGGGCACTGAAGTCAAAAGGGGAAAGCAGCACTCGGTATCTGAACTTGGACCAAAGGCTATATACAGAGACACTCAAATCCATTAGTCTCCTGAGCTGTTGGTATTTGCCAATGCCTTCATAATCACAATCTGACACATTTGTAAAGGAAGTTACAGTGTGCATACTAATACAGCTTATTTTAGTATTTGCTCTCTCTGCAAGATCAAGCACTAATTTAGATGCTCAAAATAGCTCCAAACAAACCTGTGACTCTCCTGGTTCTCTCCTGTGACTTACAAAGAAACTATGGAGACAGGGCACTTGATTTGGGTATTGAAAATGCAAATGCTGCTTACGCATATAATGAAAGTACGTATGTTTAGGTACAAAAGTAAATACTGGTCTGACATAGCTCCCCAGTCTGGGTAACTCTGTACTTCAATTTCAAGTCTTGTTTGAAATGTGAAGTTTGTGGCATGTCTCCTTTCAGCAGGACACAGGTTTTATGCTGTGTTAGAAAAGAATAATGGGAACTGGGCAATCAGAAAGATAGTTTAGGTGGGAATTATCTGACAGTTTTAGCCCACAAAAGCTTCCTAAACTCACATGTATTAGAGTGTAGTAGGTGGAGTCTTCTGGATTATTTAATGTCTTGGGCTTCCGTGGCCTTCTTGGGGGTCTCTGCATTGGGCGAGAGTCTTCTACTTTGGCCACAACTGCAAAAAAGCAGAAGATAGCAATGCTCATTTCTTCAAAGAACCAGAGGCTGTTGGAAAAACAGGAGAGAATTTAAGAGAGAGAAAATTTCACATAGCCACTTTTACTGCTTGTAGTAATTCAAGAAAGCAATCGGTTTGGACATTTTCATCAGCAGAGAATGGGTTTATCCATTTGAGTCTTGATTGCCCACAGGGACAAGTGCCACATAACAAATGCCAGGCTGGAACAGCCCAAAGGTCTGCCTGGCACAGGCCTCTCCTTATGAAAAGGGTTGATGCTTCACATTCAGAAAAGGGCTCTGAAGGGTAATGGCTACTGTGAGGCCACTGCCTCGTAATGGGGACCTGTGTGTCAGGGGTGATTTTTTTTCAGACTCAAGTCAATCTTTAAGGTGCTGAGTGAGGGAATTAGCATTAGGCCTCTGTTTAAGAGGTTGTCCTCTACATTATCACAGTGAAGATTTTCCTCCAGGTCTCCTTCTGAGGCTTTTTATTTCAAGCCAAATCATGTACCACTGGGCAACACAGGATGACCATGTCCATTGCATCCAGTGTAGTCTATGTTAGCATATTTGAATTCTGGTCTCTATTTCTACAAAAACTTTCTGCAAACATGTGAAAAATGCCTTCACTCTAATAGAAATGAAATCAAGATTTTAATAGAAAATGGAACTACTGTCCCCTGGTAGTCTCCCAATTCAGTTAGACACTGACTTGCAGATTACATTGGCTGGCACACAGAGAACTAGAAAAATATCTTGGGTATTTGTTAAAAATCTGTACATAGTTCTGACAGTGCTAAGATACAGGGCTGCTTGGGTTCATAGGCTATTTGTCACAGAGACAACACAGAGTGCAAGGTTCCTAATGCCTAGGAAGATCACAAAACTGGCCCTGGAGGGACAAGGGACCACAAATGTACAGCCTGATGAGCCTGGTCTCCTTCCCTTCAGCTTCAGCTATAGGAAAAGTTAATGGTGTGACACCAATTCCTTCATGATGAAGGAGAAGGGGGTTGCACAGCAGCAGAACACCAATGAGAGAGATGGGTCATAGGGACATGTACAGGGTGGTGAATGAAGTCACAGCAGAGGGAACCGAGTGTCTCAGGCATCTTGCATTATCCAGTGAGGTTTGACCTTGCCCTTGTACCAATCACAGATATACCAAGGACAGTCCATGAGAAAAAACATCTCCTTATTCATAAATGAATATATTGTGAGGTTGGAATGGGCATCTAGATCCCAGTGAATTACTAAAGTGTGTTTTGCTGATGTAATCCACTTTCACATTAAGTGACTTTTAACACCATAACCCAGATGTGTCTGACGTGATTGAGTCTTAGATGGACGAATGTATTTTGTTCCCCTACGACCATCAGAAACCCTTTTACATGATAAAAATAAAAACTCTCCCATGTACAGCAGACATCTTTTTAATTAAGCAGGTAGCACAATCATTTAAAATGAGAAACGATCAGTAATACATCAGTGTTGACTCCTGCAAAATTAGCTGTTCAAATTTTTTGTTATGTGTGATAAATAAAGGCTTGTAAAGGTCATGGGTATATAGAGGAGCCAGAATGAATAATGTTAATTTAAACTGCAGTTGGATAATGATTACATTTATTGTTTTAGTTTCTTATCAGAAATGCAGACTGCTTCTTCTGTAATGAATGAACAAGTATCTTTTTAACATTTTGCACATAAGAGAACAATGGTGTTTTTCTAAGCCAAGTTACAGATAATTCATGTTAAACAATGAATTTTAGATGCAATAAATTCATTTCAGTAACCTGTATTAAATATAAGTGATATTCCTTGATTTCAATAGGTATAGCAGGCTTGACTGTGCTCTTAATGTGGGCTGTTGCTACCTTGCTGCATTTCAAATGGGCCACCTGGAGTTATCTGACTTTCCATTTGCGAGAGAGAAGAGGCATATCTTACCCATTTTATTTTTAAACACAACAGGAGTCCAAAGTGGAAACACTATCTTAAAGAAATCCCTTAAAATTCAGCTGTTGAACAGAAACACGTAACATCTTGTCTGTAGGACATTTTCAAAAATTTTGTCAAAGATTATGAAAATCTGAAAAAAGAAATGAAGCCAATTTGGGGGCTCTAGGAAAATCCCAATGAAAAGGCTCTCATAATGCCTAAAGATTTTTTACTGTCCCCTAAGAATTCACCACTGTGTATGCTATTACATTATTTAATTCATCAATGTCAAACAGATAAAGCATTATTGTATTCTAGATGACAATTATTCCAACTGAAATGACTTGTATACTTCTTGTGTGTGTGCTCTGCAAAGAAGACTGCTTTTTACATACAAAAAATACCATTTTGACAATGATAAAGGTTTCAGTTAAAAAAAAAAGCTTTTCAGCTCAGTTCTTGTGTTGTGCATATGTATAAGCTGTGCAAAAGAATTGAGGTGACAGAAATACCATGTTGGGGCAGGCAGCCTTCTAAGCTTGGACCTCCATTGCTCCGTTTTAAAATTAAATATAGGGCTGAAAATGCATTTCTGAGTTTTGCCTCCAAATTACACAGTAAGGTTTTGCTTTCTTTGTTTCACCAGAAAGTAAAGCTGTGATTTCCTTTTGCACTTAGATTTGTGTTCACTGCTACCAAAATTCAGCAGATGTGGTAGTTACTTGTATTGGAAAGTAAAATTTGCTTTTATATTAGTTTCTGATAAATACAGAAATCATTTACTTAGTAAAATTAAAGGTTGGTGGTGCAAATTAAATACACAAGTCTGATAAACGGTGAGTTTGATGTGCTTGTTTTCCAGATGGCCTATACCTTTCCACAGGAGGCAGTGAAGCAGAAAGGAGGAGTGAAATAATTTATTAACAGGGCAATTATGTTGCTTCTGTATTCCATTACAAAGAAAAGGTTTTTACTGAAGTCCAGTCTCTCCATAGTAAAGTATCTTGTAGCTTATTTTTCCTTAAGACTTCAAGTATCTCTAGCAAGATCTGGCCATGTGCTTTATATGCAAAAGGGAAACTGATGTTTCCCCTCTAACAGTCATTTAAATAGTTTTACAACACTGGTACAAAAGCCATTAGCACAGCAGCTGTCGAAGCGCTTCGGAAGTGCCAGGTTGGCACTACCATCCCTATCCTGCTAGAAGGGTAAATAAGATGCAAAAAGACCCATGGAGACTTGCTTAAGGTTACATCACAGTTAGTCATTAGCAGAGCTAAGGAGCTGGGTGGAGGACTGTGCTGAGACTCCCATCTCTGCAGCCAGCCCACACCTTGCTGTGGTACCTGCCTGAAGGGGTGCTGTCAGTGCTGGGACATGTCTTAGGAGCAACGTGTAGGAGAAACTGGAAACTTTGATGCAGCACTGTTGGGGTACACTATGTGCTGGAAGAGAGCTAGGCCCTGAGGGCTGGAGAAAGAGCCTCGTTCTCAGACCTGGAGGTGATCCTGGGATTACAGCCAGGTCACCGGGGATGGGCTGAGAGAGCATTGTGGGTTTCTGGACAGTGTCAGCCCTATGAGATGTGATAATTGCAGTTTCTGACCTTGTAAGGTATTGTTTACCTTTTACCATAATAGGCAATGTCTGGGAAATACTCCAGGTGATTGGGGGACACCGAGGTGAACATCTTTCCTGTTTGTATGAGGTGATTTCCTGTAGGTTATGGTATTTAAGGGAATTTCTGATGTGCAATAAAGCTTTTGCACCTTTTCCACCACATGTGTGTGGAGTCCTTGCCCATGCGTGAATACTGCACAGCACAGACATTCCTTTTTAAAGGGTTTACCAGGAGGAAGACAGATTGAATAACAGGTTGAAATGAGGGGATTTTCCTCCTCAGACTTCCCAAGTGTATCCAGTCAGTACTTGGTTAGTCAAAAAAAAAAAAAAAGGTTGGTCCAGTGATGATAATAAATGTAAAAGTTGTTCTCCATGAGAATAAATGAAATACAGAGTTAAGGGTCAGGAAAGGCGTGTGAACAGTGTGGCTGTCAGATAACATTCAAGAAGGTTTAGTAAATGTAAGAAAAATTCTTTACTCCTATCAGTATCTCAGCTAGCTCATTTAGCACTATCACAAAGGTTCCTACCTAAGCTGCACACACACTCAATTCTACATACTCAGTTTCATACTCAGCCCTCACTGAAAGCTCCAAATATGCTGAAATGTGTATACAATATATATGTGTATCCTGAACACCACCACAAACTACAGGAACTCAGGAGAGCTGCATGTGCTTGAAATGTTCAAGGATGAGCAAGAAATGTTTGAATAAAGATGAGTCAGTATCAACAGCCCTTTAGGTAGAACTGTGTCTGCACATTCTGACATACAATGATAAGCTTGGAAGACAGCAATCTCGAGGAATCAACATCCGTGGAGGCTAATGCAAATTAACTATGATTTACAACAGATTTTATACTGAAGACTGGAGAAATAGTGTGGTTACAGCTGTGATAAACATCTAAGGGACAAAAGGTCTCTCTTTATTAAGCCATCTGGAAAAACAGACAAAGCCATCTTCAGGTCATTTAAGTGAAATGTTACATGTTTGATTTAGAGCTGTTCCACATCTTATGGAGACAGAAATATAAAGCCAGGCGCACAATTAAGCAGGAAGGAAAACAAGAGGAAAAGCAATAATTGTATAGATTTTGTAGAGGCAGTTGAAAACAATCAGAAAAAAATGGAAATATAGCAACTGGAGTTCCAGGATTTGATAATAAGAATCTAACAGGTTTTAACGCTTACAACATTTATGTGTTGTACTGTTCTAATTGTACACAGCATGAGGATTTAACTAGTCAAGTTTGGAATTTGCACAGAGAAAAGCACTGCTCTTCAACATTCTGGTTAGTAACTTTTAGGTATTTTTAATTCATGGGATGTTTAACACAGCCAGATTTGGAAATTACAGCTGATGGCTGCAAATTCTTAGCAATCTGGAAAAAACCAGAAGGATTACTCTGGCACAGACCTAGAAGTTGAAACTGCAAGAGACTGAGAACCTTCCGACTGCGTACGGCAGAGATTGAGAGCGTTCGATCTCTCCCACAGCCCCACTGAGGGAAGCAGTTTCAGTCTCTGGCCGACACTAACACAGAATCACAGAATCGTAAACATTGGAAAAGACCTCTAAGATCATCAAGTCCAGCCCTGACCACCTTGCCAGTTAGACCATGGCATCAAGTGCCATGTCCAGCTACTTCTTAAACACCTCCAAGGACAGTGACTCCACCACTTCCCTGGGAAGTCCATTCCAGTGCTTAACAACCCTTTTGGTGAAGAAATTCCTCCTGATGTCCAGCCTGAACCTCCCCTGGTGCAGCTTGAGGCCATGTCCTCTCATCCTGTCACTGGCTGCCTGGGAGAAGAGGCCAGCCTCCACCTGGCTGCACCCTCCTTTCAGGCAGCTGTAGAGAGCGATAAGGTCACCCCTGAGCCTCCTCTTCTCCAAACTAAACACCCCCAGGTGCCTCAGCTGCTCCTCACTGGACTTGTGCTCCAGACCCTTCCCCAGCTTTGTTACCCTTCTCTGGACTCACTCCACCACCTCTTATTTCTCTGAGTCTGGTGACCTGGGATTACTGCTTTTCAAGAAAGGGAATTTAAGGAAAATGGCTGTATTCCACTTTTCCATGACCTCTCAGATCTTATACTCTGCCATGGATCTGAGCAACTCCCAGCACAGATCTTCCACATCCACATAACTGGGCATTATGGTGCCCAAAGGGCCACTCCTGTAGCCGAGAACCACCAGCCAGCAGTGTTTGACTACCCTGTTTTTCTCCAGTCCCATGCCTCAGTGCTCCCTGGCTGACCACTCACTTGCAAAGAAGAAAGTCTGGCTGGTGAATACTGCTCTGCTCACCCGGTGCTACACAGGTTCCCTTTTCCTTGCAAAGCCTGCCCATTAAATTCCCATAAATAGTGCTTTGACAGCCTACAGCAGGAGGCATCCTGGATGAAAACCCTGCTTGTCTCAATGCCTCATTTAGCTGAAAAGGTCCTCAGCTGCACCGGGGTTCCTCATGCTACGTAAATTCCATTCTAAATATAGAAAATTCTCTTCCTGAGATTTTGTACTTGATTTGTCATTTAATAAGAGGAAGGATGAGCACTATGATTCATCTGGAAAAAAAAAGAAAAAAAATTTGCTCCCATAATGATCAAATTCCCCTAATTTCAGGCTTTGATCTCAAAAAACATGACAGCAGCCATTTGTGCATCTACTTCTGACACCACAGCAACCCAAGGCTCACTAGCAGTTCAAAGGTGCAGTTCTGGGGTGCAGCCATTACATTTGGCTGAAAGCATGTAAGCAAGCAAATATAACCTACTCAGAGATTCTAGCCACAGGGAATTTTGTTTATTCCAGGAACCTTGTGCAGCTTGCTTTATGCATTTTATAAATACGAAGAAACTCATTTAAGAACAACTTAACCTTGTGGATTTAAGATTAATTTAACCTTTTGTTCAGATGTTCTTTGAACTGCGAGCTTTGCATTGTTATTAAAAACAAACAAACAAATGGTTTAAAAAATGAGAACATTTGTCACAGTATGCCATCAGCTGTCCCTCAGTTCCTCCCCTTCTGTGGGTAGCAATGTAATAAAGTACTTTATCAGAGGAAGTAGTAAGTTCTCTTATAGCACAATGGCCACCTACCCACAGACAAAGGCAGCCAAGTTCTCCCATCTAGCTATAAAATACAATTCACATGCTATAGCTGTAAAACAACATATAAAACTAGTGAAGCTGATGAAAAAGTGTAAATAATGTAAATGACAAAAGTAATTACAAATAGGTAAATACCACATGATTTAAAGAACACCTAAAGCTCAACAACCCCTGCCTTCATAAGAGTAGGACAGGAAAAGCAGCCATAGAGGGAAAGCTGAAGTAAAAGCATATTCTTCTGTAAATGTATGTATAAATCATACTGTGACACATAATGTAGGCAGGAAGACAGGAAGGTTCCTTCCCTTAATAAGGCAGTGGATCACCATGGACTTCCCAGGGTAGTGAGCACTACCTGCTTCACTTTAGCACAACCGCCTGCAGTACCTTACCTCAAATCTTTGGGGGTTTTGTAGTTATTTTACTATATTGCATACAGCAAGAAAGTATGATATCCAGAAGGTTGCTAACTCCTGTGTTTTAGAGAGTACAACTTAAATGAACTGAACACAGGTATGTTGTTATTTAAATATTCTCTGCATCTACTTAGATCATGCTCGCTGTAATAGACATCTACTTAAGACAATGCAGCTTCACGATAAATCTGGTTTCCAACTGGCTTAAAGGCAAACTGGAATTACTGCAGTGTATTGTCTTCACTATCTTGTATATTGGTCACAGCTGGAAAAGTAACAGTTTTCCTGTCACGTGAATTACATTCAAGTGTAGAAAAAGCAAGTTCACATTCCACACCAAGAAATGTTTTTCAGTGGACAGGTTAGCACACTTTACCACTGGAAAGCTTCTGCACTGTGATGCCGCAGGGTTTTACAGCGCTGTGACATTTTCGGAGATAAAGGGAAGTGAAGTGGCTGACTGGTCACCCCTTTAGGCAGGGTTGGATGCACAGGTGACAAACCCTGGCAAGCTTTTGTCTCCTGTAAAGCTACTTAAATTAATAGCAGTGTGAAGGGTCGGCTTCACTGCATTTTGCAGATAGCAGGAACATACTGGTTCATTTTCACCTGGTTCACTCGTGCAAGTGATGAAATCTTTAACTGATAAAACAGGGATTTGTATATTCCTTTTCCCTCTATCTACCTCTTTTCTCTAGTTTCTGTTGGAAAATGTGTTAGAACTGAAATTCATTCCAAAGCATGCATTTTTAACTTCTCAGGTTTATCTTGTCAAAAAATCTGCAGTATTTAATAGAGAACTCAATACAAACTCATTAATGACAATCACAAACCTTGCTCTGTCTTTAATGAAAGATCATGGAACTTAGTTTTCCATTTCCCATTTTTTTTCTCTTGCAGACTTTGGTCTTGAAAACAGGCTGAACTACACAGATTACCTACCAGCAGCCAGTTTACACTTACAGGTGTAAACACCAAGCTATCATTTTAGCAGCTTGCCCATTTGAGAGGAATCCAAAGCAGGATTGAAGTCCTTTTAAGATCTTTTCAATGTAGTCATAGGAACAGAAAGAAGTTTCATCACATGTGACAGCTGAATCCACAGTGTTATAATGAAAATAGCACCACTAGCTCTGGGCAGCGAGAGACAGTCCTAGGTCTTATCCCAGCTCTTCCTCAGAGGCAGTGCAGTGGGCTCGCACGAGCCCTGCCACACAAATGGAGACACAGGCAGCTACATCTGCCCTCATCTTCCTCTGCATCTGCAGCCCAGGACATGAGCTGAGGAAATTCCCTGTTACATCTATTGCAACAGAAGAGGTTTGAGCAGTTCAGTTAGGTCTTTGTGGTCCTTTTGGTGGGGCACAGGTCTTAACGATCTACATGCTCAAAATCCCATGTCCTCTTATTCTCCCAGTAGTCTTCCCCACTGCCACCCACGCTGCCTCAAGCATGCTTGCATTTTGGGAACCTTCACTGCCCATGTTAACTGGAATATAAATAACTCTGGAGGATATTTCTAGAGATCATGCCCTCTTAAAGTGTATGAGTTAAATGGATGCCAAATAGTAATAAAACTTTACTTGCAGTTTTAAGGACATACTCACCAACATGGGCAGGAGTTACAAGTTTTGAATAACCTAAGTTGCACCTGTGGATAGCTAAAAATTCACTCAGCATATATGTGATAAACTTTAGTAAATTGTTTGACATGTCACCTAAAAAACTGTTTTGTTTTTAAAGCATAGTCCCACATCTTACCAATAGCACACACAGCTGAGTGACACATGAGTTAAAAAGAGTCAATATGGAATTTTTACTAAATAAAAGTATTCCTAGAGATTCTGTGTCTAGGTCTCACAAAGATTCATTCAGCAATCCTAAGCAGCACTGAAACAAAACACCAAGAAAAATGGCAACTACATAAATCCCAACCAGGCTTGGATATTTCTTTGGAAACTGTGTTCCAGCCATGTACTGATATGGGGCTTAGTACAGAAATATACAGCCTGAGTAATATGAGCAGCCGGAGTTAACTCACCTACCAGTTCCCTGGCCTTTAAAAACATGACCAGGAGTAGCTTCTTGTCCTGTTTATAAATGAGAATTCTGCTAACAGTAAGGTTAAACATTACCTGACTGACAAACATGAGAAGAAAGCCGGCCATTAGCTTGCTTATCTTTGGACATCATCACTGGTCTCAGCTGATGGGACAATATCATTTCATTCAGTTTTTGCTGCAATGCTAAGTAATCTTCAGATAATTTTGATATCTGAAAAATACATTTTTACATTATTATAGAAATAAGGATGCATGTTCCAAGGTAATCAAAGGCAAAATAGTGGACTAGAGAATTAATTTAAAAGGTGTTGCTCCACCTACGGCAGTGTACACCCCTACCACATCTACCTCCTCATCTCTTGGAAAAAATGAAGACGGGAAAAAAAAGACCCACAGGAAACTTCACACTGCAGTCCAGTCCTACAGCTACTTCCTATTGGTTCACACATGTGAGCAGATGGTGCCTTGCTGATGCAAGATTGCTTCTACAGCTGTAGGCATACTTCTCTGCACATGTGCAAGTCTCTGACATTGGCACAGCAACTTTAGTTTCATTTACAGGCACATTTCACAAGTTTACTGAATTAGGGACCTTGATGGGTAAACAAACATTTCAACAAAGGCAAAGCTTCTGCATTTAACGTAAATCAGAATAACACTATTTTTGCCAGTACCCTTTGTCTTTTCCTCCTTCCTGAAAAGGCTATTTTCTCTTGCAACCCAAAATATGCATTTTTATAGAACACACATTACAAAATCTCTGTCTTAGTTTAGAGAGCAAAACCTTGGTGCCATCGAAGTCAGTAAAGTAACTTTGGCATTCTGTCACTGCTCAGAGTATTATGCTCAACATACATTGCTTACAAGCTTCTCACCTGTCGTGAAAAGGCTGCCAAATCACAAGCCTCTTTCTCTGGGTCTCCCTTCAGTGTCTTAGAGTCTTCAGCATCTGTACTGGCACTTTCCCTACCTTTTGTTGTTTGGGGATTGTTATTTTGAACGTGTATTGGTTCTGTTGGCTTCTCATGACTTTTGCAAGGTAGTTTTCCTTCTTTTCTCAGTTGTCCCCTCCTTCTGTAACCGCGGTAATTGCTCTGAATTACCACTGCCGCCTTCTCTTTGTCTTCTGAACCTTGTTTTTCTGCCTCAGCTTGCTTCCATGAGCTTCTTCTTAGTGACTCTTTCCTTGTGATTCCTTTACCTCCTGTAGGCATCCCTGCTTCATGCTTTAGGTGGTTTCTTTCCACATCCCTGTCGGTCCTGGGCTGGACCACAGCAGATTCTTGATTTTGCCAGTCTGCACTGAGTGTGTCTTTATTATCTTGCTCTTGCTGGGGTCTAGGTTCAGCTGAGATTTTGACAGAAGATTTGCTGGGTAACTCTTCCAAAGAGTCCTGTTCTTCACTTTCACTAACCTCTTCTACTGCTGGGTTCTGCTTCACAGAAGGTGCCTCTCCTCCAGCAGATGTTTGCTGTTGCTCCTCTACATTCTCTGTGTCACTACACCCAGAGCACTTGCTGTCAGTGACAGCATCAGCTTCATCTTGAGTCTCCTCTCTCACCACTTCTTCCACTGCATCGTTTTGAGCTGGCTGCAGTTGTGCTTCAAGGAATTCCACAGCAGATAATTCGTCTTCTGTTTCGGCAGCTGCTTCTTCTTCTGTTCCAGGGAGGGCATTCTTCACTTCAGTTGGACTTTCCTCAGGATCTTGAAGTTCTTCATAATTTTCCTTCTTGCTAATGGATGCTGCATTTTCAATTTCTTGCTTTCTAAGTGATTCCCTGAATGGAACAGAGTTTTGGGCAAAAATTACTGCTGAAGGAGATGAAGAATAGAGATGATTTTACAACTACCTTTGGTGGTCTTTGTGTACTAGCTGGCAATTTGATACATTGCAACATGGGAAAGATTGAGTGCCTACAGCTGGAATTAAAGATAGCAATTTCTGTTATTATTATTATCTCTTAAAGTGAAAAGGGATGATATTATTATCATCAACATCATCATCATCTCTTAAGTGAAAAGGCACATCCCTGTTAAACTTCACAGAAAATTGCCAGGAAGACAATGTAGGCTGTGTGAAGGCTGATAAAACAGTAAAGAATTAATTTAAATGTTAACAAAAACATAAGGCATAAACCTTTTAGCATCTCAAGAATGTATAAATACACACAATCCCAAAGGTATTCTGTGTTTCCTCTGTCGTCACCTTTGCTTATCTGGAACAGTGACTTAAGATGAGAAGAACAGCTCCTTGCAGACATCTGTCTCACTCTTGTCTGGACACTTTTTATTATGAGCTAATTCCACAAAGAGACTCATCTATGGATTACATTAACATTACAGGTAGGTACAGTGCTGTTGATCTTTCTCTTAAATGTGCCTTTTTTCCTTGGGCTTGAAAAGATGAGAAAATTAGCTACTGCCATTAAAAACCTCCACATAAATATACATTACTTCTGCATACATATCTAGAATAATCCTAATTTGCTTCACCCTTACCTTATAATGTTGCTATTCAGTACTGTAATTACTGGAAAGGGACACATTTGAGTGACACAAGAGAAAACACTACCTCCTGCTTTTGAAGACCTTCCTCTCCTTATATCCCCTGTAGTGAGACTGAATTGTTATTGCTGCTTTGTTTCTTGTTTCAGTTAGTTCTCTTCTCTTCTTCCTGAGTAAGTATCCTCTGGCAACTGGTACAAATTGTAACGCAAAACATCCTTAGGCAACAAACAATGGGTGCCACACACATTTCAGACAGTCAAATGCTAACAGCATTAAACAAAAGCTAATAAGGAAGTACAGACCAGGGTGCCTATTACGATTATGTTTTATATGAAGTTATTCCCATGAAAATTTTTTGAGATTTCGGAAAGCTGCACCCATTCTACATGAGGGTACAAACAAGCTCTTTCTTCATATTTTATTGGACTAAATAAAATATTGGAAGATGCAGAATAAAACAGAAGCACAGAGCCATAGAAGTGCCTCTAGAACACAGTACTCTGAGCTTCATGAACCTCCTTTGCCCAATTCAGGCAATCTGTCTTTCATTCCCCTGGGAAATGCCTTATTATCAGCCTACAGAGATTACCAGGCTGTCAACTGGCACAGGCTTGGAATTAGCTGAACATTCAACAGGTCAGAGAGAAACGGAAAATTTTATAGCTCAGCAGTTACAGAAGACTTAGCTCATGCTCCTTCTGCAAAGACTCATTATTCAAAATTAAAAAGCTCAGCATGAAAGATGTGCTGAGCTCCACAGCAACCAGGTACACTGTGGCAGAGAAACTCCCTACTTGTGCTTCATGGGAGGCATAAGTTAAAGTTTCTGGTCTGAACCAGAAATAAGGACTCAAACATGGGCCTTCCCTGAGCCATGTAGGTGCTGACGGGTCACTGGGGCCTTGGTGCCATTGCCGGCACGTTGGTATCTGGTGCCATCTGAAGTGCTCCAGGATAGCAAGGCATCTACGTGGAGCTGGCGGAAAGAACAGGACAGATGGGACTTGGTGGAGAGGAAGAGTTGGGTATACCATGTGAAAGAAAGCTGGAGACCAGACAAGATAACCAGGGCACCTTGAATGACATGAGATACCAGTATGAGGGCAAATGAGCTGAGCATTTGTTGATTTTGAATGAAATTAATCAAACCCTCGGCTCTACTGACTATTTAGACACCTAGATCACATTTAGACATCTACACTGAAGTGTCTTAATCAGAAACTGAACTGCATTCAGAATGTTGTTTCAAAAATTTTTGAACTTGCAAATCATTTCCTAATGGGAACTGGCACAGTCTCCACAGTGCTGTGATTTGGATAAATCTGCAGTTCCAGGGATTCAGCACAAATCCGCTAATCCCTGGCAAAATAAAAAGAACATAGTGTTTTGTCAAAATATTTCTGTTGAACTCTAATTCCAAATGCAGTACCAAGAGTATGGGGGTAGTGGACTCAGGTGATTTAAATACCCTGTGGACATGGTAGATATGGGACTCTCTCTTCAACTCTGCTGAGAGTATTTTGCATCACAGAGAAAAGGTCAAGCTCACTGAAAGGGAGCATAAGCAGTCTGTTCCAACACATTAATATAATTTAGTGCTAAGTTTTATGTGCTTTTGCATTCCCCACTCATAACTTAGACCAGGCTGGGCTCCACTAGGTGCAGTCATTCAGTGTAAGAAGGACCATATAAAACGGGCATAAATTACACCTTGATAACTGGATATAGGACAAAGAAACACAAGTACTTTTTGGAAGTAGTACAATTAGATTTTATATTGCAGTCTGACAGGGTCTTAGAAAAGTAGAAATTGTAAAGCACTTGGAATATTTCTTGAGTTTCTTGGATTTCTGAGCCAATTCTCTTTCCATTTTCATATAAAAGCAACTCAACAGGAGTTATTTTGAAACAAATCAAATTGTGTTGTCAATGGACACACCAATATAAGCTGCATCTAGTCTTTTTAGACTATTCTGGTTCACCTTTGAGGTTTTCTGAGAAATTTGTTATGAGATAGTAGCTGTCTAAGCTTTGTTTTCAAACTGGAAGAGCAGTTTTGTATTGCTTTAGAAATAAATGGGGGAAAAATGGAGAGAGCTAAGTAAAAATGGACTTTATTTTAGTTTTGGCTACTTCTGCACTGAAAAAGTTAAAATGAAACTGCAGACATGACAGAGCAGGTGGATAAAAAGAAACATTCAGGACATCAGCAGAGTGAAGTGGTAAATTTATACTTTTGCATTTGATAAATATCCTAATATAATTGACAACGTTCAGATGTGTAATAATTTTTGGCACATTACTGGATTTTATGCTGGCTTTAGATTGTTTTCTACACTAATGAAGTTCTACCAACTGCAGTAAAGTGATCTTCAGTACACACTGGCCCAGTGCAATTAACAGATGCATGTGACAACGATTAAAACCAACACTGGTGGTGGTATATACTCATGAAGGTGTATCTGAGGTTGTTTAAATCTAGATAGCCTGGGTACTGGCAATACTAGCTTATGTTTGGGTTGCCACTTTTGTAATTACTGAAAATGCTGTGCAGATTTGTGCCAGCTGTTTTTATAGAATCATAAAATCACAGAATGGTTTGGGTTGGAAAGGATCCTAAAGATCATCTAGTTCCAAGCCCCCTGCCATGGGCAGGGACACCTTCCACTTCACCAGGTTGCTCAGAGCCTCATCCAACCTGTCCTTCGGTCCCATGTCTCTCCAGCTGTTCTGCTCCTGATTTCAGAGCTGCCTAGACTATGTCTAGCTTGGGGATGTCTCTGCAGGGACAGGGGAGACCAAAGTACAGGGAGAAAAAAGGGATGTCCCATAGGAACACCTGGGCCCAGGGTCATTACGGCTGCAAAAGAGAAACAAAGCGATGGCAAAAAAGAAAAAGAGAGATGGATGAAATTACAGTTTGCAGTCTTCCCAAATATAACCACCACTGATACATAACAAACCCTGTTCCTGATCGAGCAGCACGCATACACACACGATATGCAGAGAGCGTCGTGTGGGTTCCAACAATACCCATAGCTGGGTAGCTGTAGTACTTCAATATCTCAGACTAGGAGTGACAAGGTTTGCTATGGCATTTGAGCGTCCCATTTCACAGCTGTGGAAAGTGCCCTAAACCACTCTGAGGTACAGGTAACAGAATACAGTGACCCTATATATATACAACCACTGTACACAGACATATAATAGATAAATTATACCTCAGAACATGCAAATGAGCATAGTCAATCAGTGTAGCCAGAATCTGGGTCAACATATTGTGTATGGATAGCACATTAAAAGCCAAGAAAGCAAACAATTCTTACCTGCTTGAAATTTGGTAATATATTCTTCCACTTTTTTATTATGTTTTGCATTTTTGTATTCTTTACGAGCAACAAACCCCCTGTAAGCTGAAAAGAGATATTAAAAATTAGGTAATCCACTAGGTACAAAAAAGAATAAAAAAAAAAAATTACAGACTATTAAAATATTCATAAATATTTTTCAGGCTTTATCTTTCAAAAAACATGGCAAATGAGCATCAGTAGTAAATCTACATAAAAACAACATTTTCTGGTGAATAAAGTTATTATGAATTAAATGAATACAAACCACAAGATAATCAGAATGTAAAATAAGATGATGTTTGAAAGTATTAAAAAATTCTGTTGATGCCTCCATCAACAGGGTAATTTGCCTTATTATCTAGGACAGTTAATATATTTTATTTTCATTATTACATTACACAACCTTGTCAGTGCATGCCAGAATATTATTAACAAGAGTATCATCTGTGCAATCACACCCTTCTATTCTTAAAATTGCCTTTTAAATGTAACACTGATAAATGTAATTTCAGAAAAGAGATTGTCATAACCTGGTTAAAAGAAATTTTTCTTCAGGAGAACAGATATGACCAAGTATAAGGTATTTTGTCAAATGCAACAGCAGGAAAAGAGCAAAATCCACATCCAGCATGCACATTCATCTATCAACTGTACACATGCACTAGCTTTAAGCAAAATGTTAAATGTTTTAAAGCTATTACCTGACTGTATTTTAATAGCACTTTGTTCCCTTTGTTCCTTTATCTTTTTGTATCTTCTTGAACCTAGCCATCCTCTGACATAAGCTTGAATCAAAATAATCATGTCAACTGTCTCCTTCCGCATTAAATTGAGCTGCTCCACATGATAGTATTTGAGAAATACCTTAAAAAGAGAAACAAACAAAAGTTTTAGTTACTCTCCCGGGCCCTTTATTTACTCAATCCATTTAATATCAACAACAGTTACAAGCTGATTTCAAATGATGAACAGACCCTTCAGCTGTGGAACCTAAAGGATCATTCTAAGAGATAGCATTTCCATTTTTTGGGATATTAGTTTACCTTACTCTTCTCTTTAGTATATTTAGTCAGTCCCTGCTTATTAATGTTTTTATGGGAAGACATTTCAAAGTTCCAATGCAAACCTTCAGTCTGTAACTATACATCTGTTTTCAAAACTGCAAGGCTGACAGTTTACCTCACAAATCTAATGTATGTTACATAAATGTGATCCAAATCTGGAACCTTCAATTTCTCCGCTTTCCAATTTTAAATCTAAAGCATTGTTTATTTACTAAATTGCTTTTATCAAGCATGAAACTCACATAAGTCCTGAAAAATGAGTCCAGCACATGGGTTGCCAACACATTGCTGATGTATATTAAGGAGTTTGCTTTTTAAAAAAAGTAGCGACCAAGAGCTACTCCAACCAAATGGGTGAGAAAACAAATTGTTCAATATGTTAACAACGGCATACTGCAATGATGAAGATACAGTATATTAAAAAATTACTTTAGTTTTTCCAAGAACCCAGTTGTCAAGGTGGGCTTTTTCCAAGATGGCGGCACAGGTTTCTGGGCTGACTGGAGGATCATCATTTGTTTTGTAACAGATGAGGTAATACCTAAAGACAAATGCATGATTCTTCATTCGATTAATGGAGGATAATACATGCAAATACATTCAAACCATTCTTTTAAATAATAAAAACAGTCGCATGAAAGAAAACATGGCACGGAAAAACCAAAACAGCGTGAAAGAAAGTGCAGTCATTTAGACACAGTACTGAGAAACTCAGTCAAAAGTGGATGAGAGACATATTGCACACCCTGGAGGGTTTTTTAATTCTATATCAACACCAGAAGGCTTTTAAAAAGAATCTACTTCAACCCAAATAGAGTAGTGCACCATTTCTTTCCTGCTCTCTATATTCTGTGAAAGTGATTTCAGTGGCAATATAAAAATGAAATAAAATAAAAATATTTGAACAGCTTTTCTGCCTAAATTATATTATTTCATACTTAGAAATGTCATTAAAATTTCCTATCTTATGTCATTGCTAGACCACCAACCTGTGAGATAATTAATATCATCTGAGATGCATCCCAGCTCTCGTTACCTCTTTGGAATCAGCTCTGCAGATCCTTTTGGAACATGTAAGTACCATTGTGACATATCATCTGTAAGCATTTAATCTGGCAAACTCATTACTCAGAATTAACTAGGAAAAGAGGTCACAATGCTCACTCATAAAAATTACCTGTAATACACCAGCTCAGCTGCTGGATAGACAAGTTCTTGTTTGTTCCAGGACTTTTCAAAATGCTCTATAACTAAATGAACCATATCTATCTTGGGGTTTTTAATTTAAGAAAATTACATTAATTATGTGTGCTTCCTGACAGTACATTCTGCTTTTTTTTCTTGTTATTCAGCCTTTAAACACAAAGCCTGGGTTTACCAGCTTTACATGATGGTAACAGTTTACTCATGGAATAATAAAAACAAAGACAATGTTGATTTCTCCATTATCACTTACAGTTCCTTTTTTTTTCTTTCTTTTTGTAAAACACAATGAATTGGCTTATTTTTATTATGACAAAATAATGTTGCCATTATCTCAGGTCTACCTGTAACTCTCAACTATTAAAAAACCCCAACCTCAATATAAGACAGATATTTAATAAAAATCCCTTTTCGTTTGAGGGGCATGTCCTCAGTGCCAGAGACCTGCACAGCCTCACTGCAATCAGGGGCATGCTCTCTCTTGAGCTACCCCATTATCTTCACTGCTTTTATCTCTTTTACCTGAACAGTTAAGTTTGGGGCTTTTTTTATAAAAAACTGTCACCAAAAGCTACAGCATATCTTGTAGTGATAACTCTCTTTTCCCATGCTGCACTCTTCCAAAACAGCAACAGTCCTAGGACTATATTTTCCAGAAACAGTGCTATAAAAACATCCCTCTGCTGTTCCCCTCTCACGTCATGCACCTGCAGCACTCTGCTGCTAGCTCTCTGTTTCTAGTGCACTGTTAATTTTAAGTGCTTCTGTCTGAATAGGTGGTGCTTGCTTCTTCCCAGTTTCGATCTCCATTCCACACATCTCTGTTCTGATGGAGGCAAATACTCAGGGTCTTTATTTGTAAGACAGAAGTACAGATTTTTGGCACAGAGGAGGAAGGTAGTTAAAGGAATTATAAAATCACACTGAGTTCATTAGTCTCCTTCTTAATAAGTGACTAACACTTAAGAATGATATTTTAAACAACACCATGCACTCAGTGAACTTTTCAGCCCTTGACTAGGAATCCCAAATTATCATCTACCCTGCGCAAGCAGATGCTGCACAGTCCTGAACATTGGGAGCTAGAGAAATTGTGGTGTTCCTTGGATGCTGTGGTTCCAAATTCTTGGCTTTAATTTGAAGTATTACATTTCTAAAATTCAAGTCCTTGAAGAAACTTGCAGACTATAAGCAAGTAAATTTTTACCCAAATGCTCAGGGAGCCTGAAAAATCATCCTGAGATGCATCATCTTTCCCTACCCATTGAAAACTGGTCACTAATCTTGTGCCTGAACTACTCATGGTAATCCAGTCTACAGCCTTCTTTGTCACGGGAAATGTCTTTATATTTTTTTTCAAAGACCATGTCAAAAACACTGCTGGTGCTTAACAAGCACTGGAGAGCAATCATAGGAGAGAAAAGAGCTTCTTCACGTTGATGTTACCGTTTTATGAAGTTAGCGAAGAGTATACGATGTGAATAACCCTGTCTTCGAATCCTTGCTGTCTCCAGAATTCCTGTGTAACGCAGCTGAACCAACACTTTTTCTTTGTCAAACTTGTTCGCCTGCCGGTCGTTGTTTGGCTTGATGCACCTGACAAAATGAGGCTGGCCAACAACCATTTTGGATAACAAATCCATCAGAGAATACTGCAAAGAAGTAACAAGAGATCTGTCACCAGGATACTTATGAAACTTGTACATAGGTCCACGTGTAGTCGAAATTTTATTTCATATGATCAGAATCATGTCCAAAACCATTTACATTTCATTAAGCTGGTACTTCAGGAGTAGATGAAGCAAATGACCCAAACACAATTCTAGCTTTTATAAGATCTCTAAGATACTAGTGTATACTACTTGAGAGAAACACTGATTCCAAATAAATGTACCAAATTTCATTCAGGACATTCTCACAGATTTCCATCATGTCCAACATATGACAGAACACTGACAGTCCTTACATTTATTTGCTTATCTTGGAGCTTTTTTAGGTAATTACAGCCCATTTTCTTTTTATTGTTGTTCACCCAGAGAGTAAATCATTCATCTGTGGATGGGAAGGGGAACAGCAGCAAGCCAGTAAATATTTCAATTCCTTCATTAGACAGGGGGAAACTAAGGCTGCCCCAAAAGAAGGGCTGGTTGAACTGCTCTGATCTTGGCATGTCCTGCTCACTGTATAGACTGATGGTGATACTATAACTGCCCTGCCAAGAGGGGAGAGTCTCCTCTCTTTTTAGGAGAGCAAAACTAGAAGTACAGAAGATCACAACTCCAAAATTGCATTTTTCCCACCTCACAGGGTACCAGGCTAGCAGAGAGGATGCAGGTTGTAGCTCCCCATGCCAGCTGAGGGGAATCTGACTGCAAACAACCTTGACTAGTGTTTTGAAAAATTGCTTCATGGGAGGATCTTATTAAAACACAAATGAAGAGGCTCATTCCTCAAGATTCAACCTGACTCAACAGAAAGAGGCAGCCAGGAGGTAATGCAGCTCAGCAGTAGGCTGGTTACATGAAACCAGTGTAGGACGTCAAGAGCCATATGTTTCCTATTAAAATGTGCAATTCCATTCTGGGCAGAAGCTGCACTATGCAGCAAAGTGCTTAATTAGCTCCACCACTAGTGTGCCAGCTGAACACAAATAGGACACACTAATGGTTACCTTTTTTCCATGCAGTCTGAGGTGGCATATGCTTTTCTCAGTCACTCATAGATTTCTGTGTATGAGTAAACCAGTGGGCCTGAAGCTCAATTTTCATTTAAGAGCATTAGTTATCATGATCTAAGCAAGGATTTCCACTACAGAAAATAATATCAGAAAGTGTAAACATAATTAACTCATTTGCAGCCTCTGATGCTAGAAGTGCTGATAATGCACTGAATAATTAATTTGAATGAGATTCAATATTTTTTTCCATCTAGAATATTCGAACAGTATGTAGCTTTGGACCACTGTGATACCTAAACTGAAATTATCCTTCACAGTCCACAAAGCTGTGCAATTGTATCTACAAAAGAGAGATCTGCCTCCTTATTGTTCTGACATAGATGTAAATGAACTCTTTTGGGCCATAAAATCATAGAATATATTGAGCTGGAAGGAACTCATCAGGATCATCAAGTCCGACTCCTGACCCTGTGCAGGACACCCCAAGTATCATACCACGTGCCTGAGAGTATTGTCCAAATGCTTCTGGAATTCTGTCAGGTTTGGTGCTGCAACCACTTCCCTGGTCCAGTGATCAACCACCCTCTGGGTGAAGAACCTTTTCCAGATATCCAACTTAAGCCTTCCTCGACTCAGCTTCCTGCCTTTTCGTTGTGCTCTGTCCCTGGTCCCAAGAGTGAAGAGATCAGCTTCCCCTCATGAAGTTGCTGAAGGTTACAATGAGGTCTCCCCTCAGTCTCCTCTTCTCCAGGCTGAAGAGACCAAGTCACCTCAGCCACTCCTCATACGGCTTCTGCTTCTTCACCATCCTCGTGGCCCTCTGGATGCTCTCTAATAGTTTAATACCTTTCTTATATTATGACAACCAGAACTGCCCCCAGCACTCGAGGTGAGGCAGCCCCAGTGCAGAGCAGAGCGGGACAATCCCCTCCCTTGCCCGGCTGGTGATGTTGTCCCTGATGCCCCCCAGGACATGCTTGGCCCTCCTGGCTGCCAGGGCACTGCTTGATCATGTTCAACTTGCCATCGACCAGGACCCACAGGTCCCTTTCCCTGGCACTGCTCTCCAGCCTCTCATTCCCCAGTCTATGCACACAACCAGGGTTGCTCCGTCCCAGGTGCAGAATGCAGCTCTAGTCCTTGTCAAACTTCATATGGTTGGTGATCGCCCAGACCTCTGAACTGTCGAGGTCTCTCTGCAGGGCCTCTCTGCCCTTGAAGGAGTCGACAGCTCCTCCCAATTTAGTGTCACCAGCAAACCTGGTATTCCTCTGAGTTGGGTGTCCAATCCATCATGAACATCCCCTCAGCCACCTTATGGTTTGCTCGGAGAGATGACTAAACAAGAGTTGGAAATTCAGACCAGAACCAACTCTGTACACCACTTCAGAGGAAAGGATGCCCTTCCCTGCTATTTTCTATTTTAGGACCAGCAGCACAGCCAGTGCTTGGGAAGGTTCAGAGCACTGCTGAAGGAACCACAAGCATGAACTCTGGGCAGTCTCTGTGCAGTGACCATCAAGAACTTTCTCTGGAGCTCCTGCTTCCAATTAACTTTGCCCTCTTTCTTAAACTCTTAAAGAAATGCTATATATACCACTAATGTCCAATCTCCCTTTATCTTCATTGGTGGAAAAACAAGCAATTGAAAGATTAATATTAATTGTCATACATCATCATGACAGCAATGTGGCTGTGTAATCAAGTACAGTTAAAGATGAAACATTACAATCTCCTCGAGATATTTGAGCTGCACAGACTGCTGCACCATATATGCAGTTCACAAACTCCAAATGGATCACTGCTGACTCTAACTCAACAGGTGCATTTCAAAAAGTAAAAGAATAAATATTTGTTGTACTCTAGAAATATTTATTAAAAGATCTGATATCTTACTCTAAAATAAGAAGCGACTGTCTGCGTTTTCATGCTGGTTGTCTCTCTTGGATGATGTCCAGTATCTCCTGCTTCATCCTATAAAGATGAAGAAAAAAAAAATTACACTTTTTATCTCTAGTTAGCCTGTAGTGCCCTTTCCAATGCCCCAATAAAGCACCCCTCAGAGAAGATAAATAATTTAAAAAGTATTCTAAACAGCACAAATTACACCATGATCACTAGCACAAATCACTTACACTAATGCTTTGCTACACAATACACAAACATTCACACACACAAAGGACACAAGTTGATAACAGAGCATCTAATAACTACCACAAATAACCGGACAATGTCTGAGGTCCTGTCTGTTATTTCATCATCACTCTTAATTTGCTAGTTCTCTAAGGAATGTGGCTACACTCCACACCAATATTTAAACTTCACTTTTTGCTACAATACAGCTAGGAAATAGGTTTTTTTTGTCCTGAAGTTGTTATAGAATTATAGCCAGAAAGAAGGGAAATGTTAGTTTTTTACCTCACGGAAGGAATATGAATTGCACAACACAAAGATATCCAGCTAAACAGAAAAGAAAATAGGAGAGGGAGAAAAACCAAGGAAGGGGTTACTTGCTTACTTTCAACACCAAAACAACTACTGCCTTTCTAGTTTAAGTTAGGCTTCAACGCAGAATCACAAAATCAGTTTTCTTACCTTTGTATGACTGATAGACTTTTGGGAGGTCCACATTTGGTAACTGATTGTAGTTTTGCTTTTGGTGTGTGCCAGGTTACCTGTGGGAAGATAAAAGAAACCAACCTACCAAAGTGCTTACATCTCATCTAAACTAAAAACGATGCTGAAACACCTTATTTATGCCCCAGTGCAACCATATGATTATAAAGGTCATTGACTTTTTCAGAGCATGTCCTCATTTCCCCTTTAAGCCTTGGGATGGAATGAGCTCTGAAGAAGTTGCATGAACATGGAACAGGATGACTTTTTCTCCTCATCTACTAGATAAAAAAATAAACAAACAGACTGCTGTATAAGGTAAGAAAGATACGTATTAGAGCATTAATGTGGTTTTACCCTAAGAATGTTATTGTACTGTTCTAGTTCTAATGCTACACATTAGCTGAAAAAAAAGGTGCTAGTACCCTTCTCTGGCCCTGAGGAAAAGTGACATGGAATGACTCCAGATTATACACCTAAACTCTACACTTCACTACTCTTTCAACCCCCTGGTAAAATTAATGTTGTATCTTTCCACAGAGCTTGCTGGAAACCGTCACTGGCCTGTCCTTTCTCTGAAGTGTGGCTGGCTATTCCTGGGAGGCTACTAGCTGACATGGACCCAAACTGTCCTAGGGAGGCATTCTAACCATTAATCAGAATGAGCAGTCTTGTGGGAGTGTTCCAGCTGCGGTTCACTGGCTCTTGGTTTACTGGCACAGACAAAGTCTTAAGGCTCTAACTTTGGAATTCTGAATCAAGCAATACCTTCATTATGATGACTTTGAAGGACTAGGTGCATTGGCACGCTTTACACAGACACTGGTCTTTTCAATGAATAATGAAAATTCTGCTGAGCTTTCCATCATATCCCTCTGTGCTGATAAACTCTAACCATTGCTGCATGCTGCCACTGCTTCTGCTAATAACATAACACCTCTGGGATCTCCCTCTCTACTGGGAGAGCCTGTATCTCTCTAAGCACAGCTACTATCAGAAAGAGGTGGGTAAGAGTTGGAATAACAGCTGGAAATACGTGTCATGGCAATGCATCAGGTATTGCGTGATGACGAAGGGCTAAACCTCCCTGGGGTTCAGCTGAATATCACAGAGTGCGAAGAAAAAAGAGCATTACTCACAGCTAACTTTAGCTATCTGAAAGTGAGGTGTCTACAGGATCCCTGCTGTATTCAGTGGAGAGAGACACCTTCAGAGGAGGTTCTTCCTATCCCAAAAGAAACACCTGAGATAGGCAAGATGGATCAGACTTTGGGTAAACCTCTACAATTACTCTGGTTCTAGATTAATAACATAGATCAGAAACCTAACTTTTAGCTGGCTGTAGCAGGATGGTTTGGGTCAGTTTTGAAAGGCTACATGCAGCGTTTCACAAATTTTAACAAGAAGGGTGAAACAGCCTTCAGAGTTATCTTGCAAAACATTAAGACTTGGGATCAGTTCTTTGAACCATTTGGATGCTTACTTTGACTCTTTGGAAATTATAGTTTAGTATATTAGCAGATATCAACAAGTCAAAAAGTTCAGGCAAGGACATTGAGCTCTGTGCTCTCCCACGAACACTCACTTAAAATAAAACTCCAAGACCAAATTTTGCATTCTTTTAGCAATGCTCCCTTTGTAAAGAACAGAAGCCTTGCCAAAAGCTCAGCTTCTGTAAGTTAGGATAACATTTTCATTTCCATTAGGCTCTTCCAATTTAGCTTTTCTATTCTTCTAGAAATACGTCTCCCATGTAGTTGCACAAGAAAGTAACATTGTAAAGTACTTACTGTATGGCATCAATGCCATCACACAGGGAGTACTACAACACAGTAACAAACTGGTTGTAAGGAGACTTACCCATCATCCTGAAGTGGAAGGTAGGATGCTTTGCAAGGACATAGTTCAAATAAGGTGCAACATAGGAGTAATTTCTGTGGAGCCAGTTTTATTCCTCCACCTCAACTTCTGAATTCCTTGAGGAAGAGCTTACTACTAGAACCTCATCATTTACCTATTGTAAAGGACTCTTAAGATGAGGAAATAGAAGAGTGTCTTCTCACTCTTTGCAGCAGATGTTAGGAGCCCCAGCCTTTGTCCTCTACCACTTAGAGATAAATTGCACTGAGGCAATTTGTGTATGCCCTGTCCAAATCAGGCCAGTGACTTACCTGACCCTTCCTGTTCAGCCCTCAACTCAAGAGACGAACTCCACTGCCTGTCTTGATCCCCTACCCTGAAGAGAGGGCCCTGAAAGAAATCTCTACCGCTTCCTTGGCACTTGACCAGACCAATCCCTCCCCTGCAGCTTGAGATGGCTGGGGTTCCATTCAGTATAGATTCTATGGTTGAAGAGTTAAGCCACGAAGTGTATAATGTCATCAATTAATGGTCATATGAAACCTAGCAGTGGTCATCACGAAGGCTAGAGAAAGCTAAGAAGGTCACCACAACAGCAATACCTGTTTTTGTGAGAGGATGGGTTACTAGCTGTCGTGTCAGGTTGTTTTCAGATGATCGCAGTAGCAGCACAATATCAGCTGGCAGAGTATCTCTATTTTTGGCTAGGAATCCACTTGCATTATATAGAACCTGTTTAAAAAGTACATTTATACATCTTCTTGGGTTTTGAAAAGTAATTGCAAATTCAAACTTTCTGGAACAGGGCTTTTGATATATCAAGATACACAAATAGTTTTTCAGCCATCAGGCTCACTCTTGCTTACAGTCTTTTCTTTGATCACTGAAAGTTCTAACTTTTCAATACTGAGATATGATGAAGATCATTAAAAGCAAATCCATCATTCCATAGTAGCTTGAGGCATTTATTTTTCTAATGCAGATACATTAATAGCAGTTTTAATTTGTGTGGATTTATCACCAGGACAAGTGTATTATGGTCCTCGTTTACACCAGTACATGTGCAAATGCACAATAAACAATGCACTTGATTTCAACCACATCACACAGGATTACCCATATGACTGTACAATCCTTCTGTACTATTCATGTTCTGCTGTACTGGACCCAGGACTTAACACTCTTCCTAGGGATCTCTGTATTAATTGCAGAGGAAGTCTGCAGAATCACAAACCACATATTGGCAATTGAAATCTCTGTAAAAATTCCAAGAATGGTGTACCTAACTCAAAATGTAACTTCAGGGCTCTATCTCAATGATAGTCTAAGGGATTCACAAGAAAACTTGACCTGTCAAGAAGGGTAGAAGATACCAGGGTGATTAATTCAGAAAAATCCATCACAAAATAACTCAGCAACAGTCTTAAACGATGAAAAAGACTTGTAAAGGAAGAGGAAATAAATTGTTTTCCAGTTCCACAGTAAACTGGACTAGGGGTAATGAATTTACATGACAGCAATGGAGATATAAGTTAGCAGAAGAAACTTCCTAATGAAAGAGCTTGTTGAACACTGATGGGGCACTGGTGTAATCCCCATATTCAGTGGCTGGTAACAGGAATGGTACAGGGAGACCTGGCTTTCCACTCCTTGCAGTGAGTTATGCTAGGCTGGTGAAATGCAGCTCAGCTGGAGATGAGGTTCAGAGGAGTTACAAAAGGCTCTTTGTAGCTGGCTGTCTTACTTACGGGGTAAGTTATCTTCCATCAGCTCATGGGCAGTATTTGTCTCCACTACTGCACAGGCCTAACATGGCTTCCTATGTGAGACATCAGTGCTCACTCTTGTACCCTTTAAAAGAGCTCAGAAGGAGGTGGGAGCTCCTGCTTTCCCAAGGCAAGGTTCAGGTGACCAGTGTCATCTTGCTGCAGTGTAAGAGCAGCTCCTCCTGTGTTTGCATGGCACGTGCAGCAAGTCACCTTGCACAGGAAGGCAGGATGCTGCTCACTGAATGAAGCAGGAAGCAGGGCCTGCACTCTCTGTCTGGATGATGACAAAGTACAGAACTAAGTAAGGCTGATGGAGTGTAGGAGGTAGTAGAAAGAATGGAGCTGGGTCCTGGTTAGAAACAGTGGGAACAAGCATGGTGTAGGACTTTGAGGAGCTAAGGGGAAGAGCACTGAGTTGCATTACACACCTGTTATGTTTTGGGTCTTCTGTAATACAGTCAGTTCATTTACCTGGTGACATTTAAGAAAAATACACTCTTGCTATTGCTTTTTTCTTTTTTTAAATGAGGGATAACAGCTTCTTAATTTAGTTCTGATGTCTAAGACATTGCCAACGTATCCATGTCTGGACTGAATAGATGATTGTTGAGAACCAACCCAGGTGACCTCTTCTACTTCCTTCCAGCCCTACCATTCCACAGTCTCCAGCTAACATCATCAGGTGTCTTACCTTTCCCGCGTAATGATAAATTCCAAAGGTTAGATCTACTCTTTTGGGTCTCCAAAAATATTTTGACTTCAAATTGTCTTCAAATTTTTCTGAAAGGAAACACACAGCTTATCTCACTGGAGTTAATGTACAATCATTCTCTTCTGAAGCTGTATCCCTCCAAGGATATTGTCTGACTTCTCAGCCAATGCAGAGGCACAAAACAGACACTGATGTTTTCAAGGACAGAGATACCATAATGGTCTCGTAACAAAAGACACTGGATAGAGAACATAGGAGCTCTTGGACAAGTTACTTACTTTGTACCAATTTTTTAATGTGTGACCTCAGAAAATCATAGAATCATTGAGGTGGGAAAAGAAGTATAAGATCATTGAGTCCAACCCTTAACCCAGCACCACTGTGTTCACCACTAAGCTATGCCCCCAGGTGCCACATCCATATATGTTTTGAACACTTCCAGGGCTTGCCCTTCCAAGATTTAGATGTAAATATATGAAACAATGTAGTAATCTTTCCTAAGGATTCCTTGAGGAATTGTGAGAAAACATTTACTGATTGAATGAGGGCTTCAGTACCGTAGAGTTCTTCTAACCTCATAAAAAGTATGAGGATAGAAGAACAACAGACTCATATAATTGCTTCAGCATGGGCACTGTTAGTGGATGTTATTAAGTTTTTTGATTGGGTGTTGGTTAAAACTCTAATATGACACTTTGTACATTCAAAAATTCAAAAAGGATTTATCTGCACAGAAATACCATTGAAATAATGAAATCACCAGTAACTGCAACTACTGAACAGCACTGAAATAGTCAGGATCTGAACTACAATGAATTTAGGTTTAATTTTAATTTGTGAATAGAAAACACTCAGGAAGCATAATTTGCTGAAAGGCACTGAAGCATGTCATTACTCTTAAAAAGTATTAAGCTTCTTGCTCAGATACTGCTCATCAAAAATCTCAGAGCTGAACATGACTCAAGTTTGCAAACAGTGTTCTTGGTCTATGAACCTAGAGTTTTAACTCAGTTTGATCTTTACTTTTCAAGCTCTGCAGTGAAAAATTCCTGAAGGCTGGAGAACTTGAAACCTGGATCAGCAGTTTAGGTTCATTTGCAATCTTGATGTTTCTCTACAAACTTTAAGGACACAACCATCCCTGCATGCATGTCTCCCTCAAACACACTGTGACACTGAAATGGGGGCTCACTAAAAATAACTAGCATGTAGTCCAAGCTGTATATGCCAAACAGAAATCTAACAGAAGACAAACTGCGAAACTGTGAAATGAACCATATACTTACCTACGAGTGTCTGATCTGTTGCTTGTGGGAATCGACTTTCTTCATCCAGCAGAGACAATAAACCCATTGGTTTCTGCAGGAACATATCTAGGAGGGGCCTGTTGTCCTCATATTCTATAACTCTTGCATCAACACCTTCGTAAAGGTATTCATTCTGCAGCAAGAAACAGAAGGCACGATTCCTCTGTGTATACAGAACCACTTCAGAAAATAATTCACAAACTGTCAATTGTAGCAAATTAAAACTACATTGAGAAAGTATGCCTCAGGGCTCAAGACATCAAGGTTTTGCAGAAACAAATGTTAGATGGGATTTTGGTTTTGAATACGTAAGTTCAATACGCCTATGGCATATTTGGTAAAGTGAGATACTTTAGAGGAATAGCAAGAATTAAAGAAACAGAGTTTAAGAAGATAAAGTATAGTGTTTGCAAACTCAGGGCCTATTTATCTCCTTGGTCTGAAATGTAGAAAATTTCTTTAACATTTAGAGCTATATTTACATTCCCAATTCATTGCTCAGACCTAAGCCTAAGTGATGGATAAGATTTACAAAAGTGACTAGAGGTTACAGTGACTTTACTTGTTTGATCATCCTCCTCAAACATCTGGAAAAATTCTTATGTGGAGAAGAAAGGTTCACATACTTCCTAAAAATTAAAGAATTGTGTACATACTTTCTGGGAATTACATAAATTGCCTCAGAATTGCCTCTAACACATTTTCACTCCTTTTAAAGAACTAGGGAAAGGTATTCCCCAAGATTTAAAAACAACAGAAAAGCTGGTGGGGTGGACTTTTTGGTTTGCTTTTACTTTGGTTTGGTCTGGCTGGTTTTCTCCTGAAGACTGCAAATATCTCTGGATTCCTCCAGACTAAGAAAAAGCAAATAACAAATGTGTCCACAGTGTGTTGCAATGGTTTTATCTTGAATATAATTTAGATTATAGCTGGAGAACACAAGAATGACCTTCCTTAATCCTTTAGCAAGGCAGAGGACAGCTGTAGATCTGCCAAGAGAAGGTTGCTCTAGGGACTGCCACCCCCCATTATTTTTGCCTGCATTAGGTAAAGCAATAGCAATTATCTACCACACAATGATCCTGTTTGTGCCAGGGCTGTCTTCAGTCCTGTGCAGGCTGTACTGTGAAACACAGAGTTAAGCCTTTTGATCTACTTTAAAAATCATCTTTCTGCCAAAGGATAGGACTTTATAAGTGTTGTATTCATATATGGTGTTAATATCACAATTTTGCTATCTTGAATTCATTGTGAGAAGAGTGTCAGAAAAATGAATGATGGCTAATATTAATGAGTTCAAAGACCTTTAACCTTGGAAGGCCTCTCCTTATGTGTCATTCACTTGCATCTGAATGAGGGAAGAAGGCAATACATTGAGCATTTAAAAAATAAGTTCACTTTCATATACAACAGAATAGCACCTGTTTCTGTCGCACGCGGACACGAAGGAACACACAGACACCAGCTCTGGAAGAGAGAAACTGAGCCAAGCCCCCCAACTCGGAGGCCGATTCTTTATTTTTATACGCTTTTGGAAAACTTCACTGATTGGAGAATGACATTACCACCCCTCAACCACATAGGTCAAAGGAGAAATCAATCAAACTTCTCCGCCTTAGGAGAAGGAATGAAAACATTTGGCCAGTTAGACATAACATGGCTTATGTTTACAGAAAGTGTGTGAGAACTCTAGCTACAGAATTAAAAACATTGAAAAACTGTGAACAGCAATGCAACATATTTCATACCTCTTAATCTCAGAGAAACAGCAAAAGGCATACAATCAATAAGACTGGTCTAAAAATACAGGCACAAATAAAGATCTACTGATCCATTTGAAACAGGACACAAAATACATACCTAAACCCTTCCGGTATCCAGATTGATCTAATTTCCCAGGACACTTTTCACTCTAAGGATAGGTTATAATTCAGTTTACATGCCATACAAGGGTGTAATCAGTAAGAATCTCTCCTACAGCCCCATAAGGGCTCCCCGTTTGAGATGCTTAACATTAACCTCATTCGGGTCTCCCCTGAAGCAGTGGACAGGTGGAGTTTTGCATTTTATTTTAATCAATGACCTGAGTAGCAGGACAAGACAGGAGAGTAACAAATTTATCACTGATATAGGCAAGAAGTTAATTATATACCTGTAGGAGCTGGTGGCAGAAAGGGAATGAGTCTCTGTTATCTCCCAAAGATAACACAGGAGTAGGGGCAGCTTAACTGAGGGCTACCGCTGCACTGACACACAGATGTTCATGGAACCAGCTGTTACTGTTTAGGATTATCTCGAGTACCCTTATCAAGGGGGTAAGAGGAAGAGATTGCTCTGGATGAATCTATCAGAGGAGAGTGTTTCTGTGACACTTGGGCATCCTCAAACAAGCTCTCACAACCAACCTGTCTAGTGATAAACTTTTTCCAACTTCAAATGCTTGTGAGAAAGGCTGGTTTAGAGAGCTGATAAAAGTGTTCTGCTTGAAAAAGAAAGGAACTCTTAGTAGCTGTACTAGTATGCTATAACAGCAACATCTGCTCCCCTCCCTGCCCAGCCAGCACACAGGGCCTGACCTCCAAGCCTGCAGTGTATGGGACCACTCAGTTTGTGTCTTTTGTGTCTCGACAACTGAATGAGTGTCAGCCCTGACAGTTCTGGTAATGCTGCCATCTGCCCAGCAGGATATGAAGGAGTTCACTCCATCACTTCCCATGGGCTCCTGAAGGACAGCTGATAACCAAGCCAGGCACCAGTGTGACAGATGACTCAGAAATTACACTGTACTACATTTTCTTATACAATACTGGTTTCAACCACATCATTAGGATACAAGCAGCAAGTATAAAAGCTTTAATGATGGACATCATAAAACTGTAATGAAATAGGTCTTATTTGAATTAATAAGATGAATCAGCAACAGGATTTTGTAATCCCCCGTGATGTTTTGTGACAAGAAAGCTCTGCAAAATAGCTACTTCTTGAAATTCTAAAGCATAATCCATTAGCAAGTATGCCTGTGGATGGCATGTCAAAAGGAATAATTGAGTTACACTATTAATTGGGCTCCCATCTCATCTTAGTATTGCATGGTATCTTTTCTATGATCAAAACTAGGTAACATTAGCTTGTACCACCTGGTTTCAATGGTAACAAAAAAATTATTAAATGCATTAGGAAATGGTCTTCATGTTTAATAAAGTAATGCCATTCTGCTGAGAACATGTTATGATGACACTTTAGTTTAAATGCAGACACCAGAGACTTATTCAGAATCAACTTTTTGCAGCTGAAACTAGAAGATTAAATTGTCATGGGAATGTAAAATAAACATTGCATACATTTAATGCAAAAAGTATCATTCTTTCAACTGCCAGCAAACTTGCTGCTTTCCAAAATGTTTTAGCTATCTGCCATTACACCTTTTACATTTTATGGGGGAATGACAAATGAGAAAGGAAGGGGAAGGCTGTCTTGCTGGACAATGTGACCCGCAGATCATGGAGCTAACAGAAATTAACTTACATCAGTACCTAATATGTAAGGGAAACAACTTGAAGGACAGCACTGAAGGTCCAAAAGTTCTGCTTTGCTTTATATTAACAAAATAACCCCTTGTGCCAGCAACACTGAAAGCAATGACTAAGTTGAGAGGCCAGATTCTCTCCCAAGTCAGTAGAGACAGGGATATATCTCTTTGTCTCCACTGGCTACTGGGAATCTGCACTGTCTTAAACTATATACCCACTTCAGTCTTTCTGTTAAACTGGGGAAAGGAGATTGCATTCAGGCCTAAAAGTCTTTATTCTTAAATGCAAACATTAAGTCAACAATAAAGAATAAATTCCCTAAATTCTGACTTGAGTTCTCCACGTTGGCACACAGACACTCCACTCTAGCTGACACCCTGAGCCTCAGGTTTGTGACAGTATCACTGTTCCTTCCTCCCACCCCTGTCACTACTGAGGCCTTATTTTTGTAGGCCACACTTCCAAGGAAGGCAAAACTGTGAACACTTTTCAGATTCAGATACAGAAAAGAGACCACTGACAATGCTAAAACCATGTCAGCTTGGGCTAATGGAAAGTCAGCACAAAGGTCTTGGTGACTGCTGGCATCAGCCTTCTCGTAAACATAACTTCTGTCTTTTAGAGTTAAAGACACAAACCCTTGCATATAAAGTCATTTGTAAAGTCAGGCAGATGTATCATCAAAGGGCAGAGGTCATCCTAATGTCTGTTTTTTGCATCAGTGATACTTTTTATTTTAATTTACAATTAAAGTACATTACAGGTGTCAACACAGGAGAGTCCTTACACTGAACAGAATGAAGCCACCTGCTTTCTCAAAGGCTGTTTTTGTCATGTAAAACTGGGACAACCATGTAACAAATAAGTGAAAAGTGATGTCTTATAATGACTATGAATCATACCACAAATCATTCTGTGCCATTGGGTTGTAATGCAGAATAACACATTTCTCATTTCCCATCTCTGAAAGGGGGAGATTTACACCCACACTTGCATGAACTCAATCTATATAGCTCATTCTGCACTGCTGTAGTAATATCTTTGGAGACTGCTACAAGATAGTATAATGAAGTTTGATATAATCTGATGTAGTGGTTTGATGTAAATTAAGGTAGACACTCCCTTGGTTGGTATTACAGGCTGGATGTGGACACTTGTAATAGAAATATTAGGACTGGTATAAATGAAATATGAATGGGAACTTGTGATTAAGCACCAGGAAAAAGAGTCTTAAAAGAATAGTCGTGTGATTTCAATGAAGAATATTTGTTCATAACAATAAAACTGAGGAAAGAATTGCTTACATCGAGAACAGAAGGCCTTCACTTACATAAAAACGCAATGCAGAGAGTTAGTGAGTGGAGCACCCTCTAAATCTGACAGCAGGAGGATGACTGTGAGGTTATAGCACATCACACACAATTTTCCTATGGGTCCACCTAGGAAATGGACTGTAGGCATAAAGATGTATATATTCCAAACAAGTAAAGCCAGATAATGACCTTGCCTAAAGACTATGGACGTTGAAGTAAATTAGGGTTTGAGGCAAAGAATGATTGCTAAAGGCTGTAAAAGATATGTCCAAAAACTATTTCAGCAAGAAGAACCTAACAGACACGACAAAGACTTGCCAGCTGGTGTCCATTACTCTATATGTCACTCACAAATTATCTTGGCCAGACCACTTGAACACACACACACACACACACACATCATGGTGCATTCTATGTGTCTGTGAGTCAGTGAAATCTAGGAGAGAATGAATGGAAATGGGTAAAATTGATGTACTTAGATATTCTGTAAATAAAGATCACCTTCCCATTCCACAGGGTCTGTAGTTGTTGTACTAATTTCCTACAGGGAGAAATGGAAAAACTGTATTGTCAAAATGAGAAGTTAATTTTTTCCCTCATCTCCTCAGTAGCAGAATAACCACCCTGACCATGCTGCAGCAAGGCATATGCAAGAGAGCAAACTGTTCCTACTACATCACACCACAAACCTCTGCATTAATTGAGGTCTGGCCAAAAAGTTCTGTACCGGGATACACAGAAACAAGTAAAAGCAGATTACACTGAACTTGACTCCAATTAAAAAAGAGAGGGAACATTAAGACAATATTTGGATGTACAGGAACAGGGCTAGGAAAGCCAAGGCAGGTCTATCAGCAGCAAAAGGCAGCTAGGGAGAATGTAGTCCTGCTGCTGAACAAGTTTCTGGATGACATGGTAAAGGCTGAGATATTCAATACCTCCTTTGCATAGGTCTTGACTGACAGCCCCACGTCCCTGAGACCAAGGGGGAAAAGCCTGGAGCAAGGAAGACTTAAACTTAGCACAGGAGGATCAAGTTAGGAAACATTTAAGCAAAGTGGACATATGCAAGTCCATGGGACCTGGACAGTGCCTGGGTTTGACAGGAATAAACCTTGCTGCTGCAGTCTGTGCTATTTCCATCTCCCAACTGTTAGAAACAGCAAAAGCCAAGTGCCCTTCTTCTGTGAACTTGTGTACTTTGGAAAGAAGATGCCTAAGTAATTACAGTAGATCGAGTTAAATTATCTCTGACTTCTAGATGGTATTAAAACCAAGGAAACATTTGTGTTGATAACCTTGCACATAAATTTAGAAAACCAAGTACAAGATACAAGACTGCAAGACAACATTTCCCGAAATAATTGGAAAGAGGATAAAACATTGATCCATAAAAAAAAAAATCACCGTATTTCACATAGATATATACACCTCTAGACTGACACATGCATGTACATGCATGTACACACCTGCACACATGGACACATTCCAAACTTGTAACTGTCTCATCCTTAAAACAAACAGTGATTAACACTGACAAAATACTCTGTTTCTACCAACAATTAAAATCACAATTCAGGAGAATCTTCATCCACATATCATAAACACCAATAATTTCAGTGAAACAGCACAAGTACAATTTCACCTACAGTTTGAATTCTGACTGTTCTGCCATACAGAATTCTGAAATATTTCAATTTTCAGCAAGATAATTTTTTTCCTGGATATGTTATTTCTTCAAATAACAATATTGAACAATGGTTTTAAAAGGTGGTTAATGATTTAAAGGTGGTTAATTTAAGTCTCCTGGAATTATTTACAAAGTTGAGATGATATTTTTTGAGGTTTTTCCCTCTCCTCTTCAATTTCATGAACTTTTATATTTACAATGCTATTCCTTTTCTCTGCTTTACAATAAATTATTTTGATTAAATCCATCATTATTTAGCTGAGATGATATAGTTTCTCAATAAGAACAAAATAATTGTGAGATCTGCAGTTTTTAATAATGGAATTTCAGTGTTCATTAAGCTTATTAGTAAACTATTATGAGCACTGCACTTTGAAAATTTTGTTACCATTCATTTACTTTTTTACTAGGCAATCATACATTATGGCACTCATTATTCCTCAAGAAAACAACATTGCATTTGCATCAATCAGATTATCACAGTGTTATGTTGCTTGGATACTGTAAATTTCTAATTTAATGCATTTTATGTTGGCATTTTATTTGCAAATAGCAAACACTGCTTCATGGAATACATACTTAAAAACCTTTTGTTCTAATCTGCTATTTACAATCTATTATGGAGAAGGAACAAGGTAGTTTGTTGAGACAAGGTTTTATATGTTCAGTAATACTAAAGCTTTATCAAAATAATCAACACATACCTGTTCCCAGGCAAAGACATGTTGATTGAAGTAGAACTGAATTTGTTCATTGGCAATGTTGATACACAGTTGTTCAAAAGAATTTTTTTTGAAATTCTCAAAGCCAAAGATGTCAAGAATTCCAATGTTCAAGCCATCATCGTTTTCACTGTGAAGATGAAAAATTTACTTTCCATTGTTGTATCTTTATTTTACATTAACTACCTTCATTACTATTTCACAAAAGCAAATCATGGGCCAAATCTGAACACCAGTTACTCAGGATAAGTTTTGCTGAACCAGATATCTCTTAAAATGACAATAATTGTTTGTTTGAAATACAATAAATGCAGATCAATTCAAAGATTGCTGTATATGCAGATCAGATATATTGAATCACTCAACAACCAAGTCAACTGATAAGTGAATAGGGGATTCACAATTTTATTTTTATACTAATATTTGTTAGTAATTATTCTAAAAAGGTGACTGCAGTACAGAAAGAACATACAGTTCCTTTTGTTTCTCTTGTAATAACACAGGCTTTACTCACCAGCATCGTGAAATTAAAGACGGTTGTCATTAAGTATTATTTCTTCATATTATTTACTCGTAACAATTAAAATTGCTTAGTTTAACATTAAAATAAAAAGAATGACTAGATAGACCTTTTATGCAGCTAAATAACTACTTTATGCACTGGGATGTGGTATGCATTTACAGTACTAATTAAATTCCAGAGAAGAACTGGAAAAACTTTGGTTTGATATTTTAAGTAGGGCATACTGAGGATATGTGATCACTTCTGCAACTGGAAAAAAGCTCTAATATTTATTTGCTGAAGCAAAAAATTAAGAGGATATAATTTTGTAACAAACTGAGGCTGACATTAGTGTCTTTTCTAGGCAAGCAAAATATAAATCACATTCTTTCTACAAAAACTCTTTGAGGGGCTATCTGTAACCATTTTTTAAATTAAGACTTAGGAAATCAGAAATTAAGAATCAGCCTCACGACACTCATGAATAGCACTTAAACCTCTTTGTGAAGTCCATCTCAAAAAAGGAAGCATTTCATTGTGGAGGGATCTGAATTTGGTGACTACTTCATCTGTCTCAAAATTACATTTTTGATGAATAGACTGCTAAAATTTATCTGTCCCATTCCTTTTTCAGAGCTAATTACATAAAAATAGAAAATGCAAATTATTTTACTACCACAAGAGCATGAAAAAGCTGTTTTGGTTTTTTTTACAGTGAACATTTCAGGTTGAATTTTCGCCTTCCTCACCAGCATAATAGGTATTCAGTTTGAAAAGGGCTCTGTAACAGACAAGTGAGAGAGGCACACAGGCTAGAAGTGCTGCCTCATCTATCATGGATTTTATCCTATCACTTACTGATTAAAGTTCTGTTTATTGTTGCTCCGCTGTAACCAAATACTTAAAGTTTAGACAAATTTTAGGATTGCAACCTTGGGCCTCCTCTGATGTTTAAGAAGAAAAAATCCAGGAAATCCAGATTTGCAAACCAAAGCTATTTGTTATTGATATGGTGTTTAAAATGTCACCTTGTAAGTGTAAAGTGGACAATACCTTCAAGAAATGTGTTTGAAAACTATTCCCACACATATATGAAACCATGCTCATAACAACAGTGACAAAAGCAGCAGCATCAGTGTAAATATGAGCAGAATTTGACTTATGTAATCAACACGATGAATATCAAAAGTTTACTCTGAAAAAAATACAAAAGAAAAAGCAGCTAGTATGTAATTTAGAAAGGCTTAAATGAGCAAAGATCAACAGGAAAACACCAGATGCTTTTGCCAACCATATCTACTGTATTTTCACTATATACTATGAGCAGGATAAAATATTTTTGACATGGTGGTATCACAAACAAACAGGTAGCAGAGAAAAAGACCTTAACTACACTAAAGGCTCTAGTGTAGACAACATTATTCCCACAGAAAAACATCTCTCTTTATTCTGCAAAATCTTCTTTTACCTTAAATGTTTGTCAGGTTTGAGTAAAGTGTTGATGCGATTGACTATCCAGCTGAAGAGGCGCCCATACAGTGCTTTGGCCATGGCATCTCTGACGTCAGTGGCTTTTTCCACAGTGTTGGGACGGATAATTGTTTCTCCTCGAGTCACTACACAGTGAGAGGTGAGGGCCTCTTGCAGTTCATCTGCCTGAATACACAGCAGGGATGCGCCTAGGAAGGAATGTCACAGGCATAGCTCAGAGATAGATTTTGGAAGGTGAAACAGGCATTTTTGCAATCAAAGCTGCAAGTGCAATGTATTATGAATAAGGGCCAAATCAAAGTCTTGAACTAGGACTAATGAGGAATTTTGACACCAAACAAGTGTCATTATCTAATTTAGTCACCAACCTTCCTATCTTCCACTGCAGTCAATGGGTAAGTAATTCAAAGCAGAGGCTTTAGGCTCTAAATTCCTTTATCAAGGAGGCTGTTTCTCCAAACAGTCTACGGAGAAATGCTAGGGAATCTAGGTGACTATGTGAGAAGTATCCAAGTTGTGAGGTGTGAACACCCCTCTCAGTTATAACCCACTCACACAAGCCACTGCTGTTCTTTTGCTCCAAAAAGGGGTGCTTCTTTCCCAGTTCCACATATTTTTCTATGGCAAGAAAACATGTAAGAAGACAGCGTGAAGACTTCATTATCTCCCCAGGTGTAATTACTGAGCAGGTGTAGCAAATTTCTTGAGAATCTTTGCCCCTTGGCCTCGTCCACCTCCAAGTAGCTTATAATGCAAGGCATCCCTTCCAAAGAATTAGTGAGCCGTATTTCAACAGGCACATGTGGGGAAGAAGTAACGAGCAGCTGTGAAAGAAACTGGGAAAAAGCTATTTAATGTGTTAATGATGTTCTCCATCAAATGTCCAAATTGCCTTGGAAAAATTCCAAAAATTTTTTCAGGCATCTGCAGTATTAGTCATGTTTCCTGTATGCCAGTGAACTGGTTAGTCAAATAAGATGCATAACATGGACATTTTTTTCTTTTTTGCATTTGAATTCAGGTGGGCTTAGAATTAATCTACCTTCAGTTTTTAATTATTCTTGCAAAATTTCCATATGAATACAGTTTTCATTGATACCCCTCTTACAATAAAATAAATTTGTTATGAAAATACTAAAGAAAAACAATGTTAACTTAAGAAAAAAACACTCACAATTCTCAAGGGCTACTGGATTGGAAATGTTGCTCTTGTCAATCATATGTTCAGATACTACTGCAGAAAATTCAATGTTGCCCACATTTAAAATGGCAGCCAGGACACTGTACACACTTCCAAGTTCCTGAAAAGTATGTTAAAAAAAATGCAGTACTTAATAGCCAGGTAATTTGCCTCTGTGATTTGAGTGATGGGCATGTGTGTGTGTGTTGTTTCCTGTTGTCTGCCACATGCCCACTACTTTTAGGAACGCTGTTCTCAGCAATTATTCCTATTCTGTACTTAGCAAAGTCTTTCAAGGGTAAGACAGTCAAAGAGGGCAGGACAAACCGTAGCCTAATGTCTCTTCCATACTTGTTGACAGGACAGGATTGGCATGAAGTAAGGAAAGCAAAAACTGTGGTGTGCATACCCTCTTACAGAAAGAATTCAGAGGTTATTTATATCTACCCTTCACTGTGCAAACATGTCTAAAAATTTAATTCCTAGATCAACAAAAATATAAAGAAATCTGCATCTATGTTTCTTGCATCATGGAAACAAAGGTACTCCAAATAATAGGTCTATATCATCTCCCACCAATGTCATCAGAACAAGTTTCACTGGGACAAGAGTGAGGCCTCACATCTCTGAATTGACAAAGCACTTTACCCTTCAAAATGTCAATTAGGAACTCACCAAAACATCTTAATATGGACTTCGCTTAAACAAATTTAGATTTCAAATGATTTAGGAGGTTCTGCCATGGTTTAGTTGATGAGGTGGTCTTAGGTCATAGGTTGGACTTGATAATCTCAAAGGTCTTTTCCAACCTCGTTAATTCTGTGATTCTGTGAACAGGGACTCTGTCTTGAAAACAGCTGCTATTACTCTGGACAGTGAAGTGATAGATACACTAAATTATTTTAAGTACATATACATGGGAAAATAATATTTGGAATTAGTAAAATAATGCTTTCATTGCAGGTTTGACTTAGATTTTACCTCCAAATTTTCATCTGAATGGTGAATGTTTATCATGATGATCTGAGTATTTTTTACTCAGAAAATGCTAGGTGTACCTGTGAAGCAGACTAGGAGTCTGTGACACTGTATATTTTGAGGCATACAGTACTAGCGTGTTTTATAAATAGCAGGTTGAAAACTTTTGAAGTTGTTTTATAAGAAGCAGTTTTTCAAATCTGATTGTTATTTTATAACTATGAACTTTTTATAATTGCATGGCATTTTATCTATATTATTCAATAGTTTGCTGGTACCATGTCAGGCATCATTTACTCAGATAAAATCTCTAATTGCTCTAGAATACTTGAGCTTGTTTTCAACACTTTCAGAATTTAATCTAGCAGTTAATAAACAGTGATTCCAGTGACAGCAAGACAAAATGGATAAGCTCACTCTAAAAAATTATTCTGAGGATAACTGGCACACAGGTTACTTAGGATTAAGCAATCATTTTCATTTTAAGCTTAGGGACACAGTCAAAATGCAAAGAAATGGATAGCTTAACTTCTGCCATCATGCTGTACAATATGTATAGCTGCTGACATTTTTCTGCCCTTTTCCAGTGTGTTTGAAATCTGGCTTGATCTATCTCACACAGCATAATCATTGTTCCCCTCAGGCAGTCTTCTCTTATTAATTTTGCCATGCAGCCTGAAATAAACCAGTGTGATTTTAAGACAGGGAGTACTGACAGCAGTTACTTTTGAAACCTGTCAGTCAGTTAAAAGCAAATTTCAAAAAAATAAAGCTTTGTTTAGGTCTCAGTTTTACCTGGAGTGGAGATTTTTTTTCTGTCCATGGCTTTCAGCTAATAAAACATCGAACATGCTTATATAGAAGTTCCTCTGCACTGCGATGAATGTCAAAGCTTTAGGCTGCCTTACTAAAAAGTGAACTTAGGAACAGGATTCAATGTCCTTTTCTCATTGAAAAAAACTGTCTTTGCACATGTATCTGATACTAGAACCTCAGTGGGGGAAGAAGGCTATTCCTTCACTCTTGCAAGCACAGCCTCAGACAGGCTAATTCACCTAGAGGAGGATGTAAGGCAGGCTAACATGGCTGGGGCTCACAAGTAGCCACAAGCAGATTGCCCGTGGCACTCAGCCTGCTTCTGAAACTGCAGGTTTCTACAGGTAGGAAATTCTTCGCAGATTCAGCTCACGGTGGCTTGCTGAGTTAATCAAGTGAAGATCCATGCTAGAACTGCACAATGCAGCCAGTGACCTAGCTCTAACTGCATCTTCAATATACATGGAAGGCCTCTTCTGGATGATCAGGATTATTGTTTCCCCCCATGCAAGTGAACAAAAGAACTGGAAACAAAAACAGACTTGCTGCTTTTCATGCTTTAAATTAGGACTTATCAAGGTCTCTAGTGCTGTGATAAAACTGCTGTCAGTGCTGAACCATGAATGTCCCTTCATGCTGCTTCTGGAAAGGTGAAAGCACAAGTGAAAGGATGTGATAGTACAGGTGTGATATTACTAAATGCAGTTGTGAATAACATGTAGAGAAGAAAGAGACTGTGAACACCACTGCTACTACGACTTAATGAAAAGTGACTATGGAGGAACAAAATAGGTGAATAAATCTGTTCTGCTAGCTATCTCAAGTATTTACATTGAGGGAAGCCAGAAACAGTCAACTGAAGTGAGCAATTTTCTGTGAAAAGCTCCTTACCACATAGAGTTTTGTCAGAGAAATTAAAACACTCTGCAGCACTAGTGCTTTATTTCACAGATACTATATGGATCATACCTCTACTATTTATATTGTTTATAAATAAAGTCAGAGATAAATGACACCTCTGATGCACCACTTCACCTAAGTTAAAACGAGGGCACAGGATGGGATTGCTTTCCTTTATAAATCCTGAGTCCTTTTTTATTTTAATTCTACCAAAGACAGACTGAGGAGAGAGGCTTAACAGCCAGCTGAGCAATGATATGAAATCATAAACAAAGAACGGGTTCAGTTAAGGTTTAGTGATGAGATTCATCTCCAAAGGGATTTAAGAACTTCATTCAATTTTATCCCTAAAGTTGTGAAAATGTATTGAGTTCATCAATACTCAATTCAACTCAATGAATTTTTAGAACTCTCATCATGGACTTCCTCTTAAAACTGAGATGAGGCTCATATTCACAGGCCTAGAATTACTGGCTAATAAACAGTTACAACATCATTTTCTATGCATTAAATTTGTTAAAATCTTCCCCTCCCCCCACCCCCCCCGCAATTACTCAGCTGTGCTGTGTTCACGCATTTCAAAGTCTTGTTGACCAATACCATTTTATAGGTTTATCCATGCCTTGAAACCTTAAAAATTTAAATGTTACTATGTAACAGTAAGTTGACCGTGCAAGATCCCAAAACATAAGCACAATACTGCTAAAGGAAGAAAATAACAAGGAGATTTGAATGCTTTATGTAAGTTTTTCCTGATTAAGGTAGCTGGTAAAGTTCACAAAGGAAAAGGGTTATCAGCACTCACCTCCAGTGTAAAACCTATGACTTTGAAGCACTGTTCTATTAATTCAAACTGAGACTTATAAAAGCTATTGTTCATGAAATCTTGCACTATTCTGAAATGATCATTTTGCAGGTATCTGAAAGAGTCGATGGATACAGTTAGAATGTAAATGAGGCTGACAATTCAACACCACATTTCTTAGTAATCAATTTATGCAAAAATAAACTGCATTACCTGGGAGGTCTACATTCCGGCAATTTATAATGTGCCAGTTTTTTCTTTTCTGCGAGACCAGCATAGATATAATAAAAAATATGGAAATTTTTCTCTCCTCTGAAACAACAGAAACAACGAACTTATTTAGTAACATAACCATGCTACACTTATTGATGACACACATACTATTACTAAACGTTACTTTAATAACAGGCCAGACTCACACAAACTGACAGAGGACTCCGAAAGAAGCTTTATTACAGAACTTCCTGTGAACACCCTTTTCATGCTGTTGTGTGTTTGTCCTGACACGACAGGGGTGGCTGCTTGGTGCTAAAGCAGCTCAGTGCTGCTCTGCCTTTGATGCAATTGGTAGATGCTGTGTGAGATCTTGCACTTTGCTCACCCACCCACATTGAATGGGCTGCTCAACTCCAGTTTTGTAAACAATCTGACTGTGGGAGAGGTATACCCTCCTGGTTCACTGAATGCAGTATGTCTACTGTGTCCTTCAGCCCTGAACCAAGAAGCAGACATTCAGCAAAAGGACCTTATGACTTGGCATGCTTTGCCTAGCTAGATGCTAGATGCCCAAACCTAGGACAGAGGTTTATTACACATTTAAGGTTCCTGTGCTCCTTATGAGAAAGAACTGGATCCTTAGGTGACAATTTACAACCACTACTGAGCCCTGAGATGCCCAAGTCAGTCACTACTGAATAGGAAAAAGGAATTGTGTTCAAACCCCTGTGTTGTGCATGAGCTGAGGCCTAAATCTCAGAAGTATTACTAGATCACAGAACCATAGAATGGCTTGGGTTGGGAGGGACTTTAAGGATCACTTAGTTTCAACCCCCATCATGGGCAGGGACACCTTCCACTAGACCAGGTTGCTCAGAGCCCCATCCAGCCTGGCTTGAACACTCTGGGGATGGGGCATCCACAACTTCCCTGGGCAACCTGTTCCAGTGCCTCACCACCCTCACACTAAAGAATTTCTTTCTAATATCTAATCTAAACCTACTCTCTCTCAGTTTAAAGCCATTGCCCCTTGTCCTGTCTCTACACGTTCTTGCACAAAGTCTCTCTCCATCTTTCTCACAGGCTCCTTTCAGGTGGAAGGTGGCAATTAGGTCACCCTGAAGCCTTCTCTTCTCCAGGCTGAACTGATTTGGCTGAATCCAAATTTACTAAGACGTTCCGTATAGGAGAGGTGCTCCATCCCTCTAATAATCTTGGTAGCCTCCTCTGGAATTTCTCCAACAGGTAGAACATATTTCCTGTAGTGAGGACCCCAGAGCTGGATGCAGCACCCCAGGTGGGGTCTCAGCAGAGCAGGGTAACAGGGCAGATTTCCCCCCTTGATCAGCTGTCCACCCTGCTTTGGATGCAGCCCGGGACATGTTTGGCTTTCTGGGTTGTGAGTGCACATGGCTGGGTCATGTCCAGCCTCTCATCCACCAGCACCCCCAAGTCCTCCTTGGCAGGGATCTTTGACCCATAACCCTCTATAAACAAATACTACTAGATGTTCCAAAATGGAAAATGAGCAAACAAACAAAGAAATAAGCTACAGTACTAGAGGAAATTCAGAGGAAGCAAATCCAAGTTATATACTTAACACAATACTCCAAAATCCCACAAAGAAATGTATAACTGAACTATTAGAAAGTTTTTAGTTTTTTGCACATTCTTATTTTATGTATCACATGGGCATTTTTATAAGATTTGTTTAAGTAACCCAGGAGGCAATGAAAAACATCTGGAGTAGTTTTCAGCTAGCTTACAGATTTATAGGCTATTCATATACAATTTTTAAGAAAAAAAAATCCAGGTACCGTATTCATCTTTGTGTTTTCAACCAAGGTGATTTCCAGCATCACAGGCCTACTCTGTAACCCCCAAATTAGGTCAAATACAATTTTCATACTTACACTGCCTGGTGGACAACTCTGGATTTTTCAAGGAGGTACTCTGAAATCTGAGCTCCTACTACAGTGCCACCACAAGTGAATTTCATTTCCAAATATTTTCCAAATCTGCTTGAGTTATCATTGATGATAGTGCCTGCATTCCCAAATGCTTCTACAAGGTTGTTCACCTGGAGAATCTTCTCCTGCAGAGTCCTGTTATTAGCCTGGATATGAAAAAGAGATTGCTTCAAATTATCAGCAATTATTCAAATGTATACATTTTAGGTGTTTTTTTAATCTTCTCATTGGTATTGTGAAGTGTGACATAATCAGGGCAGCCATTCCCATGGGAATTATATGGAGAGAAGGGCATATATATATATACATAAAATGAAATCTATCAGAATATAGCAATCTTCAGAACTAAGGCTGCCTGGAAGAGATAACACACATAATGATAACAACACTATCAATGAATTTCTGTGGTTTCTGTGGTTCTGTGGCTCTGAGATGGCCTATCAACTTTTAGGATCCTTGTTAGCATCTGGTTACTGCTCCACTGCACTCTACCAATCCATTAGTTTGCTTTCATCTCACCTGGGGCATGCAAAAAATGGCATTTTATTTAGACAGTTATGGTGGCCACTTCTGAGACTATGTCCCACTGACAGCAATCTGGTTGTGGAAGGACGAGAAGCTAGAAGAGGATTATATTTAGTACTGTTTGGGTGACTTGAAGACACTCAGTTAAACAGGGAACTGACTACGTCACAGCCCTCACTGCAGTGGGTACTTTTCCTTGTGGAAACCCCAGCATATTTTCAACTGACCCTAGTTCAGGATGGAGGAAGGAGCAGATAGATCAGCATTATGTTCCAATGTTCTTTGGAAAATACGCAACAGTGTCACCCACAACCAATGCCCTGTCCATAGGTTCAGCCCTTTAGGCCCAAGCCAGCAAAGCCTTACAGAGACATCCCCTCTGCCACTTACCTTGCCCAGGACAGTGAGCTGCTGAACCAGCAGATGGGCGCTTTGCGTCTTGCCAGCTCCACTTTCTCCAGAAATAACGATACACTGCAGAGAACAGAGCAAGACCCTGAGCTCATTGCACATCTCTCAGCCTGGCAGAGGATGCAATTAGACACCTCATCTATACCTGATCAGAGTTGTATGTCACCATGGACTGATAGCCTATGTCAGCAACAGCAAAAATGTGAGGAGGGTTGGCAGTCCGTTTGGCTCCAATGTACAGTTTGGAATGCTAAGTGTAAGAAAAATACAGACATTACCACTGTCCTTTAAAAACTTTTTTAAATTGAAGTTTGGTTTTATTTTTAGATTAGTGTACAACATGCTGAGGTTTCCAGCAGTGATGTTTTCTGAGGGAGCTGTTACTGTACTCACTATACCATGAATCTGTATGTACTTAGTACTATAAGAACCGCTAAAAAAAATTAAGTGCAATTTTCTATAATTTTAGCCCTGATTACACCATGACACTCAATTTATTAGGAGAAAATCTACTGTTGTCAGAAATCATAGTTCCAACTTATCATTTAAATTTACTTGTGCTTCACTTCCTATTAACATCTCTGCATGATATTGATGTTAAAACGTAAGATCTTTTCTGTACCTGTGGTATTTGATAATTAATAAGCCTAAATTATTGTATGATCAGACTTTAATATCTTTCCCCTTTTGTATAATGGGAAGACAAATTCCCTTTTGTATAATGAGGAGACAGATTCACAGAAGTTAACATTCTACAGGGTTGCTTTGTGCACAATCTACACTATAGACATAAAGACACCAGAAATTAATTCTTTTTGAGTTTCTCATTTCTGTGCTGAAATTCAGCACGTGTTAGGAATGTGCGTCAATGTACACTTAAAAGAATATTGGTACTGGTAATTCTGTTTTTCAGAGTAAGCTAAAATAAATTTCAAGAATGGTCTTACTTTATACTTAACACAAACATTTATATTTTAGTGGAAATTGGTGCTAGTTTAAAATAACCAAACCTAAATTTTCACACCTGTGAAGAATAAATATCTATGTTCCGAAATGGATTGACAGCGATGAGAATGTCCCCAACATATGTGTAGATCTGATCCTTGGCATAACCCTTCTGCAACTGTTCCGTTACTGTATTCTGATGGAGAAGGAACAGGAACAATGAATCACATGGGGGAAAAGAGAATATTAGGAAAATGTACAAAATATTTATATAGTTTCAATGAGGGAGGATAGAGAGGGAGGTATTTATAGTCAGGAATACAACTGATCATGATCAAAAGTACATGATATTTTCAAACACACTGACATGTCTAATTTTTTGTGTTCAAACTCATTTTGAGCAATATATACTTACAAATCCCCAAGTGGCTGTAGAAAAAGGAGTTAACAAGTACTGCTTTCATTCAGTAATCAGAGGTTTCCATGAGACAGTCTTGTCTACATTTCTACTACTAAAGTTTAATGTAACTTATCAAGCAAGAGCCATATGATTGAGTCCGTAACTGCCATTACATCTGCTCTAACATTACTCTCAGTTATGATGCAACACAGATGTTCAACTGCTTGGTTCCCCTTAATGTAAACAATGAGGCAGCTTTCTGTATTGACAACCAGTCCCTGCTGCGATTGTTCTTTGCTGTTGCAGAGTTCTCCCTTAACCAAGAAAAAAGAAAGGCCCATTAGTGACATTCAAATTTCCCTCTGCTTCTTCTGCATACACAGCTGGGTATATAAAGTGCCCGATTAAGTTTCCAATCAAAACAGGCCACAGAGATGAATGAAGAAATTCAAACCAGCCTTGAGACTAATCTGAGGTACATGTGAAAATATTTAAGCCCCATACCCAGTGGAACAGAACAACTGGCAGCAGAGGACTACAGAAGGAATTGCTTTCCTTCCTCATCCATCTATTCACAGTGTTGTACACTGTGTCCTGGTAATACACTTAAATACATTTAACAGCTGTAGAGGTTATATTTCCTTCATGAGAAAACATAAGGAGAAAATCTTGGTTTTCCATTGCCTTGATAAACTTTTTTGTTTTGAATGCTCTCTTTCCTTTTGACCAAACCAGATTCATGTTACAGAATTATTTTAGGGGAACTTCTGCCATTTTTGAAATTATTTCTTGCACCAATAGAAGGTCTCTTATCTTGTTCTGATGATGGGGCTATCTAAACTGGAAGAAAAATTTGAGTGGAAGAAAGCATACATTTCTGAGAAGCTGCTATTCATATGTGGAAGAGATTTTAAATTTGATTTGGTTTAGTAACACCACATAGTCAAATGGTGCATTTGGACAGAGGCTTCCTGAGGACTTCCATGAGAATGCTCCACCTCTGAGGAGATTGGATATGTTCCAGCTTGTCTGGTTTTTTCTGCAGTAAAATCTCTTTAGCTTGGATTGTTTATATGTATCATGGTAAAAGATAAAAAATATGTATCATGGTAAAAGATAAAAAATCCCCAAGTCTTACTCTTCCTAATACTAAAAAAATGCTTAAACCTGAACTTTGTGCAGTAGATGAAGTTTGGATTAGCTCAATGAGAATTAACTAAACATCAAGCTAGCATAACTAAGCTCTTGGGAGATGGAAGATGTTCCATGAGCTGTCAGCATTATATAGTTCACCAGCTCAAGTGCCACAGTGAGTATTCTGGACTGACAAAGATACAATATACCCGAGAAGTTTTACAGATAAGAGAATGTGAATTATAGTCTATGCACAGCCCAGCAGGTGAAGAATGACAGTTTGTTTACAAACACTGATGGCCTCTAAGACCTGCAGATAGTGTGCTGCAGCCTGATTTTTCTTTCTGGTTTTGAAGCTTAAAGCATAAACACAGCAGACTTCCTCCCTCCCTTATGCCATGTTCCCCAGCTCCTAGTGGACTCATTTTTGAACTTTGGCAAACCAGTGACATCTGTATCAGTAACTTTGCCAAAAGTTCACCAGCAAGTTCACAGGTCAGAGCCTAGGTGGGCATAAATTGATCCTCATGCATCTCCACACCAAAATAAGTCAGCGAGAACCCAGGCTGGAAGAGTAGGATAAGCTAGTTTAAGACAACTCTTGGTGTTTAAGCAACAGGGATGGAAGGTCTCGGACCTAGACCAATTTCAGGTTAACACACCAGTGCAAACTGGATACTTAGCTGTAATAAAATCCAGTGATATAAATTCTGTTTAGTCAATGGTGTTACAATACTGTTTGGTCCACAGCTGTAACTCCAGATATTGTTTTAGCTTTGAGCTGGAACCTTTCTGATATAGTCAATCTTATCAAAAATATTTGGCATAAAGAGGTGAAATGTCATTGTATACTTACACAACTGAAGTTGTGTACATTCACACAAATTCAACTACAGTTGAATTTGAAAACCAACAGCACGCCATTGTGATTGATTAGGTGATTACTCCTCTTCAGGAAAATATGAAAAAGGAGATTCTTACCTCATCCAGTACCTCCAAGGTTGCTAAATCATCTACCTCTTCTTGGCTTGAAACTAGTGACTTACTGTAGTTCCCTTTCTTTGTGTGAATACGTTCAAATCTAAAAAAGAAAGAGATACAATCGCCTGACGTAAGGAAACATAGAGCAGATCCTGCATCTGCAACCATCTTGAAAGCCAAAACATTCCAGCTTTCCACTGTTCTGAATTTAAACACACAAATGTTTGAATAGCAGGACAGGAGTCAACTTCTTGGTACAGCACATGTGCACTTAACAATTCAAAAGCTATGATTTGATCCCAGAACTGCTACCATCAAGAACTTTGTTACTCTATAGATCCCTGCTTAGATCACACCCCTACATCAGCTGCAAGACTGGAGCTTGCTAATACAAGCAAAAAAAGAGAACATCTTTATAAAGCATGTAACATGCTTTTTTATATGCTTTATAAAGCATATAAAGTGAAACTCTGGCACCAACATGCAAAAAGATCCTGATAAAAATTATGGACAGGACAAAACCAGGGGTGTATGATGAAATAGTGTGGCAAAGATGATGCAGACAAAGCACTCAGGATGGACACATTTCTAGCTCAGTAATGACAGTGCTCTAAAGTCTTGTTGAGATGATCACACTATAGGGCAAAGTGCTACACAACCACTGGGCTAAGTGAAATACATCTTGACCAAATTTCCTTGGACTCACTAGGAAAAAAAGTCATACAAGAGAAGGAAACAAAATTTCAAATATCTTTCTTATCAGGGTTAAACTTCAAGTTTAACTTTAAATTTGTCTTAAAGTTAGATTTCTTTTCTCCTTCAATCAAACAAAAAAATCAGCTTTATGGAGTCTTATTTTAATTAGCAAGAAAATTCCCAGAGACTTAAATCATTCTTTATCCAAGAGTAAAGGAATTGCTAAATAGAGCAAAAGCAGCAGAGAAAGCAAGGTTTACAATTCATATTAGTTATACTTGCTTTTATGAGATGAGGGAAAATGAGGGAAAGGGAAACTGGATAAGTAACAGCAGAGTTCACAGACTAAATCAAGCTCAGATGTGTAATAAGGCACAAGCACAGAAAACCTATCAAGCAAATCTGATCTCCTGATGTGACCTCACCTCCCTTGATGCCACTGGCAGGAAGGCACCTCTCAAACACAAGGAACATATACCTAAGTAAACTAAGAGAGCAGGGAAACTGTTGTGTGAAGCGCTCACTCGTTACCTCAATCCCAGACAAGACCAGGGAAATTCTTTAATTAATTTTGACATTTGGATATATGGCATGGGTAAAAGCAGACAGCTGTTTTCTACACAGGCAAGAATTTAGATATGCAGTGAACAGATGACAGGAGAAAAAGTGTAGTCACAGCGAGATGGAAAGTCAGAGCGAGTCAACATCCCACTGATGGGGAAAGCTAAGAGACTTCTGAACACCCACCGATTGACTGCATAGTTTAATGGGATGTACCTGTTCCATGAACATCACCTAGTTCATGAGTGCTACTTCAGGTCACACTGGCTGTGCCCTGATGAGGGATCTAAGTGCAGAAACTCAAGCAGGCACGGACTTGGTGCAACTACTAACTGGCAGGACTGAAAAGGGACTGGAAGAAATGGGCAAATTATGCCCTCCCAAACTGTAAATGCAATCACAATCTGGATGATGGAAATCCAGACAGGAGTGCACTTCATCTATCACTTCTTTCAATTTCTCTTGTCTCTAACAATCATTCCCTGAGGATGACAGAATGGCCTGTCCTCACCCTGGTGCCAGTAATGGTGCAGTTTCTTCCACCTTTACACAGGTGCCAGCTACCACTGGAGTCTTTTAATTGTCCACAGTGCAAAGGCAGGAGCTTCACACTCATAGCTGACTAATTCTGCAGCTTTAATATCAAGACACAAACATGTAAGACTTCCTTGCAAGAGCTACCATAGTTTCACAGTTTCTGCACCAAAATTGCAGCACAGTAAGCAGTGAGGAGGCTAAGTGACCAGGAAGCACAATGAACCATAGGATTGACAGGATCCACACTATCCCAGGTTTGACCTATTCTTCCCTTTCCTTTGGAATCCAGTTGTACCATGAGAGCTGTCCTGATAGTACTGTCCTTGCAATAACAGTATGAGACAACTTTTGGTAGCATGTTGTATGGTTGTAAACCTAGCTGTTTAACACCAGGTTGTATTAAAAAGGATTTGGTAATATTAAGATTTAAATTAACTCCTCAGCCTTGCATAGTCTGCTGCTGTTTGATTTGCATTTACCAGCTAAAGGACATTACTGAATCCAAAGTTAGAGGTGCAGGCAATATCCTACCCTCTCAATAGAAATCTATCCCCTCTATAATTCACACTCCTCTTTATACCTCTTTTTGACAGTTACATTTGAAAAATTTTAAATTTGGACAGCTGAAATGATTTCTCCTTTGTATGTGTATGAAGGTCATTTTGCATCCAGAGGATGCATCTAATATCAGTGTGACTTTGAAAGAGACCTATCGATATGAACACAAGGGAAAGATGCAGGAATTGCAGGACTATGTCAAGCTCTGCTGTTCTGTTTTTTCTGCTGCTGAAGAAAGTCCCAAAACAACGCATCTCTCAAGCTTTGCTTTCCATTTCTGGTGGAACTATTACACATCAAACACATTTTTTTAATATGTTAAATCCTTACATGTTACTGCATATCAGTGAGAGAGTGATATTTTCGAGGATTAGTTTCAACTACCATTTTTCATTTAATGGATAGGAAGGTAACAACTGCCTTGCAGGAAGGGGGGAGAATGCTCCAGTCATGGACACTTTTCTTTTCCTATTTTTTTTTTTTAAGGAAACAAATCTCTGTGTCTGCCAGGGAAGTTTAATTACATAAAATCGATCCTCCTGTAATCCTCTTCAGCTGACATTATGAGAACACTAGTGCTTGTTGGACCAGATTATACTCTCCATTCTCCAGAGTACATAAGAGTGGCAGATTTGCAGAACACAATATTTTTCCACTTTGCTGTCAAAGGGCACAAACCCCTCAAGGGCAGTTATACTGCTTCACTCCAACCATTTAAAAAAACCCACATCAGTGCTGTTGACATCAGTGCTGAAATTTCATTAAGATCATGCACATAGACATTGTGAACTGAAATAACCACGTATCTCTGCTCTGCTCAAAAATGTGTTGGAGGCATTGGATTTTACAAGCATGCCTGACAAGCAATTCAGGCAGCTAAAGGCCAGAAACATCAATGCAGTATGGACAAGAAAATGAGTCAAGGCAGCATTGTTTCTGTGCATTCTCTTTCATATCAACACCCCCCTCCCTGGCTTATCTTTTAAGATTCAGTTAAATCAAAATGAGGCAACCACAGCATTTCTTCTTCAAATTGTCAGAATGTATTTAAAAGATTTCTGATAGCTCCAAAAATACCATGAAAAGGAAAGTGTGACTCATGATGCCCTGCTGAACTCTCTGCCTAAACTGGTTGGAGAATCATCTACAGACTAAGAAGTGACAGCAAAAGGGTTGGCCTTAGTCCGGGTGTAAAGAAGAAACTAAAAATAACGAAGTTTTTGTAAGGTGAAGGTGGAAACAGCTGTACACCTCCCAGCAGTTACAAACAGCAGTAAAATGACAAAGAAGCAACACAGAGGAACCTCTACAGGATCTGTCACTGCTGGTGATTCTATTTCTCTGGAGGCTGCACAAAGCAATATTAATTCACACTTAAAATCAAAATTTTGTCTTCACAGATGTATCTTGTGAAATCTTCTTAAATAAAACTACAGTCTGCTATCTATGAAAAATCTGTACCTGACTTTAGAAAGTGTAAGACTTCAGTGATAAGCCTCCAGCTGCATCTGCACAATGCTTTGCAGACAAACCTGTGTTCCCCTCCGTATTTAAAACATTCACAGCACTGAGACTGCAGGCTGCAGTCTCAGGGAGCTGTGCTGCAGCTTATGCAATGTTGCTGAGAGCACACTGGTGCCCTACAGAGCTATGGGGCTTTTGATTCAGAGGTGCCCTGTGTCCAGCTCTGCACAATTTGTTTGACAAGGCTCATGCTGCTTTACCATGACCTGTAAAAAAAGCAGATTATTAATCCTCCAACAACAGCCTCAAGTAACAGCTGTATCCCTGACAAATTCAGGGGGAAATATATGTTCTTAACTGAGAAAATAGGAGATCTCTAAAAGGACTCTTTGGGATTAGATTGTCATGAGTCAGGCCCATGCACTGTGGTCACAGCCATACTGAGATGATAAAGGAGAAGCTCCAAGGGTAAGCAATTCCTGCTGAGGTGTCCCACCTTCAGAAGAAACGAGTTGCTGAGCAAGTGGACTGGCACAACAGTATAGTACCACTTGCAGAGCATTTCTCCTGAGGAGTTCTGAATGCAGGAGGAACATCTTCCTCCTGTTTTCCTCAGAAGGTAAACTGGTCTTCATTCAGGCATTGCTGTTGTCCACTGTGTTACATACATCATTCAGATATAGAGATGTATATTAGCAGGAAGCATGTGGGACTGGAGATCTGCTTATTCTAAGACCTTTGTTCCCAGAGGTCCCTACTGCTTCTACAGCCTGAGAGAAGTTTGCAGCACAGCCATCCTACAGAGGAATGTCCTCAATGCAGAAGCACATGCTTCTTGGTATAACAAAGCCCACACTGAGTTCCAGGAGAGGAAGAACTGGCCTGAAGGGCTCAAAGCTTGAACTGGAACTCCAAAACCTCTCATTTAAGCCACTACTCCAATCCAGATGTCATCAGGAGACCTCGGCCAAGACAGCACTGGACTCTGTGTGCACTAACTTGTTCTGTTCCTCATACTGTCTTTGTCAAGCCAGCATGGTGATCTCCCACTCTCTGCGACAGCCTGCCCTGCAGAGTTGAGCTTTAAGGATTGCTGTCAGCTGCTTTCCACTGGCAGGATGAGTCAGAGAGACTGGGACAGAGTGAACACCCAGAAAATGAGCGACACAAGTCTGTGCAATCAGGGAAAGTCACGAAAGGAAACTTTATGGTACTCCCTGCTTTTAATAGGGGTCAATAAATTGACAACCACCTTTGTGCATGCTGTACGTCAACTTCTATGAAATTATCTCTCTGACCTTTCTAAATGGTTAAATAGAGAAACTGTTTAGTATTCTGTTACTGATTTCAGTGCTAACACTATATGACCAATACAGGAGGACAAACTCTTAAGAAAATAACTCAGCTCACCCAAAACTTTGCATCATTTTGCAGCAGAATAGGTCTCTTTCCCATAATTACTCAGAGAGTATATAAAGATGACTCTTATTCTGGGGACCAGAGTCATTTGCTGAAATCTAGGTGCACTGAATATCCCTCATGTACAGCTCATTCTGGAATGACTCACAATTCCCAGGAAATACACAATGTACTAATCATTGCATATTTCTGCAGAGATTATTGTAAAAGCAGTCAAGAAGAAGACAGCCAAACAACTCAAGATAAAAGTCTTACAAGCCTGACTGTCAGGTGTAGATGCGACAGTTCTGAAGGTTGTTTCAAAGACAGCTATTTCTGTTGCAGAGTAAAATTCTTTACAACGCAGGGATTTTTTCCCTCTTTTGGTCTAGCAAGAAGTGTATTTATAGAACTGTTTTGGGGTATATGCTGCAATGCTCATTTTTAAGAACTATTTTCATCACTAATTATAAATTTTAACAGCTATACTGCTATACTGAAGGCCTTTGTCAAGCTCAAGACCCCTGTCCTGAAAGTGACTCTCCTCACAAAAAACCCACCAAAATTAACTGCACTTAGTATGCAACTTTGCCTGCTTTCCCTCTTGTCTAACGTGAATTTATCCCATACAGCATATCTCATATAGCATATTTGATAGATAGCTTGTACATCATTCCCAGCAGCAGATTTTAAAGATGTTTCAGTCAGGATGCTATGGGGAAATATTAGTGTCTCAAGGGATATTTTCTCATGCTATTCCCATTGTCATTTCAGCCTGAGTTCTGGGCTATGAAAGGTTAAGTTGCAAATAGATAATTTTTAGCATTAAAAAATGATGATTTTAGAGAAAAATGCATTTGCTCAAAGTATAAAAGTAGAATTTTTAATGAAGCTCGTTGTTAGTATTCATGCTGTTTTGAATCTTGAGTAGCACAAGATATTCCAGTGCTAGAACACTGCTCATAGGCTATTGAAAAACCAGTATTATCTTCTATCACTTTCATTAAGTCTGGAGCCAGGCTGTGACACATTGCCATTTAAAGTTTTATCAGTGTTAATTGAGATTTCCTTGGTTAGTAAGGTGGTTGGTGGGCTCTCTTCCTCTTGTTGTTTCTCGTTTCCATCTCTTGAGGGGATGCAGTACAATTCAGAATCTAAACCTTGGTTCCCCTTCACCAGAATAACAACACTGGGAAAGTTCTGAGGGCCCTCCTGACTTGGGGACTCCTCAGTGTTAGAAAATACCTCAGGGTGCCAATGGGAGTGACTTTAGGGTGGCTCCACTCTGTGCCTAGAGATTACACGTCCTTCCTGAGCACACACCGTGCACAAAGATTGGATCTGAGGGTAGGGCCTTCTGCAAAAAACCCCTGAGAATGTGGCATAATGTAATGAGCTTTTCTTTTTGAGCTGTATCAACTGCACATTCAGCAAACAGCAAGGTAAGATCACAAGCACACCAACAGACTATCACTGCAGAAGGCAGTCAGAACCAAATTACACTTCAGCACAATGAGCTAAGAAGGTGACTTGATTTTGAGTGAAAACAGAAATAGTGAACACAATAAAACCTAGTGACTGGTCCTCAGCTATTAATTTCCAAGTCTTTTTCTTTTCTCTTTTGAAATACAAAACTGCAATTAGTAAAGTAAATTTGACAAGGAGAGTAAACACATACAGAGAAAATAACTGGATTAGTAACTTTCAGCTTTAAGTCAAAATTACCAAATTTATTGACTTTATATTCCAATGCCCATTTTTACAACACAACACAGGTAGCAGGATTTCTTCCTTCAGTGGAAGGAAGTGATCTTTAATCCCTTTAACTACCTGCCTCCCACTGTCACTCCCATGGTCAAGAAGGAGGAGAGTTATGCCTTCAAATTAGGGACTGAGAGAGTGTGAGCTTGAGATCAGGAAGAAGTTTTACACGGAAAGTTGCCAGCAACCGGTGAAAGTTCAGAAATTTCACAATAGGACCCTAACACGTCAGTGTAAAAACAGTCCCAGAATAGTATAAACAACAAAAAAAGAGCAGCTCTTCTAGGTGACTTGTCACTATACAGCCTATGTCTTGACTCTAAATCAGATTTACATGGTACTTCTGTACAGACAGTGCGTTTAACACCATTTGCTCCGTGCAGATTAAAGGTCAGAAGATACATACGATTAGCATTAAAAGACTTTTAAAAAAGCATGACTACTGAATTCAAAAATCTTTGTATAATCTCTTATCATTCACAGCAGAAAAAAAGAGATATGTTGTTTAGTAGTCAGTCTTACAGAGTGTTTCACACAATTACAAAATCACAGAATCATTTAGGTTGGAAATACTACTTGTTAGTATTTTAAACTGCTAAACTGAAGCATGGGCTATGCTTTAATCATGCCCTTTAAATTACACTCTGAATTAAATGAGTACATTTTTTGCACAGTTTCAGATAAGAAATTATTATTATTAATTTGAAAAAGAAAATTCTGTTTTCATTTGGGAAGTTTTACGTAAAAGTTACACTTGATCAACTATAAAAGCATAGGTAACCTCATCCCATAGTAACATATTCCCTTAAATTATAGTTCTCATGAAGAGCCATCAGCTAATAAAATGCAGTCTAAACAGGACAGAGAAAATACCAGTAGATTATCTGGTTCTTGTGCCACTTGACTGCTCTGTGCATGTGCAAATTGGGCCACTTTCCCTATGTTTGTGTTGCACAGGAAAAAAAAGTTCATGTAGTTTGCTTTATGCAGCATTTATGTGAAAAAAAAAAAAAAGAGGATTTTGAGGAAAAAAAAAGAATATGAAAACAAAAATGAGTTCTCTAAAATAGGTAAAATAGGTCACAATATCTAATTGACTTGGAAGCTGGATTTTTTCAAAATTATTTAGGCTTTGAAAGGACTAATATCACAAGTGTTAACAGGATTTCAATTCATATAACTCAGTGGTTTGGACTTATTTTATCACATATCATTTTCCTGTGTTTTATAAATAAATGCTATTTAAAGTCTGGATTATGTTGCTGGTTTAGTGCTCAGCCAATAACCTTATTTGAATTTGAGAATCTTTCTGGATTAAGCAAATGCCAAGTCTGCAATATATTGAGCATATAAATCCAGTCTGAAGCTTAAATTTAAGACAAATGCATAGTTTTATACTGAGATGTCAGAAAAGAGAAAGCACTACTCCTCTCACATCCACTTAAAGTTGAAGAAAACTTCAATATAACTATTGAGAAATTTATTTTTACTATTATCTTCAAAGCACAGAGTAAATAGAAAATTCTCCAGAACTAGAACTGAAGACTGCAGTATTTATTGTTACTATGAATGTGTTAAAGGAAATGTGGCAGATTTTAATAAGCTTTTTCCACACAGACGATAATACCAAAATGTCTTTTAAATTTCATGTTCCATTTAAAAAAAAAAAAAAGAAAAATCATCATGCTTTACCTTGAAGCAGGAGCAGTCACACCAGTAGTACATCAACACTAATCCACTACATTTCACATCTGATACATGAGTGTACTGTGTGGAGCCTTTTCAATTGTAAAATTGAGCCAAGACCTTTTCAAGTATTTTAAATAAAAGCCATCAGGTGTTAAGTGATTTTTTCAGAATTGATATCACTTAAATACTAGTGGAAGAAAGAAAGTATTCAAGAAGACATAATATCTGGAGTTTGCAAAACACAGTCTGCTACCACTATCACTTCTTTCGGTCAGAAACATCCAATTCCTGCAGGAACCTGACCAGCAATTTTTAGCATACTTGCTCAAATTAAACATTACCTGACCATGCAAATGTAAGAAAATGCCAAACATTAATTTCACCTAATCTTAGCTTTCTAGAAGCTGGGGTCTAAGACTATATCTTGAATCACAGAAGAAAGGGGAGGAACTTCTAAAGATTGTTTCATCCCACATGTGAATCATGACACATCTCTCCTTCCATTGGCTGTACAGTGGACCCCAAAAATTAGGCTATTTTTTTGCTAGCTAAAGTTATAAGGGTTGAATCTTTCTCTGAGTGCTAGTAATTCTGAAACAGTGGAAGTATCAAAATTGACCCAGCTTGTCTACTTTTTAGCTACTTTTACCTTGCCTTTTCAGTGACTCCCATTTGTTGATGAACATCAATAAATTCCATGAGTTGCCTTTGTAGCACGTTCTCTTTTCCTTCAATTTGCTTAATAAAATCATGCTGCAAAAGAGTAGATACTGTTGGACGCTTCTCATAATCTTTAGTCAAGCACCTGTGCTGGCAGAAAACAACATATGATCATTGAGGGTTTGCAGTTAAGTTTTGAAATGCTTGTCTGGAGTTCATTCATGCCTCCATAATAAATACATCCATCTTAATCAAAACAGTTCTGCACTGAAAACTAATACGACTTCACAGAACGGGTGAGTCCAAGAAGTTAAATGAATGCATTTTAAAACAAAATATTCTTTAAATTAAGAAGTGTCAAGGGTGTTGAAATGCTATATCATGTTTTAAATACAGAGCCTCACTGGGAAATCAAACTGGACTTACAAACAAGCCTTTTAAGGAAAAGTATTAGTTGCAACAGATTTCCACAAAAGATATTTTACACGACATTTACACATGTTCCATATTCAACCAGAGTGGTCTCAGTTGTTACTCACTTGTTAATGAAGTCATTGAACTCAGGTGACCACAGTTCAGGCTGCTGTAGCGTTGGAGGAGGATTCCTGCAAAGGCCAGTGTGATGATAAGTTAATAAGCTACTCACTTGACAAAAACAATGTGTGAAGGCAGGCTGAGTAATGAGTTTTAGAAGGCCACCAAAAAAAGATATTGATTTCCACTGGTAAAAGGAGTATGGGTAGATGATGCAATGCCTCATTGGTTCTCCTACTTTGCATAACTAATAAGGAGAAATAGCATCAAGATGATCTACCAAGTGTAGCTAAGAATCACTGTAATTTTTTCAATCAAATCAATAAAAGGAAATTAAACTAACAACCCATTAATCACTATTCACTTGTAAAGGCAAGTTCCTTTGTTCAAGCCTGAAACAATATACTTTCTTAAGAGAATTTTAGAAAAGAAATCCTATGTTAAGTTTTCTCAGAAGGACTGAATTAATCAAATTGCTGAACAAAGTGTCTGAAGGAACTGGTTCTTTACTACTTATTCATCAGAAGATAATCAGAAGTGGAAGTCTAAATACAGATCTACTGTAAACAGATATACTGCTTTCTTTTCTATGGTTAGAGCTGTTTATTCTAGGTGTTAATTTAGTTGAAACGGTCTTGACAATCTTCTTCCATTCAGAGGTGCCATTTTCACCAAGTATGGTCGTGAAGACAAAAGGAACGACCGACCGATAGACGACGTGACTTGCTGTCTCTTTTCAATCAACCATAACTGCTTTTCTTTTAGTGCTGCTTAACATTTACTCTATCACTCTCAGGTTTTACTTAATGGAATAAAAGGGTATTGACCTTATATTTACTCCAGGGCAGAAAGGTGCCCAGTACTTGTAAGAGTATAAACCAGAAGTTTTTTTGAAGTCCTAGCTGCAGTGACTGACCACGATAGTTTGCAACTGCTTTTCTCATAGCAAGCAAGGTTTAGAAGAGCATTCATACTCTGCTTCAGTGCCAAGCGAGACAAGATTTCTTAAACCTAAAGGTAATTTAAACTAATTTGGGTGTCTTGGCTGAAAAGGACTCTAAGCACTTACATATACTATGTGGGCTCAGCTATTGTGGTACTGCTCCAGTTCTTAGGATGAAATCCACAAACTACTACTGCATGATCATTACCTACAGACTTGGAGATTGATGTTCTTTGAAATGCTGTAAGTGGCACTTTGGGTACTTTTGTTTTCAGCTTCAAAGCAAAAACCACAAAAGAAGTTGCTATGTGCACTGCCCAAGCACAGCAACCCTGGAACTGCCAGAAGCAGCACAAGCTAATGAAAAGCTGAAGCCTAAATGTATGTGAGTGGTGGAACAACCTTTGCTTCAAAGGACAGAAGATAACTCCTGAAGACAGGTGTGGGACCTGTTCACCACAGTGGCACAGTCAGACTCTGTATTTCTATCTTATGTCATTCTTTGTAACAGAATATATGGGACTCAAGTAAGACCTGCGTTCATTTGGCAGCAGCCCACTCAGGAGAAGGCCTTTCGACATTTTCTCAAATGTAGCTACAGTCAGCTCTGAACTTCTCAATGTGCACACATGGCTGAAGCAGAGCCTGCAGAAAATACACCTGGGCAAAGCATTTTTAACCTATCTCCTGGTATAAATAACATAAAGAAAGTCCACAAACTTACACGGTCTAAGTTAGAAGAAAGTAACAGTTAAGGAAAAAGTTCCATCTAACCCATCAACAAACAAACACATCAAGATATTACCTTGGTATTTTGAAGAGTGCCCTCATGGGGTGCAAGTCAGCAAGCGGTGGATCTCCATCTCCCAACTCTATTGCAGTAATACCCAGTGACCATGCATCACATCTAGCATCATAGGAGCTATCTAGCTGCTGCTCACAGGCAATCACCTGTTGGAGTAAAAGACTGGGATGGTCAAATGTCCAAATTTAAGAGTACACCCACAGCTGGAGGAATCTCTTACAGAATATCCAGTGAAATAAACAGACATGCACACATATAGAAAGCTAAAGCATCTATCCAATTGCTGAACCCCCCGCAATGTTTAAACTAGAGAAAGCAGGTGTCTATGAACACCACGTTCTCTGGCCAGATGTTCTCTGACATGAAAAAAGGGTACAAATCCACAGCTTTTTCAGCTGAAGGTGATAAACTGCATCCCGCAACTGAGGAAGCAGAAGGAAACTCAGCAACCCTACAACTCTTTATATGGATTATTCCTGCTAAGTAATTATTGTAACTATATTATGAAGTGAAACAATCAGGAAAGCGGAAGCTGAATTCACTATATCTTACTGAGTCCTATTCAACCAAATCAGCCAGTTTCCAGAACAAGTGGATCTGGACAAAGTTCATTAGAACACAGTGAAGTATTTAACTTCATCTACATTTCAGTTCATCCATAATGCTGGATGAATCTAGAATTTTTCATCCCATTAGCTGCAGATCGAAACCAACATGCATGCCATTAGTTATATGGCTAGACCTATGTCTATGAACAGAGTGTGTCGATAAAAATAAATGTGTATAAACAGAGCAGTTCCATGTGCTATACTGCATGTGTTTGTGTGCACACAAATACTCTAAGTAGATAAGCTTATTTATAAGGAAACATTTTTCCTGTCTCAGCTTAAAATGTATCTTTATATGCTTCAATTTCAGTCTAGAAAAACCTCCACAGAATCACAGCGCATCTTCTTCATTCATATTAACCTTTCCTGTTTCTTGCTGCAGCAAGTATGGATATATAGTATTAGAAACTTTCCAGGTGTAGAAGTCAAAAACCAGAAGCTATAATGTGTCACAGTACCAACCTAGTCTCCTTCTGTCCATGGGGAGATGAGATATCTATAGTTTCAGAGCTTGAAAGGCTGGAAAGTATCAATAGTAGTACTCTATACTCTTTAAAATTTTAGTAAGCATTTCAGTGCCTTGCTCCCTGTCTCTAATCTTCTAATTTCAAAAATAAACCCCATTTTAACTTAATCCTTCCAAACATGTAAGAAAAAAAGGTTTAAAACACTTTTTAAAAAGGACATTGCTATTTCATTTGGTGAAAGGCTCAGGGAGAAAGACAAAGAACAGAAACGCAGAATACAGCAGCTCGAGTACCAGTGACAAAATATTTTGAAACCTGACCTCTGGAGCCATCCAGAACGGGGTGCCCACAGAGGTGTTCCGACGGAGACGAGTACTGGTCAGCTGAGCAGACACACCTGGAAGAACAAGAGGAAGCTCTCATGAGAGCAGTGGCTACCTCCATCCAAGACAGCCCTTCTGAAGGGTGACATCCTCATCTTGTCATGCTACAACTTCCTCCGCAGGTGAATCTCAAATACATCTTTCCAGTTCTCTGGAAAGAGAGGCTCAGTCCTGAAAGCTGCTCAGCACTTCAGCAGAGGTTCTCCACATCCTTGTTTCCAGTGGCTTCAGCAGGGCTGGGACTTAGTCCCAAATGAACATTTGATTAGTAATCTGACTCCATATATTTTGACTGGTTAATTACAGGTTTTCTATATCTTATTTTAAGAGAGCAGTAAAAGACTTCAGAGAGGGTGGAAAAGTACTGTGCCTTCCACAGCTTCTAATGCTCAGTACTGACACTAAACCTCTGTTTCATTTTATATATTTATATATACATATACATATATATGTATGCATATATATATATATTTCATGTTAATGCTATAAAAGATACCTATGCTCATCTCTTAACTGCTCTGCCATAAAAAAGAAACAACAAAACTGTGAAACCTCAAAAATTCTTACAAAAGCAGAAGTCTCTCCATGCTCAAAGCACATTCTCAAAGCAACAATCCTGTAAATCAGCTTTGCAATATGAGCTGTAGTTTACGGAATTAACTATTTCAGGCCAAGGGTTGGAAAGTGAACTCTGAAGTTTAAAGATTCCTTGCAGTTTTGAGTTAAAATACAGTGAAATATTAGAAATTCAGGTGGGCTACAGCACAATTCTGAGCAGCCTGCCACAAATTTCCTTCCTTACAAAATGAGAGTCTATCGGTTGGAAATAGCCCTAGTGCATGCAAAGGGGACAGTACAACACAAGGAGAAAAACAGCCCCTTAGCCAGCATGCCCATAACTATTACGGGTTTATGAGTCACAAATAACTGTGAAGTTCACACATAGAGAAAAACAGCCCCTCAGCTAGCATGCCCTAAACTATTATGGATTTGAGTAATAGCCAACACTGAGGTCCACCAAAGGCATGTTCTGAGGAGCTGATGTCATGGATGGCCAGAAAGGTCCTGTGCTCTACGTAAACACACTCCAGCCTCAGTCTGACTGACACTGGAGCTCACTTATTTTGCCTTCATACATACATCTGCTTTTTCTTTAAAGTTTAAAAAGACTCTGTTTCACTCTGTGAGTTCCATTTCATTTTTTTGAAACACATGAAGCTCCAGTGAGCACCACTGTCCAGTTTCAACTCTGTATTGTCTGGTTTGAAAATGCTTGACCTTCTCTTCCTGAAAAGCCTGCAGACGGTTCATAATAAGAGCAATTCACATTAACTGTCCAATGGGAATATTAACTAAACTTCTGTCTGGATAGGGTTTGCTTGTTTTGGGGGTTTTTTCAGTGTAGTTAAGAAACCGTGGAGAGCTTGATCTGTTTTTTCACTCCGAAGCTATGTGTTCAGCTCTGATTCGCTAAATATCTGCATTTGGCTGCCACAGAAATGTACGCAACATCTGAAAATAAAGGCTGCAAGGAAGACCCCGCCTGTTCCTTTGAGATAAATGCAACCACTGCTTTTGTGGCTGCCTCCCTCTAGTCTAAACCAGCCTTGAGAAAGCTGGATCTTTTTCTCTCTTTATGTCTGCAGAAAGTCCAATACAGTGTTATGCATCATGTAAAGCAGGACAACGTGAGTCTTAGCTCAAAGTCCATCAATCCTACTTCAACTCAGCTAAGCAGGGGCTTTGTTTTTGCCATCTCAAGGAGTTGTCTGAGGTCCAGCTTCCGGCTCACAGAGTCTGCAGCTGTTCTGAGCTCTCAGAAAAACATGTCATTTAGTAAGCACACATCACCTCCAGTCTGAAACCACTGCAGGGATGCCAACAGACATTATTAAGTAAGGTCTCTGATTTTGGAGGGAGCTGAGGCTACTCTCCCTTCCTCCATGCTGTGGGAGTCTCCTGTGCAAAGCTCTTTCTTTGCAGTCTTGGACAAGGAAATGTGATTTAGATCTGCAGGCAAAGAAAGGCACTAACTATATTTTTATGATTCCAGTGTCAGATTTTAAAAATAATCATAACTTTCTGTAGAGATAAGGAACAAAATATAAAAGGTACATTAATGTGTTCAGTCTTCTCCGTGTATTCACTGTTGGGTTTTTTCGCTCTTCAAACTGTAATTATTAAATGAACTGAAGATTTTTTTTTCTCCTCACCCTTCTTTTATTTCAGGAACAAACTGATTTAATTTGAATTGTTCACCACTACTTTCTTTAGGCTCTTGGGGGTTTTGTGTGCTTTTTGTTTGGTTGGGTTTTTTTAATTCTTTTGCTTTTAGCATTAAAGTGGCATTTCAGATTATGCAGTGTAGGCTTTATGACAAATGATATTTCCTTGGGCTTTTTCTGTGTATAGAGGAAAGATGATGTAATTCCACACTTATTAACGTTTCTTCCAGCATTTCAGTAACCAGTCAAGCATATGGCTGGCTGCTTTTTTTCAAACAAAATTATCTTGCTCCTCCCCTTCCCATTTCCTACTCCTCTGTTGCAAGATGAGCTAAATATTATCCTAAGAAAATCTAAACTATGTCATAAAATGGTATTTTATTACACATGAATTATTTTTTCTCATGAAAGTTAAGAGCTTTATAAATATGTGCATTAATAGTACCAATGCTCAATGAATAGAAAATATTGTGCATATAGCTGCATTTCTTTTTATTTTTCATGCACCATTTTAATAATAAAAACTGAAAATCAGGACACTTACACTATGAATATTATTCAAGGTTTTCATTGCAAAAATGGGCATATTGAAATAACATTGCAAGTAAAGCCATCTACTTCTGACCTTAGCACTCAATAAATGAAAAACAGGGCAGAATAAGTTCCCTGTTATTAGGAAAGACTTGTCTCATAGTGCCCAATCTAAGCAGACAACATTCTGATCTAAACTGGGGGGCTGTACAACATCTCTTTATGATGATGTCCCGTGACAGACATACGCACATATTACTGGTTGATGCTAGTGAGGGAATGGTGAGCCCTAGTAAACTGTACTGATCTAACACTGGACACAGAGCAGGGAGACTGGGTTCATACATAGCGACCTTGACCTTACCCCCAAGGGCTTACACTCCTTTAGCTATTTCTTCCTTCTTTATTTGTGCCTTTAGTGTACACTTCACTATCAAAGCATCCTCATTGTGACCTTCTGTAGATTAAGAACATGTAACTCCATCATTCCTCAAGGTAGTGTCTGGACCAAAAACTGCTCACACTGTTAACCCTGCAGATCTAAACAGGCAAACCCGCTTTGAATTATGTCCAAACCTTTTTTTAATCTCCTAGAGATGTAAAACAGCAGTAGTTTTACACTGCATTCCCCTTAAGTGCACTGGCAGGTACGTTTTGCCATTCCTGTTCCATGTTGTGTGATGCAAAAAGTGGCCTCTCCTTCCTCGTCTCTAAAGTCAGTCTCTCATAAATCACTCGATTCCACCTTTTTTAGCAGACCTGCAGGCAACATGGTTTTCCTTTTGCACCTTAAGCTTTACTTTGAGAAGAGGCCACTATTGTTGTCAGGATGCAGGCAGGGAAGTAGCTACTTCCTTCACAACAGTGGTGGAGTTATAACTCAATTCCTCTGTAATTGCTGATACCCTTGACATTCATTTCCTTGTTTGCTTCTTTCAGGTTGTATGGTGTAATGATACATATCCAGACAGAATATTTCAGACAGATCAGCTGAAATGCATACAAAACGCTACAAAAAACCTCAATCATGCAATTCCTTCATACTCCATAATGACAAAAGACAGCAGGGAAAGAACAATATAAAACCAAGGCTATTCTAGTAGTCCAAATGGCAAACATCACAACACACCAGGTATGTAACCACGTTCAACCACATGTAGTGGCATCCCCACTAAGACTGTAAAAGGGGATCAAAGAGCTTCACCTAGGTTTAATTACTTATCATGAATAGAAAGCATAAAGATATTTAATAAAAGATGTTACTAACAGTCAACAAGGACACAAATGGTTGGTTTGATGACTTTACAAGAGATGTTTCAGAATCTTTTTGAAACAATGTCAATATTCAAAAATCCTTATAGGCTATAAACTGACACCAAAAGTAAACATTTAAATGAAAAGAGCACAGAGGCAATACAGTTTTCTTGTGTGAGCTGTTGAGAGAAAAGCATGCTTGACAACTGCTGCTCAGTGATAAGGACTCAAATTAAATCTAGAATGAAAAATCAAGTTCTGACCAATAAGATGGAAATAAAGAAATAGGAAACAATGATGAGTCAAAAATATTAGATTTTTCAGCAGCATTTTATGTTGAAAGGTGTTACATTATGTTATGAGGAAGCATGACTTGCTTTTCATAAATCCATGCTGCCTACTCCCAATCACTTTCTTGTCTATGTTTAGAAATGATTTCCAGGATTATTGGCTCCATCACCTTTTGTGATGGAGATCAGATGTAAGTCTGACCAGACTGTAGATCTCTGAATCTTCATTCTTGCCTTTCTTGAAGATTGGAGTGAAAATAATTTTCCCCATTACTTCAGGAATCTCCTCCTATCTCCAAGATGTTTCAAAGATTATTGGCAGTGATCTTGCAGTGACATCAGCCAGTTCCCTCAGCACTCTTGGGTGCATCCCAACAGGCCTCATGGACTTATGTACACCCAGTTCTTTTAAATGCTCTCTAACCTGATCCCCCTTTACTGAAGGTACATTTGCCTTGCTCCAGACTTCCCCACTGGTCTCAGGGATTACAAATTAAGACCGTGGCAAAGAAGAGATTCAGTGCCTCTGCCTTTTCCATGTCCTTTGTCACCGCATTCTCCATCTTTCTGTATTATTTTGATGTACATAGTGTGTTTTAATGTTGAAAACTAGTGTTTCCCAAACCCTCAGGAAAACACACACTAGAGATGCAAATTTTAAACTGAAATAGGTACATCCAAAAGATAACCAAAAGGCCCAGAAAGATCAAGAGCTTAGTATTCAAGAAGACCATATCTATAAACTGCCTGGGAGATGAAAAATCCAGGGCATTAACTACAAAACCAAGAGACATGGGGTAGAAGGTGATAAAAAAGTTAATCTGTACTATCAAATACAGGGTGATATAAATGGATGTTAAAGAAATGAAAGTCCAGTGGCTTTCACTCACCATGAGGCTTAAAGACAAAGAAAAGATATTTTTAAGCATACAAGGAAGAAAATTAAAATCCTAAATCTGACACAGAATCATTACAAGGTACATACTGATAATAAAATGACAAACAGTGCCCTAAAAAAAGGCAGAATATTCACTACATTTATGAGATACATAATCTTTTTTAAACAAAAGGGTTTAATACAACTTCTTGCTTGAAGAAATCCAAAATCTTTCATTTTAAAGACTGGGCCTTCAGTAAAATAGGTGATCACAGACTTCCCTCCACATGCTCCTGACAGTTCAGTGCATCACACCGCCAGTGATTCTAATCAAATCTCATGCTTCGGGGCTTCAGCTGGTTTCCTGAAAGGGATGCACAGGAACATTTGTTGTCCTGTTGCACAATTGGCCAGATGTACTTGGATAGGAGAACTAGTCTTCTCTAGAGCCTCAGGGACTTGTACAGCTACACACAATCTGGTGCAGAATGATGGTGAGGAAATTCCTCCTTCTCAGATGCTGCCTTCCTTATACCTTATATTTCAAACATACTGCCACTTTGACACCCAAAAAGGATTTTTGTGCCCCTGTACGACTTGGGAGATTCTTCTCATTGTTCTATGACATGTCTTTCCTGTTGTGATAATCTGGGTTACTGGCAATACCTATGCTGATAAAACTGAATATGTAAAATACCTCAGGACTGGAATACTCTAGTACAAATAAGTCACCGGGTTCAACTTTCATGTAAAATATGAATGGGGGTTTAGTATACACCGATGAGACCAGACAGTTTCTTAATAACCTCCAGAGATGACTATTTTGTGGCCCATGACAAAACAAAGTGGAAGTCTTTGCTGGCCAGAAAGCGCTATTTTCTCACTTCATGTATCTCTGGCATCCGACACCAGCTTTCAGTGTCAAGCTTCTTTAATGCTTAAGCCACCAGTGACATCCTTATGTGAATTAATAGAAGAAAATATTTGAAAGACCAAGTGAACAGCTTATCCTGGATATAGCATTTGGCCACATGATTTCTGTTTTTTCTTACTGGACAGAACAAAGGTTTTCATTCAAATGTGGCCCCCCCCCAAAAAATTTTCAAGGCTAAGCCTTCAACAAAGAATTAAACATTCAACAATGAAAAAGCCCCACAGCTCAAGTCAATGCAATCCATCTTATCCTTGCTCACCCTGGGTTAAAAATTTGGAATTATTACTTTGATTGGGTTCAAAGCAGTTTGACAAGCTGCTCACGAAGAAAGCTTTCTTCAAAGTCTTTTACTTTTATTGGCTTCTGCCATAGTCTCCTGGTAGATGCATTTTAGCAGGAACATGTGAATGTCATGCTATATGGTATGCAGAAATGACAACACAATAACAGCCTGGTTTTGATCTGAACCAGTGAAGCAGACAGCTTTATTATGGATGCATGCTAGAATGACTAAGACAAATACAAGTCTTGCTATGACTCATTGCTTAAAGTAAGCTAAGGGCAGAAAGAAAACTATTTTATTTTTGAATACTTTCAAATTAAATTATTTTAATTAATTGTTTCATTTTTGCAGAATGATTCAGACAGCATTTATAGCTAATGCAGGGCAAGCACAAAAGGACAAAATAGGATATTCTGACTATTCCAGAATAAGTAATATACAGAAGTTTGGAACACTACTCAAGGTCATGCTGAGCTCCTCTTCAATGTCAGCAGGACATGCAAAGCTGGGAATGATGATACAAATTAAAAGGGACAGAGAATGAAATGGCCCAGCACTCAAACTTGGATCAGTCACAACTGACTTCTCAACCTATTCTCTGAGCACAAGGTGGCTCTAGACTCCCTCCGTTGCAGCCGGACCTGTGCCACGTGCAATCTCAGCACAGTCCTTGGGAGCCTTCTCAGCCTCTGCAATGCCACATGCCCCAGACACTTGCCGGGCTGATCTGTGATCAGTCAACAAACTGCATCTATCAAGGCTATTCGTGGTCATTTAGGTCATGTTAGGAATGGCCAAAGCACTGTGTCACAGTGAAAAGATGACACTCAGTGCCATGGTTCCCTCCCCAACCTCTGGCCAGAGATTTCAGATGCTTTGTTCCTCACAGGACCAGCAGAAAGCTCCCTCATGCATCAGAAAACCAGGAATTATCAAGATGTAGTCATAGCATGGACTCATTATTCCATGGAGATTGTCCCCATTGTTTTGGACATGCTGTACAGTGTAACTGATTTTACTTCTCTTGCTTTGTCATCACAGCAGCTTCTGGCTCAGCTACACTTCAAACACTCAACCTGTTCAGCACATTCACAGAATTTTAAACATTTTGGCCTGTACTTCTGTATCAGAATAGGCATAAATATCATGGAACAAAACTTAACAAATCCACCTGTGCATTCTAACACATGTTGATCAACTGCTATTGATGACTAGTAGTGGTAAAGCACTACTAACAGTCCGTAATTTGTAAGGAAGAAGTAGTACACCACTACTGAGACACAATGAATGTTGTGTCTCACTACTGAGAATGTTGACAGAATTACTCTTTCTAGGGAAAAAAATCCCAGTAAAATTTATTTTAATAACACAATTAAATTATGAAATTAATAGTTTCATTTATTATTGCCTAAATGAAATTATGTATATATTTTATTTGAATAACAGTAATAAGGCCATATTGAAATGCCAGTATTAAGATTTATTTTCTTCTTAACTTTGAAAGACTTCAAACAGCTTTAAAGGAAGAATGATCATTCTCTCCATAGCAAAATAATAACCCAATTACATTCCAAACACAAAAGCTGACCTCTGCCTACCTGCAGTTTCCAAACTACATAGAAGCAATAGTTCAAGTATTAAACAAAGCAGTATCAGTATGTCTAAATAGAGCAATACATATTCCCTTTCCGAGTCCAGTTTTTCACCACTGAGTTGTACTCAGGTGAAATCTCCAGCTGACCCCTGACTGCCCATGATAGAACTGTACTAGCTATATGCAAAGTGGGATATCTGAAACTGCATTTGGAATGCCAAGACAATATTCACACACAACTTTTACATCCAACACTAACACATAAGCAGAAAAAGGCAAACTAAGCATGTTTAAAGTACAAAAATCACCCTACCTTCACTATATATTCCATTAATATTACAATACATGTTTTAATTATGCAACCTATTTATCCACAGTGCTAAAGGAACACTTGAAGACATTATTCTATTAACTGCAGTGACACAGCTTGTATTTTTCCACCATCTGCCAGAAGCAGTGAGATTGCATTACCTTTTTTCCGTGTTTTCCACTGGAACCTGCTTTACATATTAAAAACAAAGATCTTTCCGATGTATTGCTTATCCAGAGCCTCTAATGATGGAGAGTTTTAGGTACTATTAGCAAAGTGCCTAAGAAGAAACTGAAAATGGACAGTGCCAAGCCTTTTCGATATCCCCTTCCCCACAGTTACATTGCAGGGCAAACTATGGGGAATCATGGGATCTCTTGCAGCTAAAAGTAGGCTTGAATGCTAAAGATTTAATGAGTCTGCCCACATTTTATTTTCCTTATGGGTACATGAATATTTCTAATATCTGTCTAGATGTCTGACTTTTTTTTCCCAATGAACTTTCCTGGTAATAATAGCAAAAGTCTAATTACAAGTGGTATGAAAGTATGTTTGATGCATAGACAGGCATGGCCTTCAGAAAGAAACAGTGCTGCTGGAAAAATATGCACTTCCTAAGTTGGGGAGTATAATTTATAATTTTTCTGGACATTTCCAAGGCAACAGCTGCTCATCCTGAGATATTTCTAGCCTGGGAGACCAGGTTTCAGTAGTCCCAAAGAAGTATGAGCTAACTGTGCTCTTGGTCAAGACTATCAGCCTAAAGGTCAACCCTCAAAAACCCAGCTAAAGAGAAATTTTCCATCAGCATTACAGTCTCCTCTTTTTAGCTAAAAGAATCACTTGCCATGTGACCGTAGGTGTTTCAAAACTTTTAGTGGAAAAATGGTTCTTTCCCCCATGGCTTCGGAGACATCAGCAACATGTCTAGTTTGCTGACAGGGAGTTGTGTCCTCTAGGATCCTCTTTGTTCAAAAACACACAAGCATGAAAAGCTCTGGCTTTCAAGCTCCCAGAAGCACTGAAATGGCAGGGTATTTCAGAAATAATTAAAAACCTTTCAAAATGAAATGTCACTTGGACTTTTTCAGACCAAAGTTAAAATAAAATAAAATAAAATAAAATAAAATAAAATAAAATAAAATAAAAATAAAGCTAAGTTCCTTTTCTTCCATTTTGAAACAGCACTGTTCCTTAGACTGACATTAATACATGAAAGTCCCTGTGCAGCATCCTGATTTCAAGAAAAGAAACAGAATTGAGAGGGACTATTCAAAGAAGCAAGTATTTGTCAGCAGAAGCAAACGTTATACCCTCAGCATCCCATGAAATTGGTTACACATTAAAAGATGCAGATGAATACATGAATTTTTGCTACAGATGAGGTGTGCTATGTCTTCAAGTGACTTCAGGCCAGCTTTTTAACTGATGAAAAAAGATCAGACACTGACAGATATTTAGGCAGCAAAGGTTGCAGATAAATATGTCACATGACTTTCAAAAGGTATCTGGCGTTAAATTAATTTCTTTAAATTTAATCAAATTAATTTTCTGCACCTTTAGAGGCTAAAATTTCATTTGAAGTCTGGCTTTTTAACATCAATCCTCTGCGTGCAACCAGAGTTCTGAAATAGATGTAAAAGACTTTCTTCCCAGAACACTAATAAGAAACTGTGAATATAATTAGGAAAATTTATCAAAAAAGAATTTAATTCACATCTTGCTTGCCTCCAGTTCTTTTTATACAACAGATTAAATAGCAGTCACTCTTTAAAGTGCCGCAGGGAATTTAATGTAAATGTATATTTTTCTATCAAATTTCTATCTTATACTGAAGACATAGCAGCTACACTTGAATATAATGCAACTCTATGATGTGGTAGAGGATATTCCTTGCTTGGAGCCAAATTGCTGCAATTCTGAGGCATAACATCCCACCCCAAAGGTTTTCTATCAGAACAGCTTAACAGCTAATTCCCACAAACGTTCAGGTAGTGAAACTGCCTTCAGCCAGCCTTCTTCTCTCACAGAGAAAATATGAACTATTAATGTATTTAGAAGTTTAATGACTTTAGAGACTGAATCTGTGGACATTTGCACAGTAGATCCCCTTGGCTGCTATTCGTTATCTGTAGAAAACAAAAATTAATTTGTTTATCTCTGCTGATCTAAATTATCATACTGGATGGATGTGAGGCAAGAGGATGCATCCCTGGTAACAGTATTTCAAAATTTTTGTGGCTTGGACAGTTTAAACTAAAACTGATCTGGCAGCTCCTTGATAAGCAATTGAGCTCCAGAAGCATTACTGTGGGATGTTACAGAATCATAGAATGGCCTAGGTTGGAAGGGACCTTAAAGGTCACCTAGTTCAAAGTCATCTGCCATGGGCAGGGACAGTGTTCACTAGACCAGCTTGCTCAGAGGCCCCTCATCCAACCTGGCCTTGAACACTTCCAGGGATGGGGCATCCACAACTTCTCTGGGTAAACTGCTCCAGTGCCTCACCACCTTCACTGTAAAGAATATTTTTTCTAATATTGATTCTAAACTTACTCTTTTTCAGTTTGAAGCCATTCCCCCTTGTCCTGTCCCTATATGCTCTTGTAAATAGTCTCTCTCCAACTTTCTTTTAGGCTTCCTTTTGGTATTGGACTTGATTTCATCATTAATCTAGACTGGGATTAGGTGTTTCTTAGATATGAGAATTTGACTGGGGTGATTAAGCAATATTACAGCAGAATTTTAAGGGAAAGCAAAAATTTCACTCTTCAAAGCAATCTGAGTGAGGCATGGATGTGGGGCTGTGGTATTCTTTCAAAGTCTATCTCTTTACCTGTCAGTACCTCTAGAATGGCAAACAGTTCAGAGAGTTAGCCTGGATTTTGGAAGAGCTTTTCCCTACATTTTCTGTGTCACCTCAAGCAACTCAGTCTCTCAGAGTTTCAGATCCCCAGCTGTTAACTGGGAATTAAAGTAATTTACTTCTCCATAAGGGTGTTGTGAAGGTTATTCACTGCAGACTGTGCAGTGTTCAGAAACCATGGTCCCAGCATACATAAATACCTATGATACAATGACCATAAAGCAATGTATATAAATTGTGTCACAAAATGAAGCTTCTAAAAAGTTCGTACCACTATGCAAGGACATACTCACCATGGCAGAACACTATACACTGAGTTCAAAGTGTACAAAATCAATGAAGGAAAAAAAAGCCTTTATCAAAAGTGATTTAATTCACTGAAAGTTGACTGTTTTTTCACTTATGACTCTTAAGAAGTTCCTAAGTGTACTTTAAAAAAAGGACAAAAAAAGCACAAGTACAAGTTAAATGATTGCACAACACACACAGACTGAGAATAGGTCTTTTTCTAGTTTTGTGTTCCATAAGGCACTTCACAAGCCCATCTTTCAGATACAGGGTTTATGTTTAAAAGAAAACCACCATAAATAGTATCGAGGAGGACAACAAAGGCTTCTTCAGGAACACCTCATCAGCATCCAGCATGCAGGAAGATGGTGCAGACAAAATTATCTTGGGAAGGGCTCACTTCCTTGGTCATGTGCGTTTGGTGGTTGAAGAAGTCCTCGGTTCCCTGCCTCTGCTCCCCTCACCACACAGAAAAGCTGTGTGCACGCTAGAAAGGGTGATGTGATTATTTGGGTTGGGGTTTTTTGTGTTTGTTTGGCCCCATGTAATAATTAGTTCAGTCTAAACCAAAAATTTTGCTTCCTCTGAGTATTTACTGGATGAAAAGGACACAGTGCCTCTGTGTCTATCTTACTCTGTGGCCTGTCAATTTTAGAAGCTTGTATAATAAAAGATGGCTGAGTTTAAGCCCCTGATCCAATCAATGTTTATGTACAACAGTCTGTAGCAATGCCAACATGAGAGATTTTCATCAACTCACATTCCTGGCTAAAAAATGATCTTGGAATCTGATTAATGTGGGATTAAATCCCCTTAAGTAGAAGACACAAATCTTACAAATCCCAGCTGAATACCTTAAGCAGCAGCCTGAATGGTGAATGGTACGTCTTCCATGATGATTTTATGAAGACTATAAATTTATTCCATTTGAAACTACTCATTACTGGCTTCAGATTGTTCTTCTTCTTGGGGAGATGGGGGGAACCCCGGGAAAATATCAATCTACTCCTAAGTTAAAGTGCCATTTGTGTATTCCTTTGAGAGGAAGGACTGCAGCTATTACAGGCCCCTTTTGAGCCCACATAAATGTGTGTGTACATATATTTGTTTCTTGGCATGGTCTAATCTGAATTTTGGCATCAAAATTTTCCCACAAGAATGTAAGATTATTTTTCAATTACAGCCTTATCAGTAGATTTCAGTAACTCGGGAATAAAGAATTCAGGTCCTCATACCTACAGCTTGTATGTTTTGACATCTGCATAAGTGAATTAATTTTCAGAAGTATTGATCCTCTAATTGCCTCCAGCACCTTAAAAAATTAGTATCCACAACACGTTAAAAGCCTGTGGGCAAAAATACTGGTTTTTGTCTCACATTAAACTTCCAGACTATCAGAAAATACTAGTAAGTGTATGACAGATGATTTAGGAAGTATGAAAACTTTTTAATGGAAGATTTTATCTGAGGAATATTGAAGAAATACACTGCATTTCAGGAGAATTACTAACCCTAAGAGTTGTGGGGATTTTGTGTGTGAAGTCATGATAGTTTCATAAATACAATCTACTGGCAGGAAGATACTATACTAAAGAGAGTTAAAATCCCACGATTAGTTTAAACAATTGTTATGTATCAATTGAATCAATATAATTAGCAAAATAGGAGGTTCAAGGAAAAATAAAGACTTTCCATCTGCTGAATTAAAAATACTTACAGTTGTCTGCTGTGCTGTGAAATAGTAACCAATAAATTTAATTTTAACATAAGAAGACAGTGTTCTACCCAAAGATAATAGTTCATAACATCAAGCATTGCAAAATTTTATACCCTTCACATGAAACAAGAGTCAATAACTTTTAAGGCAAATCACTGTGGTATGGCTGATAAATAACAGGTTGCATCCATTTACCCGTGTCTCTCCTCTTCCTTTTTGGTGGTGACATCAAAGATGAGAGCATTCAAGAATCACTTTAGGCCTAACAGACTCCAACTGACCCTTTTAATGCCAGTTCTTAGATTTAGATTTGCCAAAATCTGTTAGTCTTCCCAGACTTTAGAAAGTGGGGATTTCCTATACAATATTTCTCCCTCTACTGCCTTCAAGTATCTCTTGCTTTGTTTTAAATCAAATTAATGAAGTTTATGTGTCTGAAGTGGAGCTTTCCCATTCTTCACAATATCTAGTAAGTTTTAAATGCTGTCATATGAAACATGAAGCTTTTTTCCTATCAGCTCCTAATTTCACTGAACCAGTGCACAGTCCCTGGAGGAACTAAACACTAACCTTATTTTGAATCCTATTTACTTGCTTTGCCATTTCACTTACTCTGTGCCTCAAAACATTTGGCACTTACCACCACCATATTACAAATTTTGGTTTTTGGCCATGCTACTGAAACAGCATTACCAAAATTACTAAAATTTCTATCAAGTTAAAAAAAGTAACTTTGGTTATCCAAGTGATTTTTAATGAAGAACCCAAAAACTTAACAAAAAATTAACACAGTTAATATTTTCTGGTTTATTTACTCTATTTTATTTTCCATACTTCAGATGTAAAACACTGACATAAGTTAACATAACATACCAAAATCCACAAGCTTGACTCCTCCTTCAGTGGTCAAAAGGATATTATTTCCCTTAATATCACGGTGGATAGTTTTGTTTTCATGCAAGTGCTGAAGTCCCTGGAAGGCGAGATGTAAACATGAACTTTTAACAACAGCTCTGTCCTCCATATCACATTTGCAGAAACAACAAGGTAGTGGAAAAGTATCAAAAGTACTTAAAACTTTTTTTTAATCCAAAACCACAGGGATGTCATTCTTACTGCAAAACCACTTGCCATATGACAAGGAAAAGATATTTTTTAATTGCCCCACTTTATATCAAATAGAAATTTTAAGATGAAAGCAGAAAAATATCACTATAAACCCACACGTAATACCTTTAGAGCATAAACTCAAAGAAAACTACTAAGACCTAAATTCCACTGGAGAAGGTAAAATTTCAGTTATAAGAAAATGATAAATAAAGACACTTGATCCTAATGAACAAAATCAAATTCTTGTAGCAGGGGTTGAATTTGCTAGATATGTGCATCGTTTTACTATAAAAATAGTTTGGATCCAGACATAGAAAGCTGAACAGTATTTTGATGATATTTCTGCTACTTCCCAAAAGAAAAGCAATTTTGATGCTGAACCGTATTTACTAAGAAAATTGATCAATGGTCAGAAATCAATTTTCATTCTCTTAGTAGTGAAACAAACAGATTAATTGCTATTTACCTTGCTTGCTTAAAAAGAACCATCCTAATTACACATTGCCTTGATTTCATTAAACACTGCTATAATACAAGACAGTGAGCTGTGTTAGTGGGGACATGACCTTCATTCATTTTTTAAAAGTATGAGCCAAATATTGACTGTCATTTCATTGAAAGCTTATCTTACCATCAGAGCTTCTCGTAAAATGTAAGCAATTATAAGTTCATTCATCCTTTCGCCTCTCTTCAGAAATCCTTTCACAAGATCAGTCACAGACCCACCATTGCACAGCTACAAAACATAAGGGGAATATAAAAAGGAATTAAGGAGTGTTGGAGTAGCCACCTGGTTTTCACTTTCAGTATATTTTGTATCTGTAGCCAAATGAGATTCTACTAAACTGACAAAGCACAAATTTGTCCTTAAGTCTACCATTTATACAAACAACATACACAGCAATTTTTCCCAATTATTTTTCACTGCTTTCTGCATTTAATCCTTCTTGCCCAAACACAAGTACAGTAGTCTATCTCTTTGTTTTCCTGTATCCATGATTGCTTTTCACTGAAACAGAAGTAGATTACAGTGCAATAAATTAGCTGTGAAGGCATGTTTTGTGGGGCATACTAACTGCTTCTTGTATTCATCATGTGCAACTCACCACCAATGCACATTATTACAACACCAATTCTCAGGTACAAAAACTATGCACAGTATAAAATGGATTTAAGGCTTCAGAAGACAGGCAGCAGAGAAATTTCCCCAAGATGAAATCTTCCAAGGGTAAAGCTGCCCTTTTTGCCAAGCAGCACTTAATTCCTAGCACAGGAAGGTGTATGGGTACCGTACACATGATGAAAGCACTGTGGAAAGAAAGGTCTCCCACTCAAACAAGGAGTGCCGTGGGTGTAAGACTAATTATAGCCCTTGTTGCATCAACCCTGTCAGCTCCTCGTTCCCGATGCAGAGCCACAATCTGCTCTGGACAATCCTCTCTGATTCTCCAGGGGAGAGAGTCCAGCCAGACTCCTGCAAACCCCTGTCCCGTCCCATATGCGTGGGAAGAAGAGACCTGGCCCTGCTCTCTAAAAAGGATAGTGAGCACACATTACCAGCAGATTGGTTTAGACTGCAGTATTTCCTATGTTCATTTTTACCACTTACAATTATTCCACAGGAAGAAGCAACAATGTAGCTTTAGTGAGTACCTACTACTGTAGGAGTTTCACGTCTGCAAAGATGAAATTGGCACTTAAGCCCTTAAACTATCCATAATGTGCCTGAAAATACTCATTGATTGAAGAGCCATTGCCTCTGTAAAGGAGTAGCAGCTTCCAACAAAACAGCAAAATAAACCTTAATTCTTATACAGTATCATCATCCAGTAGCTTTTCACACGAAACTGAATACTCATGAAAGGTATTTTAACAATGCACCACAAAACAGTAATTCCTTTTCACTACTTTTGAAGTATATTCAAATCAAGCACATAATTTACCAGTAAAACCTTTCAACTTCTGAATTCTAGACATCAGATTCTTTTGTGTATGTGTATTTTTCATCTGTTCTTCTATACCCCTACATTTTTTTCTGTGCTGCAATTAAAAAAAGCCTTGCATTTTACAGCATAAAGCATTTTCTCTCCTGTTGTACCCAAACATGACAATAATTCTCTCACTACCTTTGAAACCCCTAGGCTGCACTGAACTTGCACCACATGAATGTCTGCAGAAATGCCATTCAATACATAACTCTTATTGCAAGATGTGTCCCCCATCAGGTCAGCAAGGGCTCTGGTCTGACAGAGGCTGAGCTCTATGGCAACAGTCTTGGAACTCACTTAACCTCACCCTTACCTAAGTGGGGCAATATGCACGCTTAGAGAGGGAAGAACTCATGTGCTTAAATGATGGGATTAAATGCTTTGCTGGATAAGGATCGGATTCCCAAGCAGGATTTCACTTACTGTCATTAGCCATGCTGGTCTGCCTTCAACACTGACTTTTTCAAGTCACTTATTTTTTTACAATGACATTATCTTTTCAGGGTTTCTATCATTTTAACTTTGGCACATCACCGACATATTTAATAAAACCAAATGGATTATGACAATTCTGGTTAATTTAATGCACTTGAATTCAGGGCACTGAAACTGTCTGACAAATAACAAACCAACTGTGAAATACATTACACATATGATATTATTCAAACTATTTTTTGTCATTATCTCATAATATGAGATATAATATTTTGCTTCTTACAGATGGATCTTTTTTCTTTACAGAGCTGTATACCTGTTCAGTGTAAACAAAATCAGTGCAGAAAGGAATATATTCTTTTTGTAGTCAGAAGAAGGGAGAAACTACACCTCAGAAATCACCCTCTTCAATGTTTAGGCAGTGAAGCCAATACTGAATTTTGTTGCCTGGGTCAGCAATGTTAATTTTCACTTCCTTTAACGTGTTGCTCTAACTAATTTTTCTACTACTCTCACAAGATATAAATCCTTATTATAAGACAAATATCTGCATGATAAGATAACACTTACTTAAAATATTAGGTGATGTAAGATATTAAAACTGTGATTATTTCAGACCAAACAAAACTTGAACATGGGTATGTAAAATGCCAGCTAAACAGGTCTTGAAATAAAGAACCCAGAAGTCCATACCACCATGGAAACCCCCCGCCAACTCCCAAGGCAGGGTGGCTGCTTTAGACAGAGTTCAGCTGAGGACATTATAGACACAGGTTCTTTCTTGCACAGACATACAGGACAACCCTTCTTTTGCTACTTCTGTGTCAAAGAGCACAGAATGTGCAGATGTTTAGTTACATCAGGCAACTAATATTTTTCTGAGACCACCAGCATAGGAGGAAGAGGGAAAAAAGCCTGGGTATTAGAATGCAAGCAGCTCTAAGGAGGAAAAGGGATTACTGGAATACAACTACAATTAGAAAAGGAGATTATGGCAGACACTGTTTGTGTGTGCTCTACGCTGTGTGGGTGGGAGGGGGGAACAATGACGACAACGATGACACAGGTTAGTATTAACCTTGTTCTATTTTTACCATCATGGGTAAAATGCTGTATCTGCTCTAGTTTTCTATATCTATTGTGCATTTTTTGCAGGTGAAGCTGTCACATGCCCCTAAAGTTGAAATGGTGATTCTTTCTCCTGACGCAGGGTAGCAAGCTGCATGTGTACTCAATCCAAAGGTATCATAAACACTTCAAAAAGTCCCTGTCCTAATGAGCCAGGCTCTTCTCTTCCCTTTCAAAACAAGAAGCTACAGAAAGTTATGATACTGCTGCCCAATACAGTGCTGGACCATGCTTGCTTGAAAATTTGAGTAGATGGGAAATAAATTAACCTTGGGGATGTTGATCAGGATCTAGTCCATAGAAACTTACAGGAGTAAAAACCCTAAATCATTAAAAAAAAAAAAAAATCACACAACCTTGATTAATACAGTCCTTTAATGAAAGATTGTGGGATAACCATTATTTAGCAGTACCGCTAGACAGAAAGTTTCCTGGGGTGTTGTTAAATATTGCAGCTTATAATTATGATATGTGCTGCTTCTCAGTAGCATGCTGTCCACAGTAGAAACACTGTGTAGCCTCTTACCAAAGCTGCTCAGTTCGAATTAAGCCAACTGAAATGCTTGGATGACAAGAAATCATGAAGGCAAGAGAGATAACTTTTTAAAAAGATCTTTCTAGTTTTCAGCGAAGCACCCAGAGAAGGGAGATGCTGGTAGCTATTATTGTGTTGCAAACCTTGTGAACTCACACGACCAAATAGCTGATCAATCTGTGTCATTTGCTCTACAGCATTTGGTAAAATCTCCTCAGAACACCTTGATGATGGGCACTATAAGCAGAGAACAACAAATGCACAGAGAACTCGGGACACAGCCATGCAGCAGAAGCTACGTGTCTGTCTGAACTCTGCCACAGGGCTGCTCCCTATGCTGAAGGTCAAAGTAACTCACCACATGAAATGGCCTTTCACCTGCCTTGAGACATGGCCTCTTCTGGGAGGAGAAGGTCATAACTCTGTTTCTCTCTCCCACACTAAAAACCCCCAAACATTCACACGCATTCTCTCTTGCATACACAGAAGCATTTCTTGTGGTTTGTCTCAGACGGAAGCCCTCATTTAGCTTTGAATATAGTCAGCTTAAAGGGACAGACTCTTGGAATGTTCAGCCTATGAGACACAGGAAGGGAAGATATTTGTGGTCGTCCCCACAGGGAAGTAATTTAGAAATGTCAGAACTTTGTACATGAGCAATTTTCATCAAATTAATATTAGTCACTTCTTCTATTGTTCCCTTGTGATTTAGAGGTGTTTTCCTTACTGGCATTTTTTTCAGTGCCTGCATTGATAGAATGCAAATATTACCTACAAAAAAAAGCAGCTAAAAGGAGGGTAAACTGAATCCTTGAGGCTACCTAAAATGGGGTGGAGAAGACAGAGACAGAATCTTCCTAGTGTCACACAGCAAAGGATGAGAGGCAACAATCCCCCACTGCAAGTCAGGAGATTCCTACTGGACATAAACGAAAAATTTTCCTGCTCAGTTAAGCACTGGGAGAGATTATACAGCGAGTCTGTGCTATGCCCATCCTTGGAAATATTCAAACTTGAACTGAAAAGACAAATCTGTAACATTTCAGTTAATAGTCTTTGAGCAAGGAGCTGGACCAAGCAACTTCCAAGGGTCCCTTCCATGCTGTACTTATATATGATTCAGAATATATGAATTTAATGAATTTTGAATTCAGTTCCTAGTCTGGATATTCAGACAACAAAAGAGTAGGAAAGAACGAAGGAAATCTTGCATGCCTAAACCAATGGAAAGAATAATTTAATAGAAGGCTTGATTCATATAAAAATCTGCCGTAAAGAGCTGTAGCTCTGATGGCCATGCATAGATGTATCAAAACAGGTGCTTAGGAATCTTCTACAGTGGTAGAGAAAGGCTCCTCCCTTATGATTTTCTGGCACTGAAAAGGCAAAGACTCATACTGGGATGACATGCAGTTCTCCACCCACCCACCTGCCACAACCATGTGCTACTGTAATTGAGCTATTAGTATGCTAAGCTATCTTCAGCAAAAAAAATATAAAAAAGCATGATCCTAACACATGAATTAAAATTCACTTAAAATTGCCATCACAGTCATGCAGATGTTCTTTTTAGGTCTTAGTCACTCTGACCCAATTATACATTTCTCCTCTTCAGCTCTTCTCAATTCTGATGCCCGTTGAATTCAGTATCATCTCCCTTTTTAAGAAAACTATCAGTAGCACTTTTGTGAGGGCCATTACAGCCTTTAATCATCCAACTGCTCCTGACTTATGCATCTGTACTAAGCTGTCAGGTAATGTTTGCTTGGAACCAGCAGTTGTCAAGGTGCTTTCATCTTACTTCCGCAGCTTGGATGCAAACAGTGGGACAACTACAATTATTTCCTTCCCCACCTTTACAGGCTGCACAGACATAAATGACTGGGCAGCACATCATATATGCACAATTTAGGTCATACATGAATTATAGTTATGAAAAGGTCCTTTATGCTGTAATGTTATCACACACAAGAATGCTAAAAGCATCTCAGGCACTAATCTCTATTTTTAACCTGTTCTTAGAACAGATCAGTAATCTGACCCATTCTCCTAAGCAGCACTGCCTCTCTGACTGCACCTTCCTTTCAAGACTGATTACTGTAAGAACAGAAGATTCTCAGTTGTTGCTGTTTTGTCATCATAAAATTACAGAAGCAGAGGAGTAAAAGTGACCTCAAGAAATCACTTAGCCCACCCCATATGCACTGTGTAGAGACCTGGTACTTTCAGATATGATAGATACATGTCTAACTTGCTCCTAAAAATCTCTTGAGCAGGATTCCAGTCTTTCTAAGTAGTCTGTTTCTGGGTTTCTCTAGCCTGACAGAGCATTTTTCCTGCTATCCTGTCTTTACCACTCTTCTACATTAGACCCTCTGAACTTGTCTTTAAATGCTTTAGCTGAGAATTTTTGTTTCTCCTATTTGAAGGCATTCTGAAATATTAGAAGAAGCAGACCCTAATGCATTCTTACTAGTCTCTTACTGTGCTTCTATTTTTCTCTGCACCAGCTAATTTGCTATTGTGTTTTCAATGTCTTTAAAGAACTGCCAGCTACCCTGGCACTTTCCTATATTTTTACATTATTTTTCCTAAGTACAGGTACTTACCAGTTCCCGAAGCCAGCTAAAGCATACTCTCCCTAAGCCCATTATCTTTACCCTGCTGCCATCTTTACCATCCTTTCTTTTCTCAGGTGAGTGAAAAGAATCTACTCTGGGGCCTTTTTCACTCAAATTTCCTTCTATCCTCAGCTTTTCAAAAGAGATTTGGTCTATTAGAACAGAACCTACCTGATAAAGCCATTTCTAGAGTCACTTTCTTTGCCTTCTGTCTCCAAGAAAGAACTCCATGGACTGTCCATCTCACAGTGTCAGCTGTGACCAGATAACTCCTATTGTCTGACTATAGTGCGACACATTTTCATGATTATTACTGCCAAGGAGCACATTCCACTGACAGCACTTACCACCCATACTTGAAGGTTCTTGTGAAAACTTACAGGGAACTAAATCGGTTTTCTCAATGGGCCAAGTGGTTCAGTACACAGCTCCTGTCTGTGCAGCACAGTTTTAATTTCATCTCAAATGGAAGAAAGATGTGCACTGTAGCTCCTATTTTTCCTAACAACTGGACAAGACAACCCATAACCAAAAGAAACCACAGCAATGGTTTCTCTATGCTTTTAGATAAAGTTGATTGCTTTCAATTTAGCGTGAACAAAATGTATCACTGTAATGGGCATCTTTCCTGAGTTATTTTGCTTCAGTGATCAAAAAACATGTGGTATTTATGATTTTGCTCTCTTATATCATCTAGCACCTCCAGGGCTGTGTTAGTCACAGCCTCACGGGTGTTTGTTTGCTGCTTCTGACTTCTTTCCTTTCAGTTTGGCTTTTAACTTCTCATTTTCTTTGCCATGCACATGCACTGACAAGACAGTCAGCCAGAGGAAAAGTTTGCCTGTTCCATCTTACGCAATGCTGGCCTTCACAAACTCTTATATTTCTCAGTCAGACCACAGATATCTTCACATCATGGCCAAAATGGAAAAGCCACAGTGATGCAATTATTACCTAAATTTCTTCTTTCAAACTCAGCACAATTGAATGAAGCCAAGCAGGTTTCACATAAACAAGAAAAAACCCCTAATCCCCAAAGGAAGGATTTTGCTGTTCTAAAACATTTGTAATATAGTGAAGAAAAAGCAAGTAGGTGAGGTGACAGTGCTGTTAAAAAGGTTTACAGGACAGAGCCCAGCTCAGTTCTCCTTCTAGCTCATCCTGACACAAACTTTACATTGCACCATCCCATAATTCACATTCTTTATAATACATTTACATCCCCAACAAGTTGCTAATGAAGAAATCAATGTATCACCTGTCCACATCTTCTCAAAAGATTATACAGCTGAAGTGGTACCAAGCTATGATTACAGACAGTGCTCTGTAAAGCAACTGGGGTCAAAATATATTTAAAACAGAAATTCTAAAGGAGTTTCAACCATAGCTCAATGGCCTGGCAACACCATAGCACAGCTGTAATTTTTTAATAGTCAAATAAATGAAAAGGGCGTTTTGCAAAATCAGAGCTAACCTAACTACAAAACTGAGAGGCATTGGTCAGTAAAGAGCCAGGACTTTCAGAGTAAATACAAGAGGCAGCTTACCAAGACAGAATATTTTGATAGAGGAAACTTAGTGCATTTCATCATTTTATCATACACAAGGAGCAGTGGTAAAAACAACATTTAGAGGGCAAAACCATTCCCTTGGCTGGGGAGAAAAAAGAGTGAGTAACTTGACATCCATAAAGACAGAAGTATTTCTACTGACTGCTGCAAACCTTAAGCTGTGGCTCCAGAACACACACAGACTCTCCTAAGCAAAGAGGGCAGCCTGTGGTAACAGCAAGCACTTCACAGCTTTTATTGCCTGCTCAGAACTGCAGTACTTTTGTTCACTCTTCACCAGTTAAGAAACATTTCTGAGCACCTTCCTTTTTTGTAGCATCATTTCTATATGATTCAGGATTCAGACAATAGTTCCAAGTACTGCCATGTCTGCACTACTCATAATCCATTTTATGTGTGTGTTTCTACATGAAGACAGTAATTTAGTCTAATTCACTGTAATTTAAATTACTGCAATAGAAATCTTCCCTATTGAGTTTGAAAGCATGGCTGGGGAAGGACAGATCCAAACAATGGGGCTTGTCTGAAGGCCGCTTTTATAAAAGGAGCGAAGCTGAAACCCACTCATCCTCAAGGCAATTGGTCTCCTCATGGGAGTGTGCAGGACACGAAAGAAGCTGCAGAACGGCAACTGTCACAGGAACCTACTAAGCAAGAACATTCTGAAGGACTTTCTTAAAGGTAATTTTATAAGAATAAAACGATGCTAAACTCAAAAGCCATTTTTTTCTTCTCCCTTTTTTCTTATTTTAATGAACTACTGGAATGATTAACTCAGAGAGACTAGATCAGACAGACTTCAAACTAAAGTGTTTTGTAAATGAATCCCTCCCTGCTCACTGTGTGTGTGCAAGGCAGTTCCCTGCTTCCAGGGTTTGATTTTGGCCAAGTCAGCAGCTTTCTGAATTGCAGCAAATGCTGGCATTATTTCTGGAGCTCAGGAAACCCTTCATCACCATTGACACCTGCCTAGTTTCTGTACCCCCTGGCTCCTTGTCCCTTGCTATAGCACTCTTCTATAGCCTGCAGCTTTCAGCCCCCTCTGCCCGACAAAGAATGAGGAGGAGACCCCTCTCCCTACCACTGGAGTGCCTTCAGTCACTCCCTTTATAAAGAGGCCCAACATGTAAACTGAGCAGAAAACCAGCAAAATTGTATTGTCTATCACACTTGAATTTAAGTGCTTAACCCTCAGGTGTCAGAGAGCAAACCCTCCAGCAAAGAGCAAAAAGGTCTTAGCCCAAGCATTCTTACAATGACTGATGCTATTTCCCATTACAGCTAAAGGAGGTCTGGTTATCTTGGATCTAAAAAAACCTACACAAATGTGGGTTTTACTGTTTTGTTTTATTTTGTTTTTAAATTACCTCATATCTTTGGTAAAATTGTGACCAAAAATTATATGTACAGAAAGCAAACTGATGTTAGATATTAGAATGTGAGAGGCGTATTATTCATACACTATTGAATTACATAGTGGTATGGTAAAACTATTTTTTCTGGGATTTTGCTTCACAGCATGGTGGCAAAAATTGTTAGAGGTTACTGAGAACCAGGTTTTTGCATGCCAGTATTCTCCAGCAAGGTAGGCCATAACCAGTCGTTTAAAAGATGCAAACTGTGCAAACCACAATGTAATGTGAAATATTCATTATGCAGAGAAATTATGAGTGTTTAGTAAAAGTTTGAAGCATCAAATGGTAGTTGTAGCCACACATCTTTGGTCTTGAGAAAACAGGATATGATTCAAGAGTGAAAAATTGCTATAATTGGGAAGCAAAGAGGGACACATTAGAAATGGAGAAATCAAGCCCATTACAGGCATGTAATGGATCAAAACATTCAGTGTTGGTCTGAGTGGAGCAATTATAACCAAAGACATTACTGAAAAATGACCTGTGTTAAGAAATATGAAAAAGCAATTTTCAATTGTTTAATTTTTCTTCTATATATGCCATTTGAAAATAGCTAATAATATTTAGGCAAATGACAGCTTCCTTCCCCCTACCCAGCCCTTTATAAAACCTAAATGGACTTGTTATTTTCTACTATGCTGATTTCCTGAAACATTACTGTTTTACAGCAAATACTGCATAGCAAAAAAAGCCATATATCTGCTTTCTTATTATAACTCTTGTTATATATTCCATTAAACAGAACATTCCATTCAAAACTTTTTTTAAACTCCATAAACTTGCCTTTATTCCCTTAGATGGAAACACATCTGCATATAGTAATTCCTGTATCTAACAAAAGCATACTGCAAACATGCCAAAGGAAAATCCTAAATAAATTATTAAACTCTCCATACCACAAGGTCCTCTATTTCATGCAAAAGAGAAGTAACTGATACAGTGATGTCTCTAGTTTATCTCAGGTAGGCTCATCTTTTTGAAAGCCAAAATGAGACAGCTGGGTCTTGCTTCAAGGCACTCACACATATTCTTGTGGGGCTCACTCCAGCCCGGGCTCATTACTCAGAGAGGCCTCACAAAAAGAATCGTGTGACTAAACTTGGATTTTCCCACTCTTGCTTAAAACTGTCACAGCAATAAAAACAACTCCAGTTTCCATAATTCTGCCCATTGCTTATAGAACCATAGAATATTCTGAGTTGGAAGGGACCCACAAGGATCATCGAGATCAACTCCTGGCCCTGCACAGGACAACCCCAACACTCACACCATGTGTCCAAGAATGTTGCCAAAATGTTTCTTGATTCATTACAAGTGCATTTTTTTTTAAGACAAAATCTTCAGTCAAATGGAATTCAACAACTGAAGTCCCAACCGCTTCAATGACATGAATTTGTTTGCTGAACTCTTGCATGATCAGTGGTTTCCCAGGCTTTGTGCTTTCCTTGCAGGCTGCAGATATTTTCAGCCAAACATCTTTGCACATACAGAACAAGAATTAGCTGCTTTACAACACTGTCAGCCACTCCTCTCTCCCTCTTCCATGCACAGAGAGGTGCCATGAAGAGTGACGCCATCAGCTGAGAAAGGAAAAAGATCAAGCTAATGGAGAGAAAATGCTTTACTGCCGGCCATCAGGACTCTTCCATGGCACTGGAAATGTCAGCAAGAGAGAAAGGCAGAACTACTCATCCTGCTCTGAGCTTTTCTTTTTTGTGCCCAGCCTGCTTGGGCACAAACAGCCCTCTGAAGAGGTAGCCTGTGCCTGGAAAAGGAGCAGTGGCTGGTGAGGAGTCTTGTTGTGTTGGCCATGTGGGGGGGACAGCACACTCTCCCTGCCAGAACCATATCCACCCCCTGCTCCATACATGTTACAGGACTCCTTTCCCTTTTAGACTGGGATATCCGGGAATGAGGTGAAAGCATCGCAAGCCCAGTCAAGGAAGATTATCTAGACATAGAGATTTAAAAAAAAATTGATCTATTTCCCTAGCACACAGAAGTTATCAGTCTCCCTATATAGCTTAGAAAATCAAAGTTAATGACTCAAAAGTAAATGAGTAAATATATTGTCATCTACTGCAAAAATTGAGATGATTGTAAAAGTCAAAGAATCTGTCGTGGTTGGTTTGGGTTTGTTTTGGTTCACTGGGTTTTTTGGGGGAGGGTGGGGAGCAGGGTGGTATTTCATTTTTTAGTTTCTTGTCTTTCTTCATATTTTACATCACCCAGACTTCCAGCTCTCAAACAGCTGAGCCCTCATTCAAGTTAAGGTACAAAACAGCAGCAGTGACTTACTTTAGCCTTTTTTTTTTTTTAAACAAAAATACCAGTAACTGGATCTTTGAACAGTTGTTGCTCCTCTTTCGTAGAAACCACACTGCAACCTGGAATTGCACTATTAACATCTCAGCTCCGGAGTAGAAACAAAAAAAAATCTCCAATATCTCCCTTCCTCTCAGCAACTGGGCTTGCTGAGACTGTTATTTCTTTACATGAATATATTCCATACATAGGACATTATATAACAAAGCAGAGGATTTTTGTTGTTGTTGTTATTGTTTAAATAAGAAGGATGCACTTCAGTGAGTTTTCCCATCTATTAGAATTACATGCAGTGTTTAAAAGGCAACATGATCAGAAACTCTTTCACATATAGTAGGTCAGTGAAGGATCCAAGACTATTAACCAAACAAAATTTGGGCATTAATTATACTCATTTTTCTCTGACACACATGTAAATTGTGCTGTCACTGTTCATTTATGAATGTCTGAGGAAAATTTATAAATATTCCATGAACTCTAGGGCTCTCTTTGTGACCACAGTTAGATTTGCAAACATCTGGAAGCATCTGATTTGCTAAATTTCTCTCTCCAAAGAGCAGATACGACAGTGCAACAGCACAGCAGGCTCACTCCAGGGCAGATGCAGCAGTGTACATGCATTGTTCAGCATTCTTAATTTTACCAAGCAATTACTGCAACACCTTCTTCTCTTGGCTTTAGTGAGTACTTATCCCTAACCAGCCGTCTCCGACCATCCCATTATTCCTGTGAACCCGCACACTCGCTGCCCTTTCTCAGTCACATCAAACTTGAGCTGCATGCAGGACACCTCAATAGCTGCTGTGAAAAGCAAACTGCAACGGCCCTGTAAAGCTGCACACAAGCTGAAAAGAAGGTGCCACTTGAACAGAGAAATCTGTTTTATGACAGTTTTCTTTCACGTACACTATTATTAACAGGAAAGCTTCACCAAAGTCAATACTGAAATTTATTTTCCTACTTATGCATATCTGCACATACCAACTGAAATCCATTGCATTCATGGATCTACACGTGCAGTGACAGGAAGCATCCAAGACTGTTCCACACACTCCATACTAGCACTTGCACATGTATAGCTTGGCATGAAAAGAGTAAATATAAAACATACTCCACATGTAGACTCCTGTTTTTCCCATAAAAAACATCATTTCATGGGAAATAGAAAAGTTAAAATATAAACACTTGACTGTTTCCTCCCAGTCTGTTTCAGCCTGTCTGTTTGGCACCCGTCCTTTACAGACCAGAAGTTTCACAGATGAGAGTCTCAAATGCCCAGCAGACACAATGGAAGCTGGATTTTCCAAGATGCTCACTTCACAAAGACCTGATACCTTTTGATGTCAGTCTAACCTAATAATTTGTTATGATTTCCAATGCAATCTGCTCTTAAAAACATCTTCCAATGGAACACAGAAGAAACTGGAATATATTTTTTTAGAACTTATGCATTACTGACAGCTTATTTCCAGGATTAGGTACCATTGTATCATTGAGATATTTGGCAGGAGATTTGTATCTACTTAGCTGACAAATCATAAAATACAACCAATTCTTCAATCTCAACCTTATCAAACCCTGATCAAAGGACAGCAAAAGTCCTGATTGTTAAGAAAAGCACACTATTCCTCTCAGAGATATTTTTCATTTTCCTCTGGATACAAGAGGAAGTTTTTACAGAACAGCTTGTGCATCTATGAAAATGGTAATGATCAAGCTCTTTGCTCACATATTACTCAAAACTAAAGACAAACACACCTTGCTCTGAACTTAATTTGAGGAAATCCTGCTGCTTTCAACAGCATTTGGGCGGTAGCTCCTCTTATTGGCTTATTTATATATTTGTGCATTTACCTCCCAGAGAGAAAAAAGAATTCAGTTAAGTAATTTCTATAATTTCATTTGGAAAAAAAATCACCACACTGTGTTCTTTAACTGCTATAGCATATGTTAGTCATATTTAAAGAACTGCTACTACAAGAAGATTCCCATGGCAAGGCTTTCACCAAAGAAAGATTTTAGGTAGCAAATCCTATGAGTTTATTAGAATAAATATCCTAATTCTGAAGGCACAGGACTATCTGCGCAATATCAAGGTAAGAATGCTGAACTCAGAGCAGACAATTTAATCAGAACACTAAAAAGACTAAACAACAGTGTTTATCACTTTGCATGCAACCACTCTAAAAAAAAAAAATTAAACAAATGACTTGCATCTCATTAATTGAGTTTATACTCAGCAGTGGAATACCAACTGGAATAAACCTCCTATTTTTCTGTATTATTTACCTCAAGAACTAGCCAAAGCTGGTCTCCATTTTTCACATCCTTCTTATAGTACATGCCGTAGAATTTGACTACATTGGGATGATCAGAGAGAGCTTTCAAAATGTTGTACTCAGCTTCAATTTCTTCATCAATATCCTAGTGCCACAAATGAGAAATACATAGCAGTTAAAAAATAAATAATGATAGCCATTTAAAATAAAAATCATGAAGTATTTTCTGTCAATTCAAATGTAGTTTGAAATGATACAAAGAAAAATCCAAATAGAACATGAATGTACCATTTAGAGAGCTACAAAACCTGGTTCTGTTTAGTGAATACAAAACAGTTATTTTTTTAAATTTTATTTTGTCTTTATCAATTTCTACTAACGAACACATGGGGTATGACAGAGCAGCCCTCAGGACACTGGAGAACGAGCAAGGCTCCGGAGGACAACAAGCTGTCCCTGAGCCAGCAGCGTGCCCTGGGATCCAAGAAGGCCAGTGGGATCCTGGGCTGCATCAGGAAGAGCACTGCCAACAGGTTGAGGAAGGTGATCCTGCCCCTCTACTCAGCACTGGTGAGGCACATCTGGAGTGCTGTGTCCAGTTCTGGGTTCCTCAGTACAAGAAACTCATGGAGCTCCTGGAGTGGGTCCAGCTGAGGGTGACAAAGATGATTAAGGGACTGGAGCATCTTTTTTATGAGGAAAGGTTGAGGGAGCTGGGCCTGTTCAGCCTCAAGAAGAAATGACTGAGAGAGGACCCCAACAATACCTACAAGTGTCTGAAGGGAGGGTGTCAGAGGATGGATCCAGGCACTTCTCAGCAGTGCCAAGCAATAGGATGAGAGACAATGGGCAGAAACTGATGCACAGGAAGTTCCACCTGAATATGAGGAACCTCTTTACTGCATGGGTGACAGAACACTGGAACAGGCTGCTCAGAGAGGTTGTGGAGTACATCTCTCTGGAGAGATTCAAGAACTGTCTGGATATAATCCTGTGCCATGTGCTCTACAAAGATCCTGCTTGAGCAGGGAGGTTGGATCATATGACCCCACCACTGGTCCCTTCCAACCTTAACCATTCTGTGATTTCAAGGCAAAGCCAGTGCAATCCACAGGTAGGGAGGTATGCAGATGCCTCGGGAAATTACACATTACTGCTTTAGTCTTAATGGTAACTCCAGCTAGAAATGGTGCAATTGGAACTACCTCCACCTCTCTGTGCATGAACAAGTATGGCTGCAGCCACATCTTATTCATTTGCCATCCCACTTTCTAGAGTTATCTGAGAATTTTTCTCATTTTCTACTGTCATAGAAGCTGGTGACATCCATGATCTCTCTGGGTTCTCCTACTGAACTATAATAATCATGGCTTTTTGTCAGACTCTCATTACAGACCTTGGGTTTCTTGGACAGTGTGGGAAATCCATTTGGAGGTGAGATATGAGGACCAGTTTTGCCAACACATGCACTGGGAGCTGTGAAAATCCCTTCAGACCAAACATGGATGCAGGCATTGGCAGGCTTTAGCAGGCACTGGATGACTCAGGTAAACCCTTCCCACCCGTGCACTGGAATTGCTTAGTGAGGGATGATGATTACACCGCACTTGAGTCATGCTGACAAAATACTCAATCCCTCCTGACAACAGATAAAAGCAAAATACCTGCAGCCATCTTCCCCTCATTGTTTAGATCTCAAAAAAAAAAGTTAACTTCTGAAAAAATAAAAAAGTTAACTGTAAAGTTAAAAAGTTAACTGTATAGAATCCAAAGACTGTTCCATTTCCTCAGTATTGATCTGCAGATATTTTGTTTGTGAGAAAATTTACAGACAGGTGAACCCCTAATTCACATGCATAAGTATTTGCAGGTTTGAGGAATGAATTAAATTTTGGTCTAAGTTTTTCCACACTTTCTTTTTGTCAAAGCAACACTAAAGGTACTGCACATGTATGCAGCGACAGCATTTTTACTGGCGTCAACAAGCTTTGGCTCAATCTCCAAGCTGTATAGTTTAGATGTTGAGCTTGGTGCTTGAAGGTATATCAGGTGAAATTTTATTCCTCCATCAGAGGAGTTGATCTGAAGCTTAAAGCTATGTGAGAATCATAAGAAACAGGACAGTTAATTTACAAATTACAAGTAAGGAACACTGAAAAAAAGCTTTTCAGTTGTTTTTAAAAAATTGATAAAACTGCATGCTTTTCCTGGGTATCTGATATAATTTATTCCATATTTTAAAAATACGTAAATTGAAATTTTAAAAAAAAAGGATATAAGTGTTTCAGATATTTGTTTCAGATTTAAAACATTTTTTAATACAATTTGCTATTTACAACTACACAAAAAGAAGTGAAAAATTCTAGAAGACAACTGCCTTATGAACTCCACTATCCATATGAATAGATTTCATATCAGTGAAAATCATCTACTCAGTGCCAAAAACCTGTCTCAGCACAGCCAAACAGAAGCGACCGTGGCAGCAAAATGGGATGCTTTGTATTCCCAATGAATGATGCTCCTTCTCATTCTATTCAACACATCTGCCCCAAGAAGACCTTGCTCACTTGTTTCTTATACAGGTCTCTCCAATATCCAAGTCAAGTTCCTCACACAAGCCTTTTGTCTTGAGACCAGCTTGACTGGTCTCCAAGAACTTCCCCTGTCACCGGTATCTTCATGAATCAGGCCATTAAACTGTCATCTTAAGATTACCAGGATAAGTCTTCTCACATGGAAGGATTGTAGAGATCTTGTTACTGCAACAGCTGAAAAACAGCAGGAATTTTCCTCTTTCTAAAAAAGGAGGAACTCACTTCAGGGTAATTTTCCCATAAGCACAACGCAGAATACAGAAAAAAATTACAAGGAAGTAAGAAAGAACCAAAGTACTGAAAGTGGCAGAGAATGGAAAGAGTGGAAGCAGGGATGAAGACAGAAAATGCATCTGGCAAAAATAAAAGAAAGAAAAAAAAATACAGTCAAAAGCCAAGAAATTAAAAACAAAGCATACAATAGTTCTGACTGCCTTGGGGAAATTGGAAGAGAATCAGCCCACTGTCCTACTGTGAATTAATAGAGTTTCTGTCTCCTGAGGGGTACTCAGATTTTATGAGATTTTTACAATTATAAGGACAAATTAAATGAATAGAATATTCATTCTATGCCTACAAAAAAGAAAAATCTTTCTCGGTATTTTATGAAGGAAAAAACCTCGAAATATTTGGTTGAATTTAGTATGTTTACCTTCATAAAAGAACTGTATTAGAAATGGCAGACTGAATATTTTCATCTTATATATAGAATAATTTGGCTAAGAGTTCTAACGTACAATGGTATTTACTTATAGTCCTGAGGACAAGACTAAGCCTTCTCGGTTCCATCTTCATATATTCTCATTTCAACACCTTTGCTTTCCGGCTTCAGTTCCAAAAAGCTGAGCTGTTATTCAGAAAAAAGGATCTGTGCTCTAAAGGATTAAACATTAAATGCTTATTTCAGTCTTGTATCACCCATGATAATGTAGGTTCCCAGTTTAATTTCAAAATATTAGTTAAACCAAACCACATTTCTTCTGCTTTGTTTCCAGTCCACCTCTCGCGTGGCACAATTCTGAAATGATCTTCAAAGAAAAAGAATTGTAAAATGTAAAGAAGAAAATACATAAAGTATCTTTTTCTTCATTGCAATGGCTCCCTCTGCAGCCATTAATAATACTCTCAATTTAAATAAAAAGAACGCGTTTATTGCTTTCACTCTATTTCCAATACAGGATTGTCATTTCAGCAGTAACATGGAGGTACAGCAGCTACTCCAGACAACCTGTAATGTTCTTAGAATAAAAAGGGTAAAACATGGTAAGAGTCAAGTCTTGGAAGCTGACTGCACTAATGCCATTTTTTCATTAAAATAAGGAACCTGTCTTCATCAGTTACACATATGCCTGTCTTCAATTTCTTGCATTGCATCTTTATGCATTCTATTTCTTCCATTTCCTTTACATTCTATTCCTTTTTCTTACTTAACTTATTTCTCTTTCCTCTAGCATCAGCTTTACTATTTCTTTTTTCTTCCTATCATCATCCTTTAATCTTTTTCTGCAACCTCCACAGTGTACAGAACACTGAAAGTTTCACTGATTCCTTGAGGAATTCCTGCCATAGCCAGCTGCCACTTAAGAATCACTCCTGAACACTTGTGAAACAGAGGAAAGCAAAAGCATTTCCTGCCAAACAGGCATTTAGATGAACACCAACGGGAAGGAAGTCGTGCCTGTTCATTGTAAGCACAAGAACCTTGTTTACAGAAAGCAGGAGTGTCAAAAATAGTTTCCAATACATTTGAACCCATCAAGATGCTTCTCACTTGGCAAGTTATGCTTACTTTGGGAGAGGTTGTGGTATTGAATTGAGATGAGCACCCTTTTGTTGCTTTGAAAGCATGCTGAAATTAAAAGCAGATCAGCAATAAACATAGCAAAGATAATGGAAGACACTATGTTTTCACCAACACATTTCATGGACTTCCATGACATGGGATCATAATCTGACACTGTGTGATGTGCAGAGGTAGAAAAGCCCTGTGTGGCTGTGCAGGTCTAGGCCTGTAGGGTCCACACAGCATGACATGCTCACCCCTTCCTGCCCAGAGATCATTCAATGGAACCTATACCATACCCCATGTGTTCATTAGTCACAAACCTATACTGGGAGTGCAGAAGACGAACTCAAAAAGGCCACTGAAACAGGAACTGCTGCTTTTCCATGTTTTGTTCTCAAGTCAAGTCCCAAGCCACGTGCAGCACCACTGAAGTCAGTGGGGTGTCCCTTTACAAACCGGACTAGTGTTCTTCCTTACTCTTTGAGAATTAACCTGCTATCCAATAAATGTCAGTTATTGAGAACAAAACCAAACTCTACAACTTCATAATTCTACCTCCCAGCTGCCTGATGCTTTGTGTGTAGAGCTAATCCCTTTGCATTTCCCATTTGAAAAGATGGATCCCTCTGTGAGACCTACATATTTTGGCACATTCTGAAAACACAGAATGAACAGTAATAATAAAGTAAGCTATTTTATTTTTGAGGTATCACTTATAGCATGTAACTCAGCTACAAGCATGTACTCAGATGCTTGAAGGTATAGCTCAAGTACTTAGAAGTACGTAACTTCCTTACTGGCTAGTATGCCAAAAACTAAAAAAAAGGAAAGGGAACAAGAGTAAAAATAGAATAAGCTAGGACTCCTAGTACTGAAAAGGAAAATAATCAGCTCTACTTCTGAAAACAAGAGAAAAACAAGGGGTAACAAAGTAAAAGTAACAAAGTTTAGGTATATTTCTGACTTTCGCCACAAGCAACCACTTCCAAGATCACTTATGATAAGAAAAATGTATTGATAGCTAGTCTGATACGTCTCAGGCTGAAACAGTTTATTTCACTGTCACTTCTAATAAAAATTATCTACAAAGATTAAGAGAAAAAAAGACTACATAAACACACAATTAAGCAAGTAATTTAAGTAACTTACGTGAACAGGATCCAAAATTTTGACTGCTGCTTTGCTGCCATTTTTCTTATTTAACACTTTGAAAACTTTTCCATATGTTCCTTTGCCAATAGTCTCAATTATTTCCCAGGTATCTGAAGGATCAGGAAAGCTATCAAATATTATTGTTTTCCCAGTCAACGGAAGCATCTCAAATGATGGCTCCTAGGAAAAAGAGATCTCAATGTTCACTCAACAAATGGTTAATAGCAATTTACTTCCTACCAGTGGGAAGAGAAATACACATTCCAGCCTCAAACACTAGGAATGTTTTTGCATATAGTGTGCATGCACAGATAGCATAATGAGTAAGAACTGCTGCACTTGAATTTCCCTTCACTGGATACTGTGTTGACTGCACAATATCAAATGAAGGTATGGGCAGTCAACACAGTATCCAATGAAGGGAAATTCAAATGATAATTTAAACCAAATTCAAGTTTGAGTGAAGCCAGTGGAAGCTTTCCCATGCACTTCAATGATCACTCTGAGATCTTTGGAGAGATAGGGGAATGAGAGTCAAGTTCATAAAATCCCAAAGAATTAAGATCCATTCCCAAGAATCAGGCAAGAAGTGGAAAGAAACTCACACAACACATCTTAAGGAGTAGCATTAGGTTCATTCAAACTCTTACAGCGAACAATGATTTTTACAAGCCTACTCTTAGCATTTGAATTATGACATGGATCTCAAAAGGCGAAGCAGATCAAAGTGACAGATCTTTTCACAGTGCTATGGTCTTCTGACAGTCAAGCACTCTCAGTCATGGACAACGTGCTTACCAATGTACATCCTTTAACGACTGGTCTACATACGGCAAAGGAAACACCTTTTACAACGATTGAATTGTATCCATCACCGACCAGGTTACACCAGCACCCTGGTCCGTGATGGATACAATTCATCAGGAAACCTGCAGCAGTCTGCTGTGTACTCGGTACTGCAACCAGTACTGGCGCAGCTCCTTGATTTCAAATACTGTGGGAAAGAAATGACCCAATTTTACTTGATACAATGAATCTCCCTTTACACTAATCTAGGATAAGGTCAAAGTAAAGATCAAGATCCAGAGACATACAGCTGTAATAACTAAATCCTCAGATTTTCACTCCAGATTCAAAATTTGCTTCTTTCTTCTATCCCATGGGATTCATGTAGACTCACCTGAGTCAGGACACTGACTGCAGCCTTCTCCTAAGGCATTACCTTTTTCATTACCTTATACCTAGTCTTTATCCATGCCTTGGGATCTTCACCACTTTCAGGCAAAGCCATTTCTTCCCCCAAAAAAGAACGCAAATGAGTTACAAATTTTTTCTTAACTTTCTTTTTCTTTGCCTTTAAAGTAGTACTCAGATACAATCATTCTGTTGGGGTTTTTTATCACTTCATATATAAGTGCTTTGTAATTAGCTCATATTTGGGACTACACAAAACAACAACTACATTTGGGATGATAAAGGAATTAGGATTCATAATCCCAAACCCTTCCTTTGAAAGTTTCAATAATGATAGAGAAATTTTGAAATTCTATTTAAGCTTTAGGTTTTAAAACTGAGGCTAACTATTTGTTTAAGATCTTACTGGATACAAAATCTGTAACTAGTGATATTTTTTTTTAAGAGGAAAAATAGTAAAAAGGTATCAATGGTTGCCTTCATAAGAATTGAGGCATCCAAACCATATTGAAGCCTGTCTACATACAGGACATTTTCTACAGAATATGTAATTTTCCATCAAAATCTAGAGCCTGCTATGTCTCACACTACAAGAAAACACAGGAGCTTCTGACCCAGGCAGTAGGAGATATGCAGTGCTAAAGAAAGAAAGATTTAATTCCTCTCTTTCGAAGTCGAGCACTTCTGACACAGGAACTCAAAGAGCAGCTTCACATATTTAGACTGTGCCAGAGCCAAGCAGGGAACTATGATACCTTGAATCTCCAACTGCACACCTAAGCAAAGGTCCACCTTGTTGCACAGACGTCTTACATGAAGTGGAACACTCTAAGAAGTAACATTCCAACCTGGTGCTTCAGACAGCCTCCCAGGCTTCATTAACTCCCAATTCATTAACAGAATGAAGCTGAAATTCATTGACTCCCAGTATCAATTGCTTATTTGTCTGCAGAGACTGGTGCAATGAGAACAGTTAAAGGGCTAAGGTAACATGATCCTGCAGGTGCTATTTGGCTACCAGAGAAAAAGTGCTAGAGAAATTGCCATGTGCTTTTGTTTTCATTTGAAAATCACACACCAGCTGCACATCATCTAGTCTTAAGAAAAGTCACCACATACTTAACAAATATGCATTCAGGAGCTGTCATACTTAGTTCAAGAATTTAAGAGTGCTATTCCAGCAAGAATTATTCATCCTAATTCTTTCTTTTGATTTACAGCTTCAAAATCATAACTTGAATAAGTCATACTGAATACCATGTTTCTTCACTTTCACCAAGTTTAAGAACAAGTCCCTGCAGACAAATTGTTTCGTTTCCACTTCTATTATTAAAAATATATTAAATAGAATGATTTCAAGTGTTCTACTCTGGATGATGGATAATGTTTTATTACATCCAAGTGAAGTTGTGAAAGCAGATAGTGATTTAACCTCATATTTCAGCAATAAACTGGACTGTTCCTGGAATGTGTCTGGATGCCCAACCAACTGGATAATTTATCATACCCTTCACCATTAAAAATTTACTTAAAAGCCACCAAAATTTATAACCTGATCCAAACATCTAAGCTAGGAATGTACCCCTGAACTGCTAGGAAAAAAAGAACCTTTTAAAATACTTCTGGTGTGCTCAGTGTGACAGTTCACTCAGCTTCTGCTCAGATTTTGGCTAACCTGCTGGTGAGGCCAGATGGATGCTGGGCACAGTGCCAGTAAGTCAAAGCAAGAGCACCAAGTAAGCAGACTGGTGGCCTGAAAGAGCTGAAGAGCCATTATGAGCATTATGCACCATTATCACTGGCAAATCTCTGTCTCCTGTTATCTTTCCTGTTGTGGTTTCCCCAGAATCTTCTCACTTAGGAAAAACGGTATAGGCCAGACCTCCAAGCTGAAAGGTACAAAATACCAGCTTACCCAAAAAGCTGTAGAAGCAAATCCAACAGCAGCCTGACTGCTGAAGTTTTCCTGCTGCTTGGTGTGATAAAGGGGACACTTGCACCGTGACAGAGGAGAAGGCATAAGCAGTCTCTTACCCCCAGTTAGGTTTTATTCTTTTGGTTTTGCTTGGAGGTGCACAAATTAAGAATTACAGGTTATAAATTATGAAACCTTGTGGCTTGAATGGTGAATAAATGAATTCATGTGATAGACTGACCTGGGCAAAAGGGGATTGAGCCCCTCTTTGTCGTGTTTGTTATAGTTCTTAATGAGCTCATGAAACAAAGTTTAAATCACAGAGTACATTGTCCTGTAAGTTTGAGAGAGCCAAACAGACTGACACAGCAATTAAATTCAGGATATTCAAGGCAAGGAAAGAATACATTTGGAGTTCCAAGCAAACATGGTTTGGGTTTTTTTTGGTTGGCTGGTTTGTGGTTTTTTTCTCTGAGAGGGGGATTTGGTGCCAGTTATAAGAACAGATTGGGTGAGAATTCTTATGAGCCACTCCTATGTGACTTTTTGCTTCACATCAAACACATGCACCCTATACAGCAGACTACAGACCAAATATTGGAGATACCCAGAGATGCCCTGTTCAGGAGCCGTGCTGGCAGACCGCTGCATTCTCCATCATTTTCAATATCTAGTTGGTTTGGAGAGGGAAGGGGAAGCCTACTGAAGAACAGAGTGTATCTCCTCTGGACTATCTTACTTTCTTGCTGCCAAGGCAATTCAGTGAAGTACATTTATCATACCCAAAGCTTCAGACACAAACCAATTGCCCAGTGGAGGACTTTGCAGTCAAGGCCACAGAGCATTAGAGACAACACAGTCAAGTGGGAATAAGCAATAGGTTTTGCTTCTGCCGGCTGGGCTGAAAGCACAACGGAGCCTGAATTTCACATAGAATATTATATGTTAATCCAATATTTTCACTACTGTTTCATACCACCTAATTCTTCAAAGAAGTGCAACTTCTTTATAAATCTTACCCCCCAATAGTTTCTAAATGGACCTTCATCTCACCTGGAGAAAAACATACTCATTTCCTCCACAAAGAGCTAATAAAATGAGAGCCCCCTTGCCTCATGTCATTCATCTTTCTCCACACAGGGAGCCTACATGATTAGCAAAGCAGACATCTATTCACATTCCACTACAATGAATCCAGTCTTGAGGTTCCCGTCAGCATCTTGTCTCCTGGATACCACAACTTTCTGGTCTTGAAAACTGGATCCAGAACCTCATCAGTTCAGTTCAAAACACACCAACTGAGGTTGTCTTCTGTTTTGTTTGTCCACATCACTCTCTCCTTCACATTGCAAATATTACTTATGTTTAAACAGATAGCTCCTGCACATATCCTACCCTGTCAGGTGCCAGATATCTTTCCGTATTTCACGACTGGCAGATATCAGGTGCCAAGAACACCGGCATATATGGCCTGTCAGGTCTGTTATGTCTCTGGAGGTGACACAATGCATTTCTTCAGACTGTGAAACCTAAACGTCTTGCCTAATGGATGCCAGAAAAAGTAATCACCCTAACAAAAACAAAACAAACAAACAAAAATAGACAGCTTGTTATATAAAATAAAAAACCCCATCTCACCTCACTTTTTCACCCCCATTATTGCCTTTTTCCAGTATCTAATTTGGAAGTTCTTTGGTCTGACACTGGTCACAAGGCACAGTGGGGCCTTCAAATACTTAATGCAATGGCACAATCAAATCCCACATTTCTTCTTATTTCATGAGTTAGGCCACACTGACAGGTACTTAATAAGAAAGTTAAAGGCTGCCACATGGAATTCTCAAAACAAAGCAAAAAGCATGAGGCTACAATATGCCCTTCATTGTATTACCACCCAGCAATTTCTGGATAATGTCCAAATAAATTGATTATTCAACCAAGAGCGTGAATTGCAGCTCAGATTCTCAGCTAGAGCTATAATGAGTCATTTATGCAGTATTTTATCTCAGCCATCATTCAAAGAGTAAGTTTTGCTCTGGAAATTCAAATATTCCCCCATTTAATTCTGGGGGAATATTTAGCCTCTGATTTCGACAGTGATGCAACCTACACCTGAATGGGAACTACACTCAAATCTAAGCTCGGTGTGAGCAGATTATCTAGTTTGGCCATTAGTTAAAGACAAGCGTTTGGAGATTTGCAGGCTGGTTTTTCTACTTCATTTGTCAAAAGCTGAATGCACTTCACATTATAATTTCACTTGAAAACAACAACAAATTTGCATAATTACATCATTTTTGTATTCTCCATATGTTTAGATGAATTACCCTCTTCAGCCACACATCAGTTTGCGTACTACTTTCCACTGTATATATTCCCCATTGCTTTCAATTGTCCTTCCCGTCTGCAAGAAACCTTCCAGAGGGAAAAAAAATCTCTTTAGTCCCAGCTAGGGTAGACGAAGAATAAAAATCAACAACCTTCTCTAACAATCAGTCCATATCATTTGCTGTTGTGTGCTTACACGAGTAAGAAGGACACAAGACATGAATTTAGGTGGGCTTCACCTAAGGTGATGTGTAGAATACACCTACTGGAACCTGAGCTAGATGCTTTAATTCCATTTCAGTCAAATCAATAAAAAAATTGATTCACCTTAGCTGGTTAGCATTTATCTTAGCATAAGACAGCTTAGTCTCCAGACACTGTTGATTCTACTAGCTAAGTTTCCACTGACTACAACAGGAGCCTGGTTACACTGCTTCAGATGCAGACATGTTAGGGTAAATTAATTCTATCCTATTTAAATGCTGGAAATAAAGAGTTTTAGCTTGACAACTGACAAAATGAGTATCAGCTCCATACTACAGCCAGGAAAACTGCAAGCCAGCCACGTCATCACCTGAAAGCTGTCAGGCAACTTGGACATTGTCTGATGATGCACAGACAAGGCAAGCACCGTGCAATGACACTGCCAAGCAAACCTGGAACCCAGCAACCAAACCCTAAATTAATGTACATGCAGGAATAAATGGTTATGTAAAGCATTTGGAGGCAAGGAGGGGTGATCAGTTTAGGCAAGTATCAGACAACATATTTCCTGAGCACAATTCAAAGCACATACATCAGTCTTAGGGCTGTTCAAGGAAGAAATTGATTTGATTTTGAGGCCACTTTTTAGTGTTTACTCTCTGAAAGGCTGGGTAACTGCTTCTTCTGTTTCTAAAAACACTTTTTCTCTTTGGTGACTGTTATCCAGTGACAACTTTCCCAACAAAGCAATACAGCTTTCAGAGACATTTGATGCCTCTGGACTCCTTGACCTTTGTAAAACTTCTACACGCAGTAGAGAAGCACTACTGTGTGGTATCAGTACCTGATCTCCTTCTATTGATAAATGCATATTGGGTGTCCACACTGACATTTCATCTGCTTATTATTATTCAGGTGATCTTGACATTTTGACTTGCTGCAGACTGAACTGGCCAGCCCTGCTCATGGGAGGCTCCAGCTCCTCACTTTCTGAATATTGTCAGAGGTCATAGATGCAAGGGATCTGCTTCAGTGCTAGGTTCCACCTAGGTTTTCATCCATTCCCTGCCATGCCCCACAACAGTCAAAGTCACACTGCATGCTGAGGTTTACAGTTCTAAGGAAACACCATCAGAGGAGGGGATTTTTTAAGCACCAGGTTAAAGAATCAGCAAGGGCTGTAAGCATTCAATCTATTCTCATGCATAGGGGCTACCCACTAGATTGCAATCCTTCAGAGTTTAAACATGATACCAGTACAGAACCCCAACTTTTTTTAAGCCAACCTTTAAGTAAAGGAGGAGGGTATGGAAAGAACAAGGAAACAAAATGCTGAATTTAATTGCTGTAGTCAATTCTAAAAGTTCTGATGTTTTAAAAACAAATTATAGCTAAAGATTTTTGTGGCAATTGTCATCCAACAGACAATATTTATGCAGGGGCATTACAATCATGAAACAAGATTAATAACGGAAGGGGGAATGGTTCATCGTCAAATTGTATTTGGACTTTGTGCCACCAGAAGTAATGAACTGACATTAGCAATCCACGAACTGAATTATATCCAACTAATTTTGTGGCTCCCAGAAGAAAGGCACTGCAAGTGATGAGAATAATTTTTCAATGACTAAACACTAGATCAATATATTAGCAAATAACTTGGTTTTCAAAGCTAAAGCATCACTTAATTTTCCTATTTTAACACAGTAAAACTTTATAAGGCCATAAAAATCAATATGGTGCGACCTCACTTGCTTCATATTTCTCAGAACTTCGAACAGCAGAAAACTGGCAATTCAAAATTAATTTAGCTGCTGTATCAATGAGCTTTGTCAGGGCTTGAAATTAAGGCGATACAGTAACTTGATAGCAAGATAGGGAAGGCATTGCAGACAACAAGCAAACTTGCTAGCACTTAGCATTAGCCGGTAAGAAGTTACGGGGTGCGAGTGTCCCCTGAGCACGCTAAGACTGCACACGTGTCCTGCCGAGGCCACGGTCACGCCGCAGCCCCGCGTGTCCCTCGGGCGGGCAGTGCTGTGCCCGGCTCGGCAGCGCCCGGCTGCTCCCACCGCGGGCATGACGCCGGCCAGGATCGCTCCCGACTACTCCGCACGCGTTTCTAACCAGAAACTCACTCACAAGGAAAAACAAAAGGAGGGGGGGTAAAAAAAAAAAAAAAAACAAGAGGAGAACAAAAACAAAAAGTAGAAACAAGCAGGATTCATCAGAATGAGAGACCGCAAGAACCAACCCTCACATGCCCCGGTGCCGGGAGCTCCCGGCCCCGAG